>VWZT01007252.1:756638-864228 GCA_013397055.1 Pachycephala philippinensis
AAAAAAAAAAAAAAGGTAAATCTGAGCTATGGATTGTCCAAAATTCAAATAATTTGATAGATACTTAATAGATACCTATTTTATGTAGCTATTATTATATATTGTAATGTTATAATATACTTGAGTTATAACAGCAGGAGGTTTTTATGTCTTTAAAAAGACCCTCCATTTAGTTTCACTAAATATAATATTATATTTATTTAAAGACATACAACCTCCCTGGTGCTATAACCCAATTTGTCAAAATTTAATTTATGAGTTAACACTGCTTAGTGCAAAAATACGACATTCTTCTTAAGGAACAGTAGGTTAAGTGAGCCTGGTGATTTTGATCTATTTTCCAACAACTATTTCTTCTGTAACACAGATACAGCACATATATAGAGAGAGGTACCATACTAACATCCCTATATTCCAAGTCTTGGATCAATATTCTACTTGCAAACCATCTTTTTGATTGACTGTTCTTTTCCTTCTTTCTCATCACCTGTCTGTTGCCACTCCTCCATTGAAAGTTCTCACACTTCTAACCTTCCTCAGTTGTTCAAATAAGACACCTAATGCAAGTATTCTGAGAAAAAACTAAAACACACCAAAGCAAAAAAAGCAATTAAAAAAAACAAAGCAAAAGAAAACAAAAAAAGAAACCAACAAACCAAACCAAATAAAAAAAATAAAAACAAAAAAGAAAAACAGCAACACCAAAAAAAACGAAGAAAAACCCCCCAAAACCCCCTCCAAAATCCCTCCAAAGACAAACAAACAAACAAGAAAACCCAACCCACCCTTACTTATAGTTTGTGCAGGTGGCATGGTTAAATTTGGTTGAATTTTTCTGGAACAGAATAGGGGCAAAATTGTGCAACTCACACAGGAAAAAAATGTAGAAACAGTAGTCTTCAGTTGATGAGATACAATGAGGAACTGGAGATAGAAATGAAAAGACAGTAAATTTCTGTCTGTAGCCTCTACCTCAGCAGAAAATAAAAGTCTGTGTGCATAGCGACAGAAGATCAATACTGGTTTCCACAGTTTAGCTTCACTGTAGTGTGGCTCAGCTACACACCAGCTAAGTTATAGACACGATAGTGATTTTATCTCTGCATGTAAAACAGTAATTTGACAATGGTGACTGTTTCCATACCTATTCTTGATTTGGTGACCTTACTTGCCAGGAAGTCCTGCAGACCAAAGATGAAGCACATTTATGTTTGAAAAACCATACAGTGCAGCTGTTCTTATGATCTCTTATGCAATCAAGTCAATTATTTTACTCTTTATAAGCATAATATTCACACTCCAATAAGGATAAAAATCCATACTGAGAAAAAAACATTCGGGCTTGTTATCATCCTGTGCAATGTGCTGGTAAGAAAAGATGCTGCTGCAGTAAGCTGGTAACCCCCACCTTTCATGCAGGAAGGGAACAGAGATTCAGCAAGGCTTAAAGGGATGACTAAGTTCCCTGGATTCTCTTTCTTTAGAAATTTTACTGTTAAATGATTTCATATTCTAACTGGCGACTCATACCTATGCATTTTTACAGATATTCTGAACCCGAATCAATTCAGAGTCCATGTTTATCTCTTCACAAAAACAAAGACCTAATCAGATATTTTCTTAATAGTTTCTATACTATACTATTTCTGAAAGGTTGATACTATATTGAAATCATATATATCACTAAAAAAACAATAAAATAGAATGCAGCAGCAGGTTATGTGAACAACAATTAATGGGACATTGAGCATAGTTTTATGCCCTTAGAACTGCCCAGGGTGATTTTTAAAAAATTAAGTCAACACTGAAAAAGATGAAAATTAGATGCTGAAACTCGACTAAAATTGCTGAAACAAAATTAGTTTTCCAGGCCAAAGTGGAAAAAGAAAAAAAATTCTGATTAAGACCAAAATGAGAGTGAGAAGCTATTAGGGTCCTCTTTGAAATTGTCTCTTTCACAGAGCTCATCACCACCACAGCAAAAAGCTAGACTATAGGAGAATAACTGGGTCCATAAGTTTTCATGTAAGCAATAAATCCTCACATTATTGGAAATTATATTTATTTTATCACATCACTTAGCTTTTACTATACTGAGAACATCAGCAATCTTAGCAATAAGCTTACTGAAATCCTGAAGCTATGTTGCCAGGTTTTCTAAAATAAAATTAATCTTACAAACTCCTCAAAAATAAAAACAGTCTCTCAAAATTCCTGAGGTTCCCTGCTGACAAAAAGTCATGATTCCTTTGATGGTGATGCTGTGGTGATATAGCGAGAAAAAATATTATAGCCCATCACCTCTCACTGTTCTAACCCACTCTTCAGAAAATGAGAAATAAACATCTGAAGGATCAAAACAGACTTGGTGTTTTAGGAGACAGATACCTGCCTCATTGTAGGAGGTCCATGAAGCACTTACACACAACCTAATCTCTCAGTATAAAATTTAATCAGTTTATAGAACACTGAGCACATTCTCTCACCTAGAGTGTGAATCAAAAATTGATAGGACATGTTTTCAAATATATAAGAAAAAATTATTTTATGCGCTGAATACAATGATCAGTTTCTGAATATTCCCATATTTTCAAACAAAACACCGTTATAAGTAAGCACATTACACAGTTGGGGAAAGTTACTGAATGCATATCTTATTGAGAAACCAAAATATCTTCTTAGGCTGTGACTTTGGAAGTAATTCTAAAGCTGGAAATTTCCATCTCAGCGGCAGTCAGAGCTAGTTGGGGTGCTTGAGGGTTGAAGGAACCCTTCTTGTATCTCAAATAAAACCACGAGCTCTGAACCACCAGCTGACAGTAGCTTGTAGAGACTGGGGTCTGAAGCCTTCTGGCAGGGTGAGCAGGCACATCCAGAAGATAATATGGGACAATTCCCAAGCAATTTCTTGGGAAAAGCACATGGATGGACACAGACCATTGGAAGGAAGGAAGGAAGGAAGGAAGGAAGTTGCACCATGCCCTTCCCTCATCCAGTTCTCACAATGCCTCCACAGATATTGCCACAACTCAAATAACCCTTCTCCACCCTAAAGTTTTCATAGATGCACTCTGGGTATGCATATTTACATTACATATCTGGTTTGTATAGAAGACAGCTGGAGTTCAGCTGAAACAGCATGAAGCTGATACTATGTTGTGGCTGCTCAGTTTACAGAAGGGAAAAAAGCCAAACAAGCCCAAAACAAAACCAAACCACACAGTTTGTGAGTTTATTCCTGTGACCACCAGCCCGTATAACCATGACAGAGGGAACAGGATGTCATTTCTCCCCCAGGAAGATTGTTCACTAACTTCAGATTACATTCATCCCTCCTCCACAAAACAAATGTGTCTCAGCATTTAGATAGCAGGCTGTTTGAAAAGGTAGCAACTGGAGGGTGGGAGAGGAAGACAAGGAGTAGGAAAAGAATGGAAACCATATTTTGACTTTAGCACTGAAAACCACTACAGGAAAACATTCACAAAATCCAACATTATTAAAACATTTCTGTTAAAATGACTACACTTCGAGTCAGACTTCTCAGACATATTGATATATAAATTATATTGTGTCATATCTTTATTTTTAAACAGAACCAACATGACAAACAATTTTCAAGTGTCAAAGTCTTTATTTAGTTATCAACACATGAATTATATTTCACATTTTTTTCACTCCGCACTATGTGACAGTAACCTAAGAGAACATAGTAGCTCACTTTCTTCTTACTCAACTCTAGCCTTATACAATGTAGTACAAAAACTAACCAATACAAAGAAACAATAAATAAACAACCAATAAAAGAAATTACTGCATAGCAGTAGTGATTCATAACTCTCACTGGCTATTAACACAAGAAAAATAGCAGTAATAGTTTGTATGTAAAAAGACAGTAATTAATTTTCAAATTTCAATTTTATCTGCCAGAGAGAAAAAGGCTTGCAAGGTGAGTCTGTGTTGTGTGAAGCAACCGTAGACCTGAGTTCTGTGGCTTCCAGCAAGAGAACTAGAATGATAGACAGGAAGACACAGAAAATAGAGTCCAGGAACAAAACGCTTGTGGATGTTCAAAATGCTATTTTAAATGTAATGATCGACTTCCATAATTTCTCTATTAACATGCAATTACTCTGCAAAGTTCTTGTATAGATAAAATGGACAGTAGGGATGTTCAAGAGAAATATCTCAGCCTGAATAGGTCCAAAAGGAAGTGTTATTTGATTCTCTATTTCACTGAAAGTCTGAAAAGGCAGGTTACCATATTTTGCAATGCCTGTGTGCAAGTTCTCATCTGACACTTTTATCTTTAGTTCTATGACCAAGAACATAAATTATGAAAAGGAGTACAGTCAAATGACATACTGAGCTTAGAAATGTTTGGATGATGTCTACGTCTTACCGGCACACAATGACTTGCCAGCATACAATTAGAACTTTAAAAATAAAAGTGCACAAAAGCACATATGCTGTATGCATTTTAATTTTCTATTTTTATGCCACAGGGACTGTGTTTTGTGGTTTCAGCTGAAGACTTAATTACAGCTTTTTCCTTACTCAACCACTGCCACCAAAGAGAGCTGCAAAGGCATGCAGCAGTACTTAAAAAGAGGAGAAGGTAAGAAGGTACTCAGAAACACAGTGTGTGTGTAAGTAGGAGATGGGAATAACAACATTTAAGAAATTAGTTTAACTCCCCCCTCTATATGAGGGCATGGAGCCCTGTATTTTGCTGAGTTTGACAAGAGCCATGGAGCAAGGTCCCCTGTGCTGTAGCGTCTCCTGAAATGACTGATATTGTAAAATTTATGTGATATTCACAATTCAGCCTTTTCCTTAAAATAAATTCTTCATGGTTTGGTTTACTTTGACACATGCTGTGACATGATGCTGCTTGCTAAAAAAAAAAAGAGTTGGAGAGAGAATAGCACAACTCCTCTGCTTAAAGCATCTGCTCTTCTATATATGTAGTTTTAGCCTTAGTGAAAAAGTGGCAATGACAAGTTATAGTATTTGAAACCTACTACCTCAGGAAAGTGAAAGGTCACAAATAAGCTTAAACTATTTTTTATATATATACACAAGTCAAATAAGGAAAATAGGATTCATTTCCAATGTTTAATTTTATAACTAAAAAAATCAGTCTTATCCACCAAATTCTCTCCAATTCTGGCACTGTGTCATTAGAATGAATTTGAATTTCAAACTACGTTTTATTATTGTCAGATGCGTACCTACAATTCATCCATGATGACAATTCGGACTTAACTAAACATCTACAAGATAAAATGGACATAGTCCAGTGGATAAGTAGATAAAAAAAGAATCTTTCCTGTGGAAAAAGCAGCCTTTATACCAGCAGAAGAGATGTACCTGGTCATTTTTGTCTTTCCCTCCCTCATTCTCTTGGTCAGACTGATGAAACCATTGACCACTGCCCACTTGTTGCCATGTCCCTGGCTGATCCAACAAGGAAGGTGAAGTGAAACATGCAACAAGTCAAACGATATTTTCACACAAGCACAGCTACACTTGGTGGAAGTACTACATTTTCACAAAACAAACAAACAAGCTTCTAACAAATGCAACTTGTATCACTCACAAAAACAAGAGGTCATCGTTAAGGCCTAAAAATTTTACTTTTTTTTTAAGTAATAGTAAGGATATTTCTTTAACAGGATTTTTGTTTATTGGTTTTCTCGTGTTAAATACATAGTAGCCATTTCATAATTGTGTCTTAGGATTAGCTTTGTTGTTATTATATTATCATTGTGTGTCTATCGCGGTTGTCTTGCAGACATGGAATGTGGCAACTTTTTCAGTAGAATCAGATTCTTCGTCACGTGCTAAAAAACCTTTTCAGATATCTAGATACCAGAGGCCATTACAAATTGATCAGCACATGAAAAACCCAACAGTCCCTTGAGAGGACTAGAGTTAATGAAGTATAAAAACCCCAGCATTTCCCAAGCATCTTATTTATTCATGTGTACTGCATGTCACAGGTTACATTTGCTCTAAAGGGCTTAAATATTAGCTGAGTTACTTACAGAGGTCCTTACAGACCTGGACCTGCCCCATATAAAGTCACTCTAAAGAGTATCTGAAAACATCAGTACTCAACACCATCAAGCCCTGGTATTTTGTTTGCTAAAAAAATTATTCTGAACTTTGTAAAAAGTCAGCTCTACCTCTCAGTTATTTGTTAATAAGCTATTCTAACAGCTGTTACATATTTCTCTTCCATTAATTTGATGTTTTTTAAGATCCTTTTGGTTAATCTCTAGCTGTAAAAAGGCACATTATTTATCAAAAAAACAAACAAACAAGCAGACAGCCCCCCGCCAAAAAAAAACCCCCTCCAAACCAAATTCCAAAACAAACAAAAAAAAATCATAGCTAGCCACAAAGCAGCAAAACGAGGCAAGAGGGAATACACAGATGATAAGCTGAGCCAGAGACTACGTTGTACCTGTTTTTTTATTCTAGCTCATGGTTTTTTGAAGTAATGTTCCATGTGCAAGAGTATTTTCTGAATTTCCTCAGTGCAAAAAAAATCATACTCTTAGAAATAACTGTGCAGCAGTGAAAGGATACCTCCTAATACTTAGGAAGAAACAACATTTCTATAGACATATGAATGCGTGACTTTTAAGAGAATCACTGTATTACTTTGCTTAGTTTGTTCTCTCTGGTAAGAACAACATATTTTGAATCTCACATGTGTTTTGACTTACTTTGTGAGTTGGTGGTATTTCATGTAGCAGTACATAAAGCATGAATTAATGATTCACACAGCTCTGATGTCTCTGAGAATCAGGTTGAAATATACTATTAACTCCTCAGTGTGGAACTCATATTGCAAGCACAAGGGTGGTAACATCTGTATGTGCTGAGGGTATGTTTTCTATTTTGTGGAGGAAGCAGGGTACGCAATATTCTCTGGATTGTCATCCATGCTAAAAGGTTTAGGATTTTAAGACCCTAATTTATCATAATTAATATTTGATTCCAAAACATGTTTTAAAAAAAAAAAAAAAAGAAAGGCAAAAGATCTATTCAGGAGGTAGAACTTTGTAAACTGAAATTTCACTTCATTGTGAATATATACACAAAACCCTCTAAAATATATATCTTGCCGTTGCATAGAATATACAGAGCTGCAGAAAGACTATTTATGCAATAAACCCCGAAAGAGAGAAAAAGGTGACATTAATACAATGCAGTAATATGGATGAATTTTCCTTGTAGTGACTTATCCAAATCACAAGGTGAAATATATATATATATGTATATATATATATGTTGCACTACCACAGTACCCTTCTGTTCCATTTCTATTTATTTATTAAAAAATAAAAAAGGATTTCTGTGGTTTAAGCATTTCTTTCACTCAGAATCAAAATGAAATATCACACATATTTTTTTAATAGCATGTATAAACCACAACCATAGAACATGAGACAGAAGGAGGCATATGGAGATTGTTCTATCACCATGCTGATGGGCAAACATCAGTTATATCAACAACATTTGTGGCATGTGTGTCTCACCTGCTCTTAATCACCATTAGCAGGACACTGCAATGTCTCTGAGCAATCTATTCTAGTTCTTTATTTCTTTTGGTAATAATAAAATAATTTGTATTTCCACATTAGAACTATAGATATAATCTGGAAGAAGGAAATTAATGTTACACCTTGAGAAAGGTTGAAACATTTTGACTTTTTTTCCTAAAGAAACCATGAAAAGTTCAAATTTGATGGAATGGTGTTTTCTAAATAAATAAATAAATCTGGAATTTTAAAATTAATTTCGAGTTCTACTCTGTGAAGGTGTCCTACTAAGGATTGTACCATTTTACTTTTCAATTGATTACAAATAAAGACTCATTTTTTGTCATATAAGAATTTGTATTTAAGCATTAGGAGAGGAAAGAATTATTCTTAATAATAGAAATCTGCTATAATTTTCATCTGATCTATTCTAGAATGGAGAATTACTATTCTTCCCTGAAAGTTTCATTTCTTTCCATTGATTGTATATGAGAAACTAGTTCTGATCCCTGTGCTATAACTATTTAAATTTTGCAGAGGCAAACTGTGCTCAAGTCACCACTTTTATTGCTGGACATTATTTCATGGAGTACCAACTCTACTATTTTTCAGGAACAACATCAGTGTCTCAGATGAACTCCCTGACTGAACTAGTATTGCTGCACATCACACCTGGGTATTTTGCCACCAACCTCAATGTGCCTCTTGCTGTGTGAAGTCCTTTCGAGCAGTAACTCCCCTGCCAGCTTGAGCAGTATTACAGAATAAAGAGTTCTCAGTGTCACAGCAGGTGAGGTAACTAACAGAGACTTCAGTCCTTAGTCTCTAGTTCTTACTGAATTTTAAAGGATTTCTTTTTTCAAACCTTTCTTTATAGAGTTATGAAAAGTTTCCTATATATAAGTACATATCCAAGAGACAAAAAATATATGGTGCCCAGAAAATCAATTATTACATGTTTGTAAGTAATTACATTTACATTTCTACTATTTAAGTCCATAAGGTCCTGGTTTGGTCTCTAATTAGGCAAACAAAAAAAGGTTGCATGGATTTCTAATGCACTGTGTTCTTAAAAGTGCAGGTTTTTTTCACATGCAAGCTTTCTGAGAACTCCAGACTCCCATAATTCTCTTTCCATATCTGATTAAACAGGATTTTGTAGGACTTTGGTTGTATTTTCCATACAAGTTCTGCACTGCACAATGACTTTTCCTCCCTGTTTATTCTCCATTAAGTGGTCTCAAGAGGGCTTTCTTGGCATTTCCCATCTGTGTCAGGTAAACTTTGCTTAAGGATTCTGCTCCTCTAGTTTAAACTGGCAGAAGAGGACTGATAATTCTAAAGTATTCATTGCTCCTGCTACTGCTGAGTGATGATAGGTGTCATGTGTATCTACCAGCATCAAACCTTGTAGCCTGGTGCTGTATTTTTCATGTATCCAGGACACCAATGGTAGACACCTGTACAAAATGGCTCTAGGACACTACAGATCATCAGGACCCCACTGATTTCACTGGAACTTCCAAGTGCTTTTAGGTACCTTCTCCTTCCTTTTATTTTTTTCCAGGGTTCTGCTGTGTGGAAATTTTTTTCTGAGTCTTATTAACATTGTGTGTTCTGTTTTGTCAAAAAAAGCAGCTTTTAGAACGTGGTTAAAGAATTTGCCCAGAAGAATTTTAGTTGGAAAGATTCTAATCTGCTGAGAGAGTAAGATATTATTTCTCAGAAATCATCAGCACTTGGCATCATATGGGCACTGTTCTTTTGCAATTAAAAACAAGTGGGGCTTGGGAGGAGGATAGAATTTTGATTTTTGGAAAGCCTGTTTGTTTTGAAAAACAGAGCAGAAAATTAAAGCTGGGAAAAATTTATAGTAAAGAGAAAAAAATGAAATTGCACTAAACCAAATCGGGGAAAACATTTTTAATTATTTTGATTGTAAACACTCCAGAACAAACATAATTCTTTGCAATTTGCAATTTCCTTGGTTTGAAATATGAGGTGATCTTCCAGCAGCTATAGTTAGAATGAAAAGCAACAGATAAATCATCTAAAGACAAATGGCAAGTAGTATGTAAATGAATTTCTGAAATGTTTTTTTCAACTTAGCAGATATATCAATTATATCCCAATTGTTGCAATCTAGCAATAATGCTAGAAAAATGACACATAGCTGAGCCAAAGCTTAAAAGATTTTTTTAAGTATTATTAAAGCATTTCATTTGTATATATCTTTTGACAATGAATGCACAAAAAGAGTGAAAGGAGTTTAAAATTTTGTATTACTTTCTCTAACTGGCACACAATTCTCTCCACAATTTTACTTATTTCATTCAGACAATTTAATAATTAATGTACTGAGAAAAATCATAGAAATTAATGAGAAAGAAAATGTAAGGGACTCAGACAGGTCTTTCCTATGCTTGTACATGTTTGCCACAATACAGTTCCCCGTAGTTTACCTATTCCAGTTTACACGAGTCTCTGTTTTACCCGTTCAATAAAATTAATTATCCCTTTCCTTTCTCTTTCTGCATACTTTCTACACATTTTCCTGATTACACTTTGTCAAATTTTCAAGTGGAGATACATAGAGAGAAAAAAACATGGATGAGGCACAAAGGCAGAAAAATCATATTTGAACAGGTGCACAACACAGAGGTTTTCCAGACAGCTGGTTGGACTCAATTGCACTCCAACTCTATTAAGCCCTGACGCCTCCTGATTTAATGAGAATGCATTATAAATACCAACACATTTTTGTCTGCCTTGACATCAGTGTGTCTGTACTTCTGTCTTGAACCTGTCAAATTCTGACTAGGATGAAAATTTCTTTTATTGCTCTTTAATTAAATCTGAGGTTCTCTTAAAGTAATCCTCTTTCTCTTTAGCACAAAAAAAAAAAAAAAAAAAAAAAAAAATCTAGCCAGAGATTCATGCAATGGACAGTTCATTTTCTTACAATTGCTCTGGACAAGAATTTTTGTAACTGAGAGCATACCTTAATTAATAAAAGCACATAAATTATTGCATAAACATATCTTAAGGATGCCAAGAGGATGGGGTCAGACTCTTAGTGGTGCCTGGCAACAGGATAAGAACAACAGGAAGAAATTGAAACAGTAAAAGTTCCATCTGAACATGAGGAAAATCTTTATTTTTCAGGTGACAGAGCATTGGAACTGGCTGCCCAAAAAGGTTGTGGAATCCTCTTCTGTGGAGATACTCAAAACCCACCTGGATACAATCATGTACAATGTACTCTAGGTGGACCTGCTTTAGCACGGGGTTTGGACTGGAGGATCTCCAGAGGTTCCTTTCAACTCCAATCATTCTGTGATTTTGTGTGATCTGATAATGGTACTGAAGAGTTTGCAAAAAGTGGAAATTTTAAAAAGACATATATTCTTTTGGGAAGGGACAATACAGAGGAGATAACTTATTAGGAATATATGTGTATAGCCCTACAGCTCATTACCATGTTATCCCCATACGGAAATAGGAAACAAAGGGAAAAAGTAGACCAAGGTACCCAAAATCACATATATGTTATGCTGAACCACAAACCCACTAATTCCCCAGAGACTGCTTTTTTAGCTTTCTTTATCTATTACTGAATTATCTAATTATCTACTAATCTCAATTAGTTTGTCTCCTTTACAACTCTCAAAGAATGTAATGGGAAAATAATACCTGAATTATAGCGGGTGAAAGATCAGATCCATCCATTTATATAGAAAATGACACATACAATTTCTATAGATCCAATTACCTCAGATAATACTCCTGAGATGGAGAGTTATGTACTACTATTTCTGTAGCTTGGTTGAGTGGTTCTTAACATTTTGACAACATATCAACACTATTTCCCCTAGGCATCAGATGTCTGCACTAAACTTCTCTTAACACCACTTACAGAAACAGGGCTGTAGGTTTTCACTAATCTCTGTTAAAGCCTACAAACCAAAACATTTTACTAAATAAAATTATTTTCAATACTCCACATTAAAACTTTTATGTTTTATTTTTGGAATAAACAAAACATTTTCCCAAAGCTTCTGTACACTATGTCCAAAATTCCTTCCATTTCATTACAACTCAAATCATTGCAAAGTCTGCTGCATACTTCAGTTTCATTGCAGTTCAGTAACTTTTCAATTCAGTATTAAAAAACCCAACAATTTTGCAACAGATACGATGTTCCAGATGTATTTTTGTTAAAGTTTTATGTTTTACAGAATTAGATACGGGTGTGATGAATTTGTGTACATACATACTTCATACTCGATCATTCCATCTTTTCTCACTTTAACAGATTAGCATGATTTTCTACTCTCGTAGCTATCTGCTACCTCACATGACATACATAAGATGATATAATAATAAGTTTGAAATTTTACCTAAGTTAGAAGGAAGTCTTAACAGAAAATTGCAAAATGGTAAACTAACAGTTTCCAGCAACTTTTGGGGAAAAAAAAAAAAAAGAAATAAAAAGAAGGAGTTACTGCAGTCTCTTTTCAAAATCTTGTGATGCCTAGAGTCAAAAGACTTCATGTGTCTTAGCAAATGCATTTCTTAAAGTGAGATTGGAAGTGTAGCAAGTATGTAAAGATCATTCAGGTAAGAACTCAGCTGCTGAAGCTAAAGCATATTAAAAAGAAAGTCTTTCCTGTCTGGACTGCTGAGTAGATTGTCAGGAAAAAAAGAAAAAAAAAAAAAAAAAAAANNNTTGTGCCCACATTTCAATCAGAAACTACAGAGTAATAGCAGAAAAACCCCACCTAATGGAGCAGTATGAAGCAGGAAATATGTAACTGAACCAAACAAAGCATAGAGTTTGGGGGCTTTAAATTAACCCCTTAGCCATAAAGTCTTTGTAGAGTAATGTTGCAGTAGACATAAATTTTTTTGATTCATGGAATAAGCCTGGTTTCCAACTGAAAGAGCACAGAGAAGATAAAATTTAAAGCCAAATTCCTAAAGGACATATTTTGTGAAATATGATGTTCTTATTTTAAGTTGATTTCCCCAAAACTTAAAATAAATTAAGCTTTTGCTTGAGAGGTATTATATGTTGAACTGAATCATAATTCAACCTAAGCTCAAAGACAAATCTGCACATGATCTTGACATAAGAACTCTTTTTTTCTTGTTTCTCTTTGCCTTTTATTTCCCAAAAATCAACCTGCCTTCACTCAGTTATGACACTACTTATTTTAAAACTTCTCTATCCATATAATGAAAAGCACTCTGATGACAAAATCTACAAGTCCAGAAACAAAGCACATATTTGAATGAATGCTGGTGTGTGGTTAAAATGACTGGAGAAATTATCTTAGGAAACAAGAATTAACAGAAGTTGTAGAGAGAAATAAAGATTCAAGAAGAATCAAGTTCATATAGGTGTCATTTCAAAAGAAAATCATCTTTACTTTGAAATAGCATTTAAAATTCCGAGGTATGAAATTGAAAAATTTGAGTTTGTCATAACTGATCACTTATCTTAGGCCCCACATTTATTTCCACCAATATCAACAGTAGAACTTCTTTTTATTTGGAACTTTTTGTATACGATTATTATAAATATATAATTTGCTTGCACTCATATGTCTCATAACACAATTATGGAATATTAGGTAGAACATAGAAAGTTCCTATTTTAATGTAAACAGGCTAATTTTATCTAATATAAAAAATTAGCCTACACAGAATTATATGTAATTAACGCAGAATTGTTTAACTTAATAGAACAGCAGAAGCGTTCAATTAGCATATTCGGATTCTTAAAAAGCTTCACATACATACCCTTGGGTATTTTTTCTTTGATAGGCCTTTCTCAGATTATGGATATTCATATGAGAATGAGGTGTTTGCATAAGAATCAAAGGTATTAGTTCCCCACACAGTATTAAAAAGACTGTTGGTTTTAGTTTATTACAGTTGCTAGCGTGAATATTATATTGCAGGGACATGCTTTAGTTTTCAGGTTTTGTTTTACTTATTTCTAAGAATCTGTTTTAAAAATGGGTTGCAAATTATCTCTATTGCTCTCATGGCAGGAGTTTTTCCTAATGAATATACATTTAATTACAGAAACCAAAATATCTTTCCCTCAGCAGGGTTCAAAATATTACAGTACAGAATTGCAGGTTAAGAACACTTCACAGTTCATAGTTAGTTACATTGTGACTTTACTCATATCTAAACACTCTAAAATGTTTGGTGTAAAAGAAAAGGTTGAAATAAAAGTGATTTCATGACTTCAGGGGAAAAAGTTAAGAGTAAGTTTTAAAAATGAACTCTTCTGTTTGGAGAAAAACCATTTGTACCAAAGAGAATATGAACAGCAAGTTTGAAAACTTCCTCGGGAATGATTATCTTACTTCTGCAAACACTTCAGTGCAGAATTTTGTCACTCCCAGTGACTTATGACTACCCTGGCAAGAGGTGTCTGAAGTCATTTAAATATGCCTAAGTAGAATTTATGAAGCAATTGCATAGAGAAACAGATTTCAGGTCTTATCAGACACTGTACGCAGATCTTAGTTATTTTTGTTATGTTTGATACCACTGCCAACATTTCATCTGCAAATATCGCTCAAAGCCTCCAAAAACTGACATACAAAATAACAGATGTATCAGCATATCTTTGGATAAATTTGTTATGCAACCAGACTGTTATCTCACTCTTCATGATTGTATTGTCACTTACTCATCCAGTTTCTGTAACGATTCAAAGAATTCGTAGCAATAAATATCATTACAAGATAAGGTTTTTACGTTTAAAACGAACTAAATGATTTCCTTACATTGCTGTCGTGGTTTAACCCCAAACATCAACTAAGAACTACAGAGCCACTGACTGACGCTTCCCTGCTGAGATGGGGTAGAGAATAACAAAAGTAAAAATGAGGAAGCTTGTGGATTGAGGGAAAGACAGTTTAATAAGCAAAACAAAGCCAAACAAGAATTCATTCACCACTTCCCATGGGCAGGAAGGTGTTCAGACATCTCCAGGAAAGCAGGGCTCCATCATGTGTAATGTTGATTTGGAAAGACAAAAATCATCACTTCAAACATTCGCCCCCTTTCCTTCTTTTTTCCCCCAGCTCCGTATGCTGAGCATGACGGCATGTGGCCTAGAATATTCCTTCGGTCAGTTTGGGTCATCTGTCCTGGTTGAATCCCCTACCAACTTCCCGAGCCTCCTCTCTGGCAGGGTGGAGTGAGAAGCAGAAAAGGCTTTGACTCAGTATAAGCACTTCTCTGCAGCAACAGAAACATCCCTCTTTTCAGCACAAGTCTATAATATAACCCTCTAGTAGCTACTGTGAAGAAAATCAACTGTACCCCTGCCAAAACCAGCACTTCTGCATCTGTCTGTAGTTGTATTTTTTCCAGTATCTCAACTCTCCTTCATTTTCTTTCTTTTCTGATACATTGTATATAACTACATGATCAAAACATCATTTTTTAAATCTCAATATCATTTACATATTTCAGAAACATGAAAAAAAGTGAGTAAGTTTTGTTTTATTAACATCTCTTTCTCGCCCAAGAGACAGAGGATTCAGAATTACAAAATTACTTGGGGGAGAAAAGAACATTTTGTAATTACAAAAATACTTGGTTTGATCCCAGAAATTGAAATTATCATCAAGTCTCTAGAATTAGTCAAAATGAATGATAAATAATTTCACAAAGGCGTCAAAATGAAAGAGTAAACTCCAAGCTTTCTAACCATAGCTACAATTCACAGGAAATGAAGACGTGTAAAACAGAAAGTTTACGTAAAAATGAGAGTCAGTTGAAAAATACTAGTTTCACAACAACACCGATAAATAAATTTCTATCTAATAACTAAAATATTTATCATTATAACTTTTGATTCTGTTGCAAAATGTTCCTAATATCTTCTGCATAGAAGACGTCATTAACAAGACTGTAGCTGTCAGTATCAGGTTAGACAAAGAAAAAATCCATGTGATGTAGTTCCCACAGCCAAAAAAATATCACTCCCAAAAATTTCTAAATTAATATGAAATTCTCTTCATAAAGACATTGAAACTTCTAAGTACTCAAAGAAATATTTAGATCAGTTCTTTAGGATATCTGTATGTAAAGGAGCCAGCCGTAGGAAAGGTCAAAGTATGTCAAGGACAGACCAGTTATAAAGGAGCAGTTCAACAAATATGAAGTTGATAACAAAAGACATTAGAGCAGCTACCTCAAATGACAGCAAATCAACTAAAATGCATTAACTTTTTTTGTTAAAAGGTACTGTCACATATCACAACTAAGAGTGTTTTTCCTTGAATAAAGCCACAAGTTTAGATAAAGGAGACCACACAAAGACAAAAGAAAGGAAACAAATAAATGATAACCTAAATTAGCTCTGAAAAAATATCAGAAATAAAGCAAACAAACAAAAATATCCCACTAAAGAATAAACAAACAAAACCTAAACAAACAAACAAAAAGCCCCCAACTAGTGTTAAATGGTGAGTACTAGCATTCATGGGAGAAATAAAGTTTCCTTCCTCAATGTTATGCAAAAAAAAGAAGAGTCAAGGTGTCAAAGGCATTGGTAGTGAGGTTAGGACTCCAGAGAGCATTTTCTGCTATAAAAGAAAAGTCAGAGCAGTAACAGAAGACAAAAAACTCAGTATTGGAGGGTCAGTCAAATGTCATGAACAAGGTATCCTGTTTCCCCCACTCCCACAATAAAAGCAAGCTCTTGCACTTGAACACATAAACCAGCTATAGAAACAAGTCTATAACAGGTCTGTTTATACCTAGTAAACATCTTTTAAATGAGGAAGTATTCCAACATGAACTATAAAATTGTTACTCCGCTCCATATTTTATATTGTAATATGTATTTTAGAGGATTGCTGAAAACAAAGTTTTCTTGTTGAGATATTTCATAGCCTAAGATTAGTATACTGATGAAGTTATGCACAGTTTACCAAACTTACACAGAAAATTCATTTTGGGGATTGCAAAAAGCAGATATTTGAACTTCCTGAGATTTCTGTGTACAGGTCACAATTTCAACAGCCCTTACAAAACTAATTTCTCTGTGATCCAGAGTGCTACCAGCAACCTCTACTTCCATTTCACTTTGGAAAATTTCAAGAATTAATATGCAATATACACCTATGAAAAATAAGGAAAATTTATATAAATATCAGAATAGACCAATAATAGACAGTAAGCACTGGAATTTCACAGGTTCTAACCAAATATTTATCAATTTTCAAAGGTGTATTTCTTAACTTGTTATAGGCAATTTTGAAAGGCAGTCAATATTGTTAAGTGCTGAATGAGATTTCCATCATCTGATTAAGGTTGATTTAAATATTTGGAAACTAAGATCCCAGTTTGTCCCCCTTTCTTAGAAGATCTTCAAGATCAGAAAGGAATGTAAACTTTACATTGTACTGTGAACAGGCTCCAACTGCATCTGCGTGTGTTACTTTAACTGAACCACTTGAAAATATTACTGGTGTCTAACATATCATCATCACCCCTGTTACTTATGTAAAGAGTGAGTTTAATTGTTGCAAAGATCAGATGCCAAACACCAAGTTACAGTTGCTCACTGAACAGATGGGAAAGGTTATGGTATTTGAATATTTCATTATTAGTGAGACAGGTCACATAACAAGCCATAAATCATCTGTTTACAGGCACTTTGCTTGATGTTAAAAATGAGTGTTCTTTGTTTTTCCACCTTGAAAGTTTTCGTCACTTACAAAGTCAGCAATTTTCATACTGAAAATATCATTAATGTGCAAATTATTTCTCAGAGCAAAGGGACATGACACGTGATGCCTAATGCCTAGGTTTTGTTAAAAGACACACACATTAAATAACATATTTACTAATATTTCTCACATACCATGTAACTAGATATGCAAAAGGAATAAAGCATGGGGTTTTTTTCAGAGTGCAAGGCCATGTGGGTATCCTACAGCACCCTGCCCTTGAGAGTTAAATGTCCCCATATCAGAGCAATGAAACACTGTACAGAAAATATGTATTTTAATTTTAAAATAAAAGTCAGTAAAGCTGATTTCTGTGAAAGTTTGTAAGACTTTTGTATTATTTTAACAAAGAAAAACTCAGGTTACCAGCTAGATATAGGTAAAATGGCACTTTAGTGACTTGCAGCAGAAGGCAGATACCAACTCTGAGCAATGAAGCTTGACTACAAAAATGATATAAATTCGGCAGGAGGAGAGATTTTCCTTGTATCAAGGATGGAGATCAGAAAAAACCCAAAAGATAATATGACCATGTATTCTGAAACAGACATTAATTCTTGGGGCCCCTTTAGCATCCTTGCAATGTCCAGTTCTGATCTAATCCCCATCTAGAAGGATAAAGTTAATTGCATTAGGGACTGACCGTTTGATTTGTATTTTCACTACATGTGACTTCATCACCCTGTCACCCTCAAGCTGAACAATCCTATCATTGCTCATCCTAACTTGCACTCACAGGAAAGATGGTAGTAGTATAATATTGCATTATATGTGGCTCACTCCCATAAAAAGCGTACATATCCATTTATACTTTTACTACTGCCTAGGGCTAACACTGAGAAAATGTATTAATACTTTTTATCCTATTACTTTTTTTAAGCTTTTGAAAGAAAAATAATAATGTTAGTATATCACAGAAAACTTGTACCAAGAAAAATTTAGCAACATATATACTAGAAAATGAGAAAGCTAATGCACAAAGACTGTTATCCAAGTTTCAGCTATATATCTCTAGAAAACTGAAATGGAGAAAGATCTGAAAGAGAGAATTTAAAATATAGAAAAGCTACAAGCCATGGATAGTAAATTTAGGAGCATAAAGATTTCCTGTCATCAGCTAAGAGAGATGAGATAAATCAGTTGAGCTCAATCTATCATTCAATTAATGATTTACCCTTTGACATCTGATCTGTTCTTTCATTTCATTATTTCATACTTATTCAGGGTTTTGTTTTTTTTTTTAATACTATTGAACCAAACTGACTATGAAAAATAAAATTTTTTTCTTCAACTCTGTAAAGCCCCCAAATCTTGAGCCATAAATAATCTTGCTTCCTAAACCAAAGACCCTTTCCTCCACAGCACATCCAGTGATTCAATAACACAATGGATTGAAAGTAAGGAACTTTATGAAGAAAATGTACCATCAACAATTTTGAGTTAAAAATAGGAATAGGATACAGTGAGAGGAATACTGATAGAAAATAGAAGTTATCAAGTGTGCAAAATATTTCTACTTCAAAAGAAATCACACACTTAAAATACATCTTTCCCTTCTCATGTTAATTTTCTTCTCGTCAATTTTTTTTTTGTCTGACATAAAAGTCTTCATATTATCATCAAAACATTTCATGAAATAAGAGGTGAGGAGAAGAAAAGGTAAACTGAAAAGTTAAAAGTAACTATTTTTCCAGATAACTTAAATATCTGAATCCTGACAAAGCTCCAAACACAGTTTAGAAAGCAAAATCTCTCTTAGGACCTTAGGAAATCATGGTTAAGACCACACCTTTGATCTCCATAAATCTGTGAGTTATATGAAACTTATTGGCTGTTTTTCTCCTTTGATGGCTGATGGATGAAAGAATCCCAAAACAGGAGGGAAGACATATCATCGCCCACATAGCTCCCTTAGAGTCCTTCAGCACGTTCAGAAGGCATTGCTTGAGGACATCACTCTCTAGTGATATGACTCAAAGTATCATCCTTATAACAATTTGACCTAATGTACAAGAAGAACAAAAGGCAAAATTACTTGTGAAATAAATCAAGAGACAAGATTCATTTGACTTACTGTATAAAACTTATAGAAAGTTTTCCCCAAATATTTTAATAGCCTGAGATTTCATCAAGGAAATGCATCCAATTATCAATTCAGCTCATAAAATAGTTTCTCTTTTTTATATGTGATAGTCATATGAAAACACCTTAATATCTTGGAGTCAGCAGAAACCTATTAACTTTTAGAAAGATGAAAAGCATCTCACCTCCCCTTTAAAAGTGCTCCACTAAAAGGAGTGAGCTGGCAAAGAACAAAAAGTGGTTCACTGTTGCTTTCTAGGGTACAGAGTAGGCAACATGTTTGCATTGAACATATTGGAATTGTTGATACCTTGTCTCAGTTGGGTCACTGCCACAGCTGGGGTAAACATGTGTCAGTAAAAAGATTTTGAATGTTGTGGTCAAATGTCAAAATTGCTAACACTACAAACAGAAATAATTCTGAGAGAAAAATTCATAAACTAACAACAGAGAAGTCTACTTTGGATATCTTATTAAACATCTATATGGGGTTTTGTTATTATCATCTTCTTTTAAATGTGTATCTCCTGCATATAGACAACTAAAGGGCTCCTTCACTATAAGTAGAATTTGAATGAGTGCTTCACCTCATAGAATGACAAAGGCATAATTTAGCTAAAGAGAGAATGTCTTCAGCAAAAGAGAACACCAAGATCTGTTCTCTGATATATGGCTCTTCTTTTTTGCCATTTTACTAACATACAACATTTAGCCAAAATCAGAATGATCAAAACATGCTTTGAAAGTCAAATACTGTTCTAAGAATAAAAGGCAGTGTAATATATTTGACCTTCCGACCCACAGAATACCAAGACAGAAAAAACAAAAATGATTAAAATCTTGGAAGCAACTGAATGACAAGGGTTTTTCTAGCCTCCTGCACGTGACAAGATAGCTGCTTCTCCTGGCATCAGACCTACTACATCTGTATAAAAGCTATGTCTTTGATCCCATCAGTTTCTTGGAAAGTAACATGGTTTTCATATTTTAAGAAGGACCACAGAAGAAGATACTGAATTTTAAAATCAAACAGGCATACATTTTACTAAAGCTGTGCATTTTACCCATAGACTTCAAATACAAGTTTGTGGAATGCTGGACATGGAATAATATTAAGTATTGGAGAGAAGGAGTTACATTCTGCATGCACATTTGAAAAAGTTGCCTGGTCAAGTGCAACAGAAACCAGTAAAACCTTTTTCTATAGCCATATCCAATTTTCAGAGCCTCGTGTATTTGCCTGTACAACCATTTCTGGGAAATGGTGCTAGAGCTGACGAATCACACAGTATGAACCAACCTCAGCTCTTGATTTAAGGTGGCCAGACAAAAGCCATAATAATTTTATCAGATTATAAATACGTATGTGAATTAAACAGTGAAAGTAAAGTCATTCTTCATTTCCTTGTGACAATTTAACTTGTATTTTACTTACTAAATGGAATAGGATTTGTAAAGTTATGATTTCATGCAGTTTAAAGATATTTACTCTTATAGTGAAGATAGTGTTTCTTGGCAACAGTAAGTTTGAATTAGGATGAACACACAACAAACACTTTTAAATTTTTCTTAACTACAAAATATTATGGTTTTCCAAACTAACCCATCATCTAGAGAAAACTCAGGGGCAAATAAGGCAAATGTAGTTAGATTTTCCTAAGAGACTAATTTTTTTAAATTTGGAAAAAAATATTTTTCAATTGTTTTGAGTAACATCCTAATTTTTAACTCAAACAGTAGAAGTCATGTGAATTAAAACAGGACTTTGCAGAACCACATGGTGGAATTATAACTATATAAATGCAACAGTCAGAGAAATAGATCACAAATCAGTGTTTTCTATGTTCTTCAGTTTTTTGCCTGTGAACTTGGTCTGTGAGCCACTTCCAATTTGAAATACTATCAACCACATTCTATCAATAAGCCTTCAAGAAAAACAGTATAAATATTTTCTAACTTCAATGATATATGATTGTATCGATATTCATAAGCTTAGCGCACTGATAATCAAAGGCACTTAAAAATAAATGCAAATACATTTATCTTCATAACTTATTAATGTGCTTCTAGCCAGGATGCCTCACAGTAACTCCATCTCTTTTTCACTGACTCACTACAGACACATATTGTGGTTAATACCATCTTGAATACCAAAATACAGCATTGACGTAAAGGAAGTTTCTTATTTCCATATGGTTAAATCCACAAATGTGATACACTCTCTTAAGGACTCTTTGGTTTTACCATTTCTTTTAATCCACTGTGTCTCATTAAAAAAAAAAAAAAAAAAAAAAAAAAAAGGAAAATGCCTTGGGTTGGAAGTGACATTAAAGATCATGTACTTCCAATGCTTCTGCCATGAGCAGGGGCATCTTTCACTAGACAAGCTTACTCAGTCTCACCCAAACTGGCCTTGAACACTGCCAGAGATGGGCCATCCACAACTGCTCTGAGCAACCGGTTCCTGTGCCTCATCACACTCACAATAAAGAATTTCTTTTAAATATCTAATAAAAATTTACTCCCTTTCAGTTTGGAGCTATACCCCCTTGTTGTGTCACTACACGCCCTTGAAAAAATTCTTTCTCCACCCTTCTTGTAGTCTCCCTTCATGTGCTGGAAGGCTGCAATGAAATCTTCCTGAAGCTTTTTCATCTCCAGGCTGAAAAAATCAATTGTCTTAGACATTCCTCATGGGAGGGGTATTCCATTCCCCTAATCCTCTGGGTGCACACGTTGATGTCTTTCCTTTGTTAGGGACCCCAAAACTCGAGGTGGGGTCTCACCAGAACAGAGGGACAGAATCCCCTCCCTCACCCTGATGACTATGCTGCTTTGGATGCAGCCCAGGAAACACTTGCTTTTTGGGCTGCAAGTGCACATTTTTGGGTCATGTCCAGCCTCTCATCCAGCAGTACCAGCAAGTCTTTCTCATCAGGGCTGCTTTTGGTATGTTTATCCCTCAGCCTGTGGTGATACCAAGGATTTTCTCAACCCACATGAAGGACTTTGCACTTTGTCTTGTGAGATTCCTTGTGAGATTCCTATGGGCCCATTTCTCAAACTTATCCAGGTCCCTCTGGATGGCATCCTGTCCTTCAGACACGTCTCCTGCACCACTCAGCTTGGGGTCATCTGAAAATTTGCTGAGGCTGCACTTGATCCCTTTGTCTATGTTATTAATGAAGACATTAAATGGTACTGGTCCCAATGGAGGCCCCTGAGGGGTCTTGTCACTGATGTCCACTGGGACTCTGAGCTGTTGACCACTACGCTCTGGATGTGGCCATCCAACCAATTCCTTATCCACCCAAGAGTCCACTCATCAAATCCATCTCTCTCCAGTCTAGAGAGAAGGATGTTGCAAGGAACAATGTCAAAGGCCCTACAGAAGTCCAGATAAATTACGTCTGTAGGCCTTCCCTTGTCCACCAATCTAGTCATTCCATTATAGAATGCCACTAGGTTGGTTAGACAGGACTTGCTTTGGTGAAGGCATATTTATTTATATATATATATAAAAATAACACTAATGACTGTATACCCTAGCAGTATGCATGAGGACAACTACATTCCTCAGCTAAATAAGGAAAACTTATTTTCTTGGCATGTTGCTGAACTGCTCAGAATTCAGTTCATCTCGTGTTTGCAGACTCATTTCTAATACATTGCTAGACCACACATTTCTGTTCTCACTCTTACTTAAGCGCATGCTTAGCTGGGTTTCTCTCCTCAACTGTCTAGTCCCTGGGGAAAAAAAATTGCTCATTAACCTTACTCTGCCTATCCTAGACTGGGTAGGACATTTTTTCCCTTCTGACATCACAGTTTGTGGGGTTCCTTCTTCAGGATGGTTAAGCATCTTTTATTGTTAATCACGTTACAAATACAGCCATGTTCAAAGTAAATTAGTCACTGCAATTTATCGAAGGTTGTGTAGGGGAATTAAAAGCAATGTTTTTCTGAGTTTAGATCCTTATACGTTCAAGCTACTCAATGATTACAGCCATTTTTGCAGTCAATAGAATCCCATTCCACAATTAATTTACTCAGTAATTGGGCAGAGCGGGACAACTGTTTTCTTGTTGATATAAATCTCTAAAGTATAAAGTCATATTCGATTTTCAGCTGAAGATTTTCAATAATGTACATGTTTTCTTTAAGCATATGCTTACACTGCTGTTTTATTTTGTAGTATTGGATTCAAGGCCCATACATAGGAAGCAACTAACTACTAAATAGAACAAAGAGAATAAAAGTGAATATTATGGTAATACAAATTTTTGGCACGGAAAAAACTAACTTTAAAATTAATTTTCAATTGAAAATTGCATCTTGCTGAATCTAGAACTTAAGTTAATCAAAATGAAAATCTTTGAAATATAATTCGTTATGACCTCAGGCTAAAAGTCCTACCGAACAGCAGGCAGGAGAATTTTGCTCAACTGGAGATAACTAAATTGCTCAGAAATCTACTGAGAGAGAGAAAAAGCATATTTCTCCTCTTGAAGGGGGAAACCTTCACAATTCCAAAGTGTTATTTCCTAGCACAACATATTTAAGGAACTCAGCAGAATATGAGAAAGAGACAGACAGAGGCAAAAGATCTTGCACTGCACCACAAAGATCATTAAATGAATCAATTACTTAAATGAATCTAACAATTAATCACTGACTTGTGCTTCCATTTCTATTCTGACCTGTGTGCATCTTTCACTAGGGAATAATAGCATGAACCCTTCTTGTAACAAGCAGACACCTGAAGATGACTAAAATTAAAGCACTGTTCATTACCTTCTTTTTGTTATATTTATGGGTGTCATCTAAAAGCATTTGGGACGCGATGTAAAAAATTAATCTCTTATACTACCAACAGTTCCAAGGGTTGCATGCTGATTTATTTTTTGCAAGATTGTCCCTATAGAAAATATTAGAAGCTCATCCCATGAAGTGCACAATACCATGAAAATTTCAGGAAGACCTTTGCATTTTTTTTTCAGAAGAAGAAAACAATTTGATCCTATTTTTAATAGTATTTCATTGCACTGTAAAGCTCTGTCAGTCAGTTATAATGGAAACTATTAGGATGCCAAATGGAGGATTATCTTGTCTTGACTATGATCTCTGCAAGCATCATGACTAAAGAAAACTTGTAAAACCAAAGATACTGCTTTCTTTCAAGGACTCCAACATCATTTAGAAAGGAAAATAAAACAAAACAAAAAGATTTTGAAAGACATTTTTACATCTAGGTCTTAGCTGATCTAAGTTTCCTATTAAAAATGAAATTTTATGTTATGTAACACAGCTTTTTACAAGCTTTATATGAACAACCCAATTATTTACAAAAGCAAGAGAGCACATGAAGCCTGCATTTTTTAAGCTAATGCGTTTAGTTTATTGTAATCTGAAAGCATCTGGAGGGAGCACTTTTGCATTATAGGAAATTTATTCTAGATTTGTTGGGATTGCAAAAAGCTTTATGCTGTTTATAAATATTTAGCTCTTGACAATGATTACTGGTCTTTATCTAATGTACTCTGAGGACACAAGATTTTGAAGTGCATGTTATAGTGCTGGAATATACAGGTGGTTGGAAAACTAAAAACCAGTGCAATACTTGTATTTTGTTCCAGTCATCCCAGAATGATAAACATGTAGCAGTGGTGCAATATTACAGTCTTACACGTAAATGGTTTTAATTTTCTTCAACTTGGAAAGAGAGCTAAAACATTACAATGAATAAAACAAGGAAAAAATCGTGATAAGCACCTTCTGTGCTGCATCTTTTTCTTTTTGTCAACCTTTGAAAGCAAACACAACTTCTTATCCTTTGATATAGTACTTAATAATACGACTTGGTCTAAAATGAGATTTTCATGTAACATTCTGTCAAAAATAGCCAGTGTGATGCGTCAAGAATATTCTGAAAGTGTAACTAGTTGGTAATTATGAAAACAAAGAGTGAGCTGTGGTAACTTGCTGTGATTCTTGCAAGATGAAAATATACTTGCAAAATAATTTAGGGCAATTACATTTGAATCAAAGAGGAGATTCTACACTTGTTATTATTTTTTAACTGATTTGATTTAAAAATCTATGCAAAGGTACAGAGAAATTTTAAATTATAAATTCCTGAATATAACAGTTTGAAAAACCACTAGAAACATTTAAGTTAATATATGTTCTATGTACCTGTAGAAGTACAGCAATTCTGTATAACAATACTAAAGTATGTAGTACAAGAATTCAAGGAAACTGAAGAAACAGTAGAATTTTACTTCAGTTGACTGAATCTTCCATTAATTTTGCAGGATAGAACATACTGGTATAAACAATGTAAAATTTGCACAGATAGTTTACACAGTCTACATAAATAACATTTTAGTGGAAAATATTCTTAAACATTTTATTGAAGAAGTTAAAAAAGATGTGGAAGTCTCTACTATTAAAGAAACTGTCTTTCAGTCAGGTCAATATTTGCAGACCAGAATAGATTGTAAGAATTTGCTTCATCTCCTGCCTACAGTCATAACTGAAGTATAGAGGTATTCACTTTAATTTTTTTTTTTAAATTCCTGTGTAGTGTAACTAAGCATCAAATGGTGTACTCTGGGAAAAAGGCCAAAAAGGTTTTACTTCCCACATGAACAATTTCGGCATCCAAATTCTGAGGCAAATACAGCAAGATTATGCAATTCCTGTATAATTAATGAGACATATCTCCTAGTTTCTATGCACAAAAAGGTGCAGGCACTGAAGAAGAACTCAAGAAACAAAATATGAGAAACAATGGGCAGTTTACAAATCTGTATCTGTCTAGGAGAAAATAACTTCCCTGATATTCTGTTATATTGGTCATATTAAAACCAATGACATATATCAGGATGTTGGAAAAGTCATCTCAGAGTTAGTATGACAATATTTTTTTTAAGATAGAACAGTATATTTCAAATATTTTTGAGTATAGTCTGGACGCCACGTGCAAAATTGTGGCATATTTCCATTACACAGAAAGAAACAAAATGAAGGCAATTATCACTAAAGCCTACAGAGCAAATTTAGGACACAGCACTTTTACAGAAAATCCCGATTTAGAGCTGTGATTAAACTAAAATTTATCAGAAAATCAGTTTCCCACCTAGCAATACGTATCACAGTTTTGAGAAGGTGTCCTCTGTGCCTCATACCTAAAGAACTTCAGATTTGGCCTGAGCAAGTAACTCTTTCAGCAATAAGCTGTATGCATCAGCCATACACAGAATCATCAGGCAGCCATCAGAATGACAGCAGGCTTCTCTGTAGCATGAAACTCATGTAACTATGCAGATGCACACCCAGACACATATATGAGTGTACTTACATGAATTATACACAGACAGGCATGTATGTATATACGTATCCATTCCCACAGTTCCCATCAGGCCACTTTCCTGGTGACATTTGGGAGAAGCTACAGAAGCACCTTGGGGATGTGGTCGCCAGGGTCATCCTCCAGTCCTGGCAGCTGCTCCGAGCTGAGGCTCTGCCATGGGGCCTGCCCTTGGCAGTGGCTGTCATCATGTTGCAGATGCCTGGGCCTTCATCTCCTACCCACGAGTCTGCACAAGGCTTTGTCCCCAAGAGGTGCCTGATGCCCAGGGCTGGGGCTGTCCCAGTGTCCCTGAGCTGCCCCACTCCAGTCTGGGGTGATGGGAGGACCCTGCCTGACAGGTCCTCCCCTGACCCACTAGGTGCCCTCCCCAACAATTCCTGAAGAAGTTAAAAATTCAACACATCCATTTAATAGATATAATTAGAAATATCCAGCTTCCCAAATCTCATTTCCCCGATTCACATTATTGGTTCCACAGGTTACCACAGCTCCTCAACAGTTTGAAATAAACATATTTGTGAATGACACCAGGGTAATGGCAAAATCGTGGCTTGGAATCTGAGCCCATGGGACACTAGCCTTTCTGTACTCCGCAATTCTCAAAGGACCACAACAATGCTATTTTTATCGCCATAGCACCCATCAAGTCTCGAGTCAGTCTGAAATATTCTCATTTAAAAAGAAGCATGGTGTGTCTAAACAATGAGAATGGAGCTTGAACAAATGTTATGCCTTTCCAAAGAAAGAGGAAAATACTAATACTCAGTGGATATTAAATCCAGGCAGGAGGGTAGGAAAGGAAAGGAGAGTGTCAAAGGAAGTGCTAAGGGGAACTAAAACCATGATTTTGAGGAGTTTTAATAGTTTGGGGATAGGCTCCATGCTCCTAATTTCAAGTTTTAAAGACTAACTGCCATGAGAAAAACAGTTGTCAACATAAGTTCCAATTCACCAGCGCTGTGTAAAAAGGAATGTGCTGACTTAGGTTTTCTCTTTTTACTCTTCTGCATACATACAGTTACTTTTTGTGTAGCTGTTCTCGTGTATAGTAATTGAACATGTCTTCTTTAGACAAGCTGTGAATGAACAATGGGAAAAGCCTTTCTAATATCGATGATTAATTTAGCTGCTCACACAATGAAGTTATTTTTTCTCTCACTCACACTGACATAATTGATTTATACCAGTAGAATAAGCACAAATACATGGCTTTGTTTCATCTAACTGTAAGAGACTTAGAGATCACAATTGCCTCAAACACTGTCAAGGCCACAGGAGGAACGTGCCATAAGACAAGCCACCACTAGTGGGAATTTGAGATAAGCACAGAGGAGAGGACCTTGCAACATGAAGGCACTAATTCCAGGCCTAGCTGAGGTGAGGTCTACTTAACACATTCTGGTTAGTGCCTCTGGACAAAAATTCCCACTCTGGCAGACTGTGAGAAAGGAAACCACTGGTTATCCCAAGTTATGGGAACACCTGCAACCACTCTGCAGATACCTGGAACTTGGACTATATAAAGGTGGTATCTCCAGGAGAATGCAACCACTGCAAAGACGAGGGTAAAAAAGGACTAGTGGGATGCTGTTGGAATCATTGGGGTGGTGACTATCTTCTGCTTAATCTCTCTCTCTCTCTCTCTGCCTCTTTCTTATTTCTTTCTATTTCTCTACGTCACGTTTATTGTTAAGTTAAATCTGTATAATTGACTTCAGCCTATGGTCTTGTTTGCATCTTAAGTTTGGGCAGAGGCATTGCTCAATAATCAGATTCTAACACTAACAACCACCTTTAAAGTTCTTCAAGATAATTTTCTTCTGCTACTTGGTTTACTTCATCAGAGAGTAACTCCAGAACTGACCAACTATTCTCCATCAGATTATGTGTACTATGAATCTATACTCAGCAGATTATTCACTGTTTCTTTAAATCACTGCGAAAGTGCACCGAGGAGGTCACAATAAGTATCAGGGATTTCTGCTCAGGGCTTTCATTTGCAAAACTCCATGGTCGAATTCTAAAGAAACATTTAATAGAGAAGCAAAATTTTACAAAATTTCTTGAAAGTGACTCAGTCTTCAGCTGTAGTAAAGCCCAATGCTTTACAGACACTGCAACCCACACCAGCTGTAACATTGATGAAGTAATAGGACTATCTTTAGAAAATCATGCTTTAGATTAAAACTTACTAATTCATATAAAAAAATCCTATTAAAATCTTAGCTCGATCTGTATTACATTTCCCTCCCTATCCTATTTAATTCATTATACTAAGTGAAAGAGTTTGGACTTCTGAAAATGTACATTTTTCTCTTTCAGTTCACCTTCAAGGAATCTATTGAAAATTTTTGGTCATGTTTCAAGAAGCTGTATAAAAATAAAACCCACATTTTTTGTGTAATCTTACAGGGAGACAAAAGTTTAAGAAGGATGGCAGTTACATTATGAGCAATACTTTGCTCTGGTTAGAAAGCCCATTCTTTAAATGCCACGTCTTAAAATATATGTTTAAGACAGAGCACTAAGACATTATTACACTATAATTAAACCAGTGCATACTGAGCCTTTATTGTCACTCTTAGCCACTTACTGGCATGTTTTGTTATCTGGTAAAATCTCCATTATGTTTAAAATTTAACAACCACTTCCTAGTTTAAGAGTTATAACATTGTGTTAGCAATATCTTTTTCTATCTGCTACCTTCTTCTGGCTTTCTGGATTTAATGGTTCACGAAGATTCATACTTGTCTATGAAGTCTTACAAAATGAAGGAAGACTGGCCTTATGTTGCTGAGAAAGTGAGTATAATATGTATTGTGAGTGCTGTGATTTCCCCATTTTTCTGAGGAAATTTAAAACCCTTGCAATGAAATATGCTTTTTTAATACATTCCTTGATGGATATCATGCAAGAAGAAAAAACAAAATAAAGAAGATAACTTTTAAATACCCCAGTGGAAAAATGGGGTTTGGGCCCTATAGCTAATTTGTTACAAAATGGACAAAATACCTCTAAAATAAAATTAAGATTCCATTGTATGGAGCTACTTCAGGCATAATAGCTAGAGAGAACAATGAAGAAGAGAAAGCCTCAAAGATTCTCAAATTGGAGTTAACAGTGAAAAGCATGAGAACTAGATGGTTGTTCAACAACATATTATGAAAACTCCCAAAAAACAAAAAGGATGCTTTCCCTTCCCAATCAAGTAGCATTTTTTCAGTAACTACTTGTTTTCTACCCTAGTCTGGACTTTCTACCTAACCAAAAAAAATATATCTTCCCAAGGAATGCAGGAGACTGGCATGTCTCAGTGTCATGTGAAAATGGAGATTTCCTCAACCCATAGTGTGCGGAGATTTCCTCGACTCTTAGTGTGCAGAGATTTCCTCAACCCTTAGCGTTTGATTGGTCTGTCAGTGCCCCAGAAAAGCTGAGACCCTGGTACCTGACCAGTCTGTCAGCACCCCTTTAGGGGAACCCCTCACTGAGCAGTGCTGCTGGACTGGAGGGCACTTTGACTGATTTATTCAGGGACACACACACCAGCAGCATGAGGGAGGACCCTCAGCAGATCTTCCCACTTTATGACCCCTCAGCAGCTCTTTATTCAAGAATGTCACCCACTGCCAGCCACTGCCACCGCCCATGGAGGACTCACACCAACAGTTTACAGGATAGCATTTTGTATTAATATAAAATTGTGACAGGTTAAGGTTCGAGGATTGCTGGTGACAGTATCTGACTGAAAAAATATATTCAAAACAAAATACGGACAATTTCTAATCCCCGTTAAAAGTACTGAGCACACACAGAGTGGGGTTCTTACCCCATAGGTGTCGCTATGGGGGAGAAAACAGGTTCAGCCTACTACAATTAGGCTATAATGAACCAAGTTTAATGAAGGAGAACAATTTTGCCACAGTTGTTGGCTCAGCAGCAGGACATCTAATCTCCCTTGGTGAGCAGGTTCTATGTGGTTTATCAGCTGCAATAACTCGTACCATCAAGTTCCCCTCCCTGCAAGAATTTCTACAGAGACTGGTCACAGCATTTCCACTCTGCTCCACCCTCTGTTCCATCTGCCCCATACCCTTAGCAAGTGCTTATAGCTGCAGATCGTGCGTATGAGGAATCATTGTGGGATAGGCTTCAAGCATGCCAACCCCATTCCATTCAGGGACTAGAAGCTATATTTAACCCTATAATTTCTATCCTCTTATTTTAATCCCAGTCATCTCTCCACACTCAGTAAGGACATTCTGGTCAAACTAAAGTGTAAGAAGGAAATGCATGTGCCGTGTAACCTGGGATGCACAGCCTGAGATGAATAAAGGGACAGTTCCCAGATGGGTAAGGATGGGATTGTGAAAGTTAAAGTGCAGCTGGAGCCGAATTTGGTTAGGAATGCAAAGAATAGTAAGAAAAGAATTTACAGGCATGTTGGCCAGAAAAGGAAGGTTGAAGAAAATGCACTCCCCTTGCCATAAGATGGCAGAGCTGGTGACAATCAACATGGCAGAGGTACTCATCAATGTATTTTTTCTCAGTTTTCAATGGTAATTTCTCTTCCTGCACCCCTCAAGCCCTGAAACTCAAGAGAGGGAGCCGGGTAATGAAGTCTCTTTGTTCATAGGATAACATCAGGTTTGAGACCACCCGAAGAACCTGAAAATAAACTCCTTGGGACCCAACAATATGCATCCCAGGGTCCTGAGGGAAATGCCTGGTGTAGTTGCCAAGCCATTCTCCATGATATTTAAAAGTTATGGCAACCAGACAAAGTCCTCAGTGAATGGAAAAAGGCAAATGTTTCACCCATTTGAAAAAAAGGCAGAAAGAAGGACCCTGGGAACTACATCACTTTTTTGTCTAGTACCGTCATGGAGCAAATCCTCCTGGAGGATGTGTCAAAACATATGAAAGACAGCTTCACTAAGGGCAAATTGTGCCTGAGTAATCTAGTGACTTTCTGTGACAGAGCGATGGAGTGACTGCACTATTGGACTAGGCAAGAGCTACAGTTATCATCTGCCTAGACTTCTGTAAGGCCCTTGACATGGGCCCCCACAACATTATTCCCCCTATATTGGAGAGATATGTGTTTGAGGGATGGATTGTTGGGAAATTGGCTGGATGGCATCTGGAGAGTTACAGTCAATGGCTCAATGTCCAAATGGAAACCAGTAATGAGTGGTGTCCTTTGAAGGGCTGTCCTGGGACCAATACTATTTAATATCTTTATTAATGACATAGACAGAGATCAAGTGTACCCTTAGCAAGTTTGCAGATGACACCAAAGCTGAGGGGTGCAGTAGATCCTCTTGAGGGGATGGGACACCATCTAAAGGGGCCTCGAAAGCTTGAGGACTGGAGCCATGCAAACCTCATGAAATTTAGCAAGTCCAAGCACAAATTCCTGCTCTTGTATTGGGGTAATCCTCGGTATCACTAGAGACTGGGGCGTGAATGGATTGAGAGCAGGCCTGTGGAGAAGGAGTTGGAACTACTGATCGACAAAATATTGGATGTAAGCTGGCAATGTGCACTTGCAGCCCAGAAAGCCAACTGTATCCTGTTCCAAGTAAAAAGAAGCATGGCCAGCAGGTCGAATTAGGTCACTTTTAAAATTAAATTGTTTGAATAAATATAGTGGCTAAACTGTTTTGGAGAATATTGCCTGGGGGAGGAAAAAAAAAAAAAANCTTGACATGGGCCCCCACAACATTATTCCCCCTATATTGGAGAGATATGTGTTTGAGGGATGGATTGTTGGGAAATTGGCTGGATGGCATCTGGAGAGTTACAGTCAATGGCTCAATGTCCAAATGGAAACCAGTAATGAGTGGTGTCCTTTGAAGGGCTGTCCTGGGACCAATACTATTTAATATCTTTATTAATGACATAGACAGAGATCAAGTGTACCCTTAGCAAGTTTGCAGATGACACCAAAGCTGAGGGGTGCAGTAGATCCTCTTGAGGGGATGGGACACCATCTAAAGGGGCCTCGAAAGCTTGAGGACTGGAGCCATGCAAACCTCATGAAATTTAGCAAGTCCAAGCACAAATTCCTGCTCTTGTATTGGGGTAATCCTCGGTATCACTAGAGACTGGGGCGTGAATGGATTGAGAGCAGGCCTGTGGAGAAGGAGTTGGAACTACTGATCGACAAAATATTGGATGTAAGCTGGCAATGTGCACTTGCAGCCCAGAAAGCCAACTGTATCCTGTTCCAAGTAAAAAGAAGCATGGCCAGCAGGTCGAATTAGGTCACTTTTAAAATTAAATTGTTTGAATAAATATAGTGGCTAAACTGTTTTGGAGAATATTGCCTGGGGGAGGAAAAAAAAAAAAAAAGCAAACCCAAACAAAAAACTTTTCATTTTAACATGTTATTTTTCCCCGGGGAAGCCCAAAAAGTTACATGTTTTGGCTTAAATAGGTATTATTAGTAAAGAGGTAAAAAGAAAAATAGCTTTATAGATGCCTATGCTTCTAGATACCACACGTGGTAGTAGTCCACCTAAGTGGAATTCAAGGTGCATGTCAAATCACAGCATATTGTTCCTGTGAAGTAGTTCTCTAACTCTCACATTATATACACACACATATCCAAACATTAATCAGGGAAAACACTGTACTTGCAAGCAAAACATGCCTTCATGGGGAAATATACCCAGCTGTGATCTAAATGAATACTTGGGTACACAGGAAGCAATTGTTTTGCCACTTCTGTCTCAATTACACATTTTTGTCAGAACACTGTTTCAAGAAGTTAACTTGACATTCCTCTATCTTCACTAAATTTTAAAATTGCTGTTTATGCATGTTTACTTTGAATGTAAAACTTGTTTACAGTTTAAATTAAACTGAACCATATATCTCACACATCTACACGTGCATACACACACACACCTGTGCTCACAGATACAGAAGTCTGACCAACTGCAGCTGTAAGGTATCGAACTGGCCAGATCCTCCTTGCCTTTGTCACTCAAGTTTACTAATCTGAAAGCTATTGATTAATTCCTTACCTCTGGAGATACTCAGTCAATGCTGAATGATGCCAAGAATTGCCAGATCTGTAACAAACTTTAACAGTTAAAAGACTATGTTGCCCAAGCCCAGAAATTCCACTCTTACACAAGTCAGGTCAGCAATGAAAGAAGCAGACATGAGACACGTGGGCTGGGATGACGTACATGAAAAGAGAAATGTAGTGGAGAACGCTGAACTTCTTTTAAAGTTTCAAGTTAAAAAAAAAAAAAACATAATAAAGAAGACAGAATGTGCTGTAATTTTTGTCTCAATGCAGAGGACTTGTTCTGATTTTTCCCACCATTAAGAATATTTGTTTTAAATGCAAAATTTATGGTTTCTCTCCAACAAGGAAAACATTTCTTTTGCAGTCTAATGACTCTGAACAGTTTTCCGCTTGACAAAGTATGTCTGCTCTGGACAAAAACAATCTTGTCCAAATGTTTGCTGTCTCTACAGCTGCTCAGAAGACTTTTAGACATGTAGAAAGAATCTCAGTGAGAAATATGGCAATATCAAAGTAGTGAAGCTGCAGTCTTCCTTAAAGTAACTGCGTGGTGCTCTCACAGTAAAAACTGATAAGTAAATACCAGCATGTCTGAAACAAAAAAGCTGGAGATAGATAACGTCTTGTAAGTATTTGACTACTGGACTTACATACATTTATTTCAAAAACTTTTGCGCAAAAATGGGAACAGAACCACTTATTTATGATCTCAAAAACTGAAGTTCCAGAAAATTTTTACCTTTGTTTTTATAAAGAAATAAAATTTTGTATGACAGCACCATATTAAACGGTTGATTAAAGACAGTAATTCACTTTCCTTCTGTATTTTTTCCTTACTTACCAGACTTTGATCAAAAATTCTACTTTTCATCTTGATAAATTGGAATGCTTTAATATACTCATAGTCTCAAAAAGAAAATATACATGCATAAACATATGGAAAAATGAACGATGCTAAAGGGGGAGAGTTGGGTGCCATTTGACCCGGGAACATTCCTGCTTTTTAAATATGTTTTCAGCTACTTTCTACTTTCATTCTACTTTTCCTACAAACCAGACAATGGGTAATAAACTTTAGAAATTAGACATCCTTAGAAGAATTTGATAAGAAATATGTTCCTGAAGCCCTGCCTTTTTTTTTTTTAATCACAGATTGCTCAAGAGAGTCCATGGGCTTTGGCCTTCAATCTTTAACAGAATGTATGGAATTTACTCTATGAGACTTCACCTTAAACTATGGGTATTCTTCAAGTGATATGGTGTGCAAATTACTTGAGTTTCTAGGAGGAGCGCACTTTAACTCACCTCTCAGTTAATCTGTTAAGGTCTCAAAACAGAGAAAGCAAATACATTGCTTAGAAGGAAACATTTCACTTTGCAAAACTGGCAAATCCACTGCTGTGCCACCATCTTAACTTTGCATGACCCTCTCAAGTGACTAACATAGCCATGTTTCTTAAAAGACTTTAAGACTGAACTTTATAAAATCTGATCATTTTAACCATCAGACATAGTACGTTTCTAAATGTGACAGAAGTATCTGTAGCTCTATGAAAACACAGCTTCAATTCATAAGAAGTTCTTTAGGATTGGTACCAATCCGATAGTATAATTTTCATTCAAATAATGGTTTTAATGATATTTGCCTAGAGCATCACTCTCCTGACAAGTCTCCCATATGATGAGAACATCATATTCTTCCCTCCAACTCATCCTTTCCCTTGCATAAAAGGAAAGCCTTTTGGGCCAATTACTTTCCTGCAGGATAATTCTCAGATATTCTAAGCCTTCTAGGTTAAGAACAGCTAATTACATGCAGGTTCCCAAGAAACCCACATTTTTTGATCCCAGCAATAATTACAGCAGTGATTAAAAGAAGAAACCATGTCCTGTAAACTCCCACAAGTTATATATTAAAAAACCCCAGACATGCTGGATTTACTCATTTGGTGATGAATCCATATAATTGTTACACACAGTTATGCAAAAACATACTAGAATTAATATATTACAATCGTCCTGAAGATTCCACTTTTTAAACACAATTCTTTATCTACCTAACATGGCCCAGAGAAAGAAATATATTAAAAATCACAAACCAAATATTACTATGATCAAGATTTTACATTGAGTTATTTGAAAAGATAAATAAAAAAGGGACAAATATAGTTATATACTTACAGATTAACTTGTTGTTCCAGTTTAATTTAAAATGCCATATCCATGGAAAAAATATTTTGTTTTTTAGCCCACTGATTAAGTTTAAAAAAGGATAAAAACTAATCCTTCCTATGAAGCGAAATAGGCAAGGTTTCCTTAATTTCAGAAACTCCGTAGTACCACCAAAATATCTGCTAAGTAGTCCATAATGTTTAGCAGCACACAGTAGAATTATCAGCTATTTTTGGTTGAAGTTACATTTTGGCACCTTTACACCCATTTCACAGAATAATATATTCTCTGTTGCTTTACACCTCATGCAGTGATTGCAGAACTAAATCAACAGTCAGATAACATCACACCTGTACATTACTTTTACTTTACACAGATAAAGAAGTTCAAAAGATACAAGGCGATGAAAGATCAGACATGTTGGGCCCAATTATGTGTTGTTCTAGAATACTTTTCCCCAGTTCTGGACATATAAAGTGTATTTAATCTAGGCCAGATACTGTGGAAGAATATCCCAAGCATAAAAGGATTATCCTCAACAGAATTGCAGCTACATCTTTGCTCCTGTTCTTTCCAATCTTACCTCCACATGAGCAGAGGTGAAGTCAAGTATGACTTTTCTTCTTTATTTCGCTGCAGATACATCGAGATTACAAATAAGAATTTAGCTGACTTTTACCTTGGTTACAGTTACCACCAGAAGATATTAAGAACCCTAAGAAACTGAAAGACTTCTGGGTAATAAAAAAAGTACAATTTACATGCAAGACTGCCAGTTTCAACAGTGGCAGGGAATCAGCATGGAGCTGGAAGTTATTGTGATTTGCTGGTTTGCATAAGCTGCTGTAAAAAGATAGAGGAAATAAATTTGAATTGTGTGGAAGACAGCAATGTAAAAAGCTTGTTGCAAGCCATTTCTGTTACAGGACATTGACCTTTAAAAAAAGCTGTAATTTCAAATTACTCAATATTCTTACTCTACAGCTGTGGGCGATTATGTTCACTGCAGATAATAAGAAGTACTAATGGTCAACAATGTGTACTGAGCATAGCAGAATGTATTTGTGTAATATGGAGGAATGCAGTTCAGTAGTCTTACTTGATAAGATTCATAAATAAGATTAGAACAATTTAAATATGATACGATGGACTATTTCAAGAATCCATGCATATGGAGCAGTTTCAATAGTATGCGTCTTTAAATTATGGTTAAAAAATGCATTTTATTAGAATGGACAGAGGAGTTAAAATTGAATAAAATACAGCAAAGCATGAAGTAAGTATAAAATAAACCTCTGAGAGTATACTCAACACCAAGGAGAACAAGGAGGATGAGAAGTTGGTGTCATGAAACAGCAGCACCATGAACTACATTTTTTGATTATGGTATATGATATGAGATGATGTATTACAGTATAATATAGCATAGCATAATAAAGTACAATTTAATGAATAATAAAACCAGGTACAATTCAAAAGGCAAACAACCTGAGGATAAGGTAAAAGCAATTCTTTGTAAAATACTTTCAGTTGCATTAAAGTGCGAAAAACAAGTCAACTAATTAAATTATATACATAAATGTGACAACTTTCTCTTAAGAAGATGAAGACATCTCTGACCATTTCTGTGAGAGCTGGCAGTCTGTCCTGCAGGCCAGTTAGACTCACATTCTATACTCAATAAAGTTTTGAATTTTGTCTACATTTTTTCATGTTTATTAAATAAAAAATACCAGAATATAAAACTTGTTTTCATCTTGTGAACTGACAAAGTTAGAATAAAAAATGTACCCTTTTTAATGTCCAGAAAGTACTTATAAATATGATCTATAAACACTAATGATTTCTGTGGGATTTTTTTGATCTCACTAAAGTGTAAACAAAATCTTTAGGATCCAAAGCAAAGAATAATTATATTTTCAGGCTGCAAAACTGAACAGTATTGCAGATTCACTTTATGATATTCAATTCCTCAAAGTTAATTAAAAAAACCAAAACTAAATGCCAGGAATTAAGGTTCTGCTATTTCTGACTTTAGAGAACATAATATATTCTTTCAGAAAAACTTCATAACATGTTAACAGTTAAATTGGAAACTTACAAATCAGATAAAGTGTCTGCTGAGTTGATGACTTCTTCACAGCATCCAATGTAAATTCACCTATTTAACCCATGATCATCTTTACCTAATTGAGAAGTTCAGTCCAGGTTCAATCTCTATAGCCTGACAGGCACCACTTATACTTTCCTTTGAACATTTCTTACTTTAGGAAGTGAAAGTTAACAAATCCATTACATTCAAAATTTAAATATTTTATTACCATTTTTGTCCTAACTCCAAGGGCAAAATTACTAGATTTGGAGTAATTGAGGTTTAAATTTTGTGAGAAGGTAAAGGTGAAAATAATTAATGTTTTCATCATACTTATATATATAAAAGCAGTTCCAATTTTCAACAACTGAAAAATAAATAGTTTTGTCCTTATCAATAAGTATGAAAAAAAAAAAAATTCCCCTCTCAGAAAATGCTAATTAAAATTCAAATCAGGCTTTCCTATGCCTAACAAATTGCCCACATTAACATTTTCTTTTTCTGAAAAAGGCCTTTTTCTATAGGACAGCTTTGTAGCTCCCCCTTCATAATGATTACTTATTTACACAGCTGTGGAACAGTAGTGCTGAAAGGGGTCCTAAGGTTCAATTAGTTCATCCCTTGTCTTGGGGAATGTTTTACCATTTTAGCTGTCATTCCTGGCAGGTGACTATTTAATTCATTCTTTAAAAATCCTTGCAAGGGAGGATGAAACCCCTTTTATGGTCTATTCCAGTCCAATGTTATCTCTTAAGAGGAAAGCTTTCTGAATAACAGATCTAAATCTTCCTTCTTGCAGTTTAAGCCCATTAGTTCCTGTGTCATTCTTTGCAGACAAAGAAAATAGGTTATACCTAATTTCTGTTTGCAAGTCTACAAGGTATTAAATTGTTGTTTTCTTCCTTTTGGGACTTACAATTCCAGTTGTCTTCATCAATCATGCTTCCTGGGTCTTAGATAATTTTCCCCTTTCCTGATCTCCTGCTAAATAGTATAACTTCTAAGGCATAACACATCAAACCAGTTCTAATACACTTATTTTGTCTATAAACATATGTTTAAACATGTTTATGATGGGTTTGTGTATTAAGTTATTTCATGATTCTTATGGGAATTAATGCTGAGTGTCTAAATTATCAGAGGAGACCTCCATTTGGATAATCTTGTAAAAGCATGAACAGTCATGTGTGGAATTCAAAACATTTAAGTTAGGGGGGTTTTTTTCTTTACTCCCTTTTTTCTCCTCAAGCAAGGTGTGGGCTGCTAGGTGGGCCCATGTGTGGAGCACCCAAGGCTGCTCAATGCTGCACCCAGCTCTTTCAGTTGACTCTACCAGCCCCACCACATATATGATAGAAAAAGCTGAAAATAGGTCAAAGATGTAATATTTAATTCTATATTTAGAAACAAATCCAATTCATTAAAAGTATTGGCAAGTTGCAGTGTGTGAATGCCACATGTCTTGACCCTACCTCCTCTTGGAATTTCTATCAGCTGAACACCTCTGGAACCAGGAGTGGTAGCTATATTTGTTCTTTTCTATATCTCTTTTCTCTTTCTTCTCCTTCTAATCTCCTCTTTTTGGAGTTTTGAGTAACTTATAATCGGATGGGATTGTACCTTGCTAAATTGAATGGGCTGAGTTAACGCTTTGTGAAATATTTTGATTGAATGCTACTCCAACTTTTGCCAAAGTTCTCTGATTTTCTGAAGTTGCCGGTAAGGGGTTTATTGCTGTTTTGACCTCCTGAGAATATCCTGCCATTATTTCTCCTGTGCATCTAACTCAGAGTATAGAAAAAAACATAAGCCCTTTAAAGAGGTTCATCAAGCAAGTTTTTGGGGCCTTACTCACCACTTCTCTGGCTCATTGTCAAAGGTACTTTCGTCCTGTCTAGTCAAATGGACTTCCTCTCTTCTGAGAAGTTGTTAACCTTCAAAGAAAATCCCATACTCATGCACCCTGCTATCAGAAACACTGTACAAACAGTTATTAAACTGCAGAATTTGTCAATTTCTGTTCAGGCCATTCCACTTTACCAGCAGAATTGAAGAGAACATCACCTGGCCCCTCCATGTGTTTCAGCAGTGCATGCCTGATGTTTGATGCTTTCCAGATCACCCTGACATGAGTAGCTGGGGTGAGCTTAGATTATCACTTCACAACATCCAGAATATGAGCAAGGGACAAATTCCTAGAGGACAAATCAGGTATAGCAAGCAGGGGCCTCCAATGATATTTAGTAGTCCCTTACTACTGTTCTTCACAGGTTCCTTCCAGTGGTCCTGTGTATCTCAGGTACAGCCCTCAGGATGTTCTATTTAATGGCACTCCAAGGTTTTCTCCAACTACAATGGCAGCTAATCCATTTTGTAATTGCCAGTCACAGAGTGGGACAAGGGCATTCCTCCTGCTACAAGAAGTCACTGGCTTCCAGCCTCCATCTTAATGGTAGTTTCCACTTTCCAACTTTACAGATTTACTCTTCATGCACTTCTCCTGCATGGAAAAGTTTAGGTTCTTGAAGCTGCAAGGTCTTAGAGTAAATCTAGTTGTTCTTTCTTGCCCTCTCTGATGCTGCACAGTGTGATGACCTCCTCCCCACAGCTCTTTCTGAAAGCTTCTCAATAACTTCATGCCTCCTGCAGACTAGAAGACTACACATCCCAGCATCAGCAAGAAGTTTCAGGCAATTCCTACAACCTGAAGCTTGCAGAACTCATGTTGCTTCTGAAACTCTGAGTCTCAAAGTCCAGCTGGAAAGGGAAAGCTATTCCAGCAGTGCCCAGGTACTGTTCCCTGAGGCATATGATCACCATATATCAGGGTGTGAATGTTGTATACAGAAAATGTATTAGTCCTCCTGCTCTCCTCCTCATACTCTTCTCCACAGACTGCTGTGTTTCAGAAGCTGTGCTCTGGACCTGGCTCTTACACAGGTTTTTCCATATACATGGGTTAAAAGGGTGAGGTTTCTTCATAATCATGTGTTAAAAGGATGCTTGACCCTTCCTAAAGTCTGCAGGTCCCTAAGGCTTCAGACACACCATGACCAAGGACAACTGTGAAAATCTGTTACAAGCTGCTCGAGCTACCCTTATCTTTAGTTTTACCTAGACACATAACACTGTCAAGTCCCTAAGTGTCACATCTACATGTCTTTTAAGTATGTCCAGAGATATTGACTTAGTCACTTCCCTGGACAGCCTGCTCCAATGCTTGAAAACCCTTCCTGTGAAGAAATACTTCCTAATACCCAACCTAAACCTACCCTGATTCAACCTGAGGTTATTTCCTTTCATCTTATCTCCTGCTACTTGGGTCAAGAGACCAATACCCACCTTGCTACACCCTCCTTTCAGGTAGTTGTAGAGAGCTTTAAGGTCTCCCCTGAGCCTTCTTTCCTTTAGACTAAACAACCTTCGTTCCTTCAGCCACTTTTCAGCAGGAAGATGCACAAGACCCTCAGATTCTTCCAAGGGTTCCCAGGAGTTCACAGATACCAGGACAAGTACCCAGAAGATCAAGATGATCTCAAGATGATCAAGAAGATTCCAGAGTCATCTGGGCAAACTGGTGCATCAGCTGGGTGTCCCTGTAATCTGCTCTATATCCAAAGTATGCACTCTTGGAGGACCAAAGCTTGGGACGAAACCCAAGGACTGTGACACACTCATTGTGTAAAACATCCCATGCATCACTTCCAGTATCAAGAGTATTATCTTTCCTCCCTAGTACAGATTCAAAATATACACTGCTTCCATGTTTGGTAAAGGAACATTCATATTTCTATGTAAAATTAATATAAAAGCATAAAATATATTAGTACCTTGAGGGATATAGCCTGTCCTGTGTTTTTTCACAAGATGGAGGAAGAGACCACAAATGGAAAGGGAAATTATTCGAGTTCAGGGTAAAATAATGCTTTGCTGAGAACTTCATAATGAGAAAAATAGGTAATCCTCTTGCAACTCTCAATCTGCTAAGAAGTTACCCCTTAGTTTGTGCACTGTATAGGTTGGAAGGCAAAAGGACCACAGTCCTTCCCAATAAGTAAGACACGACTTGGAATTCTCAAGAGCCTTACACATATCTGTATCTAAGGCTTTCTGTGCACCTTGATATAGACTTACATAACCACCTTTAAAAACTCTTTAGTAACTGCATGCCTCAATTTTGCATATCTGTAGGATGTAAGAATTTCTCACAAGAAAGATGCAATTATGATAATAGCAAATGTGAGGATGTTCAACAGCAACAGCTTTTTACACAGAAAGCTGAAATGTTTCAGTGTCAAGATGACTGACTTGCCTAAAAATTGTTATGGTACAACTGCTCTCCCTGTTATAGAGGATATGCTGTTGTGCACACCACAGTTACCGCCTGTGGTTTATTTAAATAACATACAATAAGATACTCTTAAGGTATTTTTTACTTTCCCCAGATATGACATTACAGAGGGAAAATAACATAATAAACATTTAAATTAATGCAGTATAAAATAGAGCAATTTAATATTTAATGTACTAAAGAAAGCATCTATTAGCTAAAATTGAATGCAGCCCAATTAGTATTTTAATTTGCCTGTTTTCAACCTATAAAACTCAATTATTATTTTTTTTTCAAAGACAGCAAAACCGTCAAATTGGAAAAGAAAAACACCCCAAGCCTTTGTGTAGGACAAGAGCAAAAGGTATGATTACTTAATTACCTTCTCTGGTTCTTTTTTTTTTTTTTTCCCCCTAAATAATTTGTTGTGTAATGATTCTGAGAAAGAATAAGACCAAAGAAATACTACTCTTTCACAGGTTCTAATCTGTTTATATACCTACAAGCTGTGATGTGGTTACACACATGGCAATGCATCAGCAGTATTTCCTAGGAAGTCTAATTTAGAAGGTTCATGCCATCAACCGTGCCACGCAACACCTAAACAGCAGGTGGGTGGAAGGCTGAGAAATACCACCAGTGATACCTAGGCCTCAGGGCTACAGGAAAAAACTTAAGTTACGGAATATTTGCAACATTTTTTTTAAAAACAGGTCTCCATTTAAATATCCCTTGTATTAGAAAACAGCATTTTGAACTTACCAACTTTGACACACTGTATTTAATAGTAGTACAAATGGAACTGTCAAAGATCAAAACACTAGGGTTTGGCTAAATATTCAGAATTGGGATGTCTATCCAAATTTATGGCACCTTCTCCAGGGTCTTCCTATTCTCCGTCTCTCCCAGATGTATTTCCCCTACTGCTCTCAGTTCCACCAAATGTGCCAAAATGTGTTTTTCCTCCCACTTTCATTTCTGCATCCTATTAGCTATTTTTCCTCCTGCAATGTGGGGCTCAAGTAATAGTACAATTTATAGCTGTGGAAGATGTGATGTAAGCAGCAGTACAAAGTTACAGAATTTGATAGATATGTCTTTTCTATTTTTGGTTTTGTGTCTCATTTCAGACATTGTAGATGGATGTGAAAAATAGATATCAAGCAATGATGGGAAACAGTCAATGACAGCCTCCTGCAGCATCTCGTTACAACACAAGATGAAAAAAGCTGATGAAGAAATCTGCCAGGAGCTGGCATGGAATTGACATTAGAAAGTTACGATGTTCCTACTCATTTGCCAGGTTTTCCCTGTCCTCAAAATTATTGGCAATTGTGTCACATACCTGAAATGAGATTTCAAGAATTTCATAAGAAATTCAATAAGGATAACCATGTTAGCACCTAAATCTCTTCCCTTTTAGATTGCAAGACAGGTCTAGATGCTGCTTGACCACTCCTTGCTTCAATAGAAGTGAGGCCAGACCTTCAGCGTCCACAATTATGAAACTCTATTAGTAAGATTGGATTCTCTAAAATAGAATTGAAATTTTGGCTGTCTTTCAGATTATGCTACATACAGCAAAATGTCACTATATTAAAAGAACCTACAGCTGTATACTCAACATCAGAATGGCTGGACTTGAATAAAATATAAATAAGTTTCTCAAGATGCAAACACTTTTTCTCACCACAGACAAAGGCAACATGACTAAGTTTATACAGAATGTCAGACACTGAAAAACCCTAAGAAAATAACAGTACCACAAAAAGCAAATACCAACATTTCTAAACAGAGATTTTAGGTACGTGACTTTCAAGAGTCCTGCATTGATACTAGTGAAGCCATCCCTTCACAATATAATTAAGATCTATACATTTTTATTTTTAACCATTTTATAGAATTTATGCCTACTTCAGAAAACGTGGTGCAACATTTCTATAGTAGAATGCAATACTTTAGTGTGTGGAAAGATTAGATGTTTTCTCCTTCTCATAACTAAACCAGCTTACTTTGCTTTATCTGCGAATTTATAGTCTTTCTTCAGGTGAAATTATAGCTGCAGGATAAATGGATATCAGAAATAAATAATAGAAAAACATATTCCTCAGTCTTACATGAGACACATTTTGGAGTTCCAGAAAATGATTTTACAAAAGGCACAATAAATAAATGAAATTAAAACTCTTCTAGAAATCTTTGTAACATACCTCAAATGTGCCAAGAAAAAATTAGATAATCCAGATAATTCATAAAATTCATTATCCTTGTTAGAGAAACCATTTTGAATCTACCAACTCAGAGTAATCCCAAAGAAAGAAAGACAGGAGTAGAACTTAGTACGTGTCAGATTATCTGATCTACCATCTACCACACAATACAGACAGCCAAAATAGATAGAAAATAGGAATGACAGAAAGCACACATCTAAAGGTAAGGTTACAAAAAAAAGATGACCTTATGTTTCTTGTAAATAACACTTTCAGAGCTGCTCCCTTAGGCAATTTAAAGAAAATAAGTTATGTCAATAAAAAATCATGCCAGTACCTGCAATGTCATTTTAATGCAGCCATACTATAAATCAATTTAGTGCAAGCTAAATTCTCAAGCAAGCCTCTTGCATCTCTTTTTTTCATTGCAACAGAATTAGAAAATTACACCTTACTTATGATCTTCTTTATGTGACTGTAAATCAGGAGCCATTGAAATCAATAGATATGCTGTGATTTATAAACTCTGTGCACGTGTTGCAAATGGAGTGATGCACTTCACTTGTAAGAGAGAAGCAACAGTATACTTTATTAAAGCACTGAGTTAATTAAAAAATCGATATTTAATTCAACAGTGGTTTAATTAGTTTTGATGGTAAGGCATACATGATTATGTTCTGCAGAGGGGACAAGGTCAGATAAAGCTCTCAGGGAGACCCTCCTATTCATGAGGTTCAGAAAGGACCCCCTGGAGTTCCAAGCTCCTTCTCAGAGAGGAGTCTAGGTGCTTCCAGATCTAATCCTAGTCCTAGGCTTAGTCAATGCTTTATGTCTAAAGGATTATATGTGCATAATTAATCTTTTATATCACTTAGATAAGATTTCAAAGTTTAGCACACTATCAATCACTTACCAAGGACCTTGTTGTGGCAAGGAATCTTTCAAAGCCAAGGAGTAAACTGGAGAGCTGTCCCTACTCAAGGGGAGACTCCAGCATTCAGTCCTGCCATACAGGAGAGCTCAATGGGCCCTGAGCTGTCCACTACTTTGGAGTAAGATGATTGAATTTCAGTGATATCTGCATGCCAGCAAGGCATCTGGGCCACTGTTCCAAACAGCCTTGGCTGCCATGTTGTCATCCCTCCCCCAAAGTCCACTATAAGGTGGATGCAGCCATCACAACCCCTGCTGGTAGCTATGGTTTAAGTGAGGGAAGGGTCCTCACCATCATAGCATGAGTAACTTCTAGTCTTCATTCACAATAAGGGGTAAAAACCAATTGATTAAACCTTTTTTCTGCGCAGTATAGCTATTCTTTTCCTATGGTTTATATAACGTGTTATTTTTCTCCTCAGTCATATGTTAGGTTATGCAATTTAAAAAAAAAAATATTTTCACAGCATCAAGCTTGAAACTGAAACCTGAAACAGATTATTTTCTGTGAGGAGTCTACAGCCAACACAGGAGTATTTACACTAACTTGTATTTACTTTAAAAAAAAAAAAAAGGAAAAGAAAGAACCTTGTATTCTTCAAAACAGCAAAGGTGCATGTAATGACATGTGTATATACTCAGTGCAGTGACAATAATCTCAGTGTTCACCCACAAGAGCAAATACTTCAGGACTCGCAACCCAGAGAAAAGGTGAAAGCAGACTGTGTGCTTAGACCCTGATTATCTTTTCATTACAAAACAAAGCAGTCCAAATATTGCTTTAAGATGCACTTGGTGACAAGGACTGCAGCAGAGGTGGAGTTGTGTATGGAAATTATGGGAGCTAATGTCCACATAAGCTTTCCTAAAATAGTGAGGTCATACCAAGAGGAAGCTTTTTTTTTGTGCAGCATGCACCTGAATCCCTTGATCTATATATGTAAAAACAAAAAACCAAACCAAACCAAACCAAAACAAAACAAAAAAACTAAACAAAAGCATGACTTGAACAATAGTCATAGCAATAATTAGTGTTGGTCAGGAAGAGGTACTTGTGTCATGGAAAAGGAGCAAATCTCTGTAGAAGAACATCCATGAAAGAGTTCTACTTCTCACAGAATTTTCTCCAATAGAAGGACAAATATGAATAAACTTGCACCAGAATTTAAATTATTCTCAGCAATACAGGAGGTAAAGTAACTGCATTGAGTTACACCGGACACCAAGGAGATTATAGAAGTGGAAATTACAATTATTCAATTTGTAGTCAGAAAATTCAGACATTTCATATGGCTCTGAAACTCACCACAGAGATGTGTTGCAATTGCAAGGCTACATAAGAGCTGAAAGCTGCTAGGAGACATCTTTTTTGAAGGAGACTGCAGTGAACACAGGTTTATATCCATATATTTGTTTTGATATTTCAGTCACCATGGAACAGGATATTCTGGAAAATAAGAGAACCATTAAATATCAGAATAATGGTGTAAGTAATCATTTATCTGAATGCATCTTGATGACATTCTTATGGATGCTCTGTTCTTTGTCTTTAACAAAATTTATTTTCTTATATAAGAACACTTAATACGAGAAGGAATAACTTATTAACCAGCAGCCAGAAAATATGTATTAATATCAAATTGTTGATTGAATTCTTGAGCTGAGCTTTTTGGGCATTTAAATATATATACTGAAAAGATATTTTGGTGTCACCCTAAAACCAGGAAAACAAATTTGTGCCTTTCATTAAAAAAATAAACCAAAAAAGAAAAATTCATGTTTCAATGTGCTTTAGTTTTCATAGATAATGCACACCAGCATTAGTATCATCAGGAAGATGATACTCTTTTCCTACAGTTGAAACTGGAAAAGAAAGGGAATCAGCTTAATATGAAATTATATTTGTAACTAAATTTTTATTCTGCATTCACCAATCTTCCACATGAATGCTAAAAGTTTTGCTTCACTTCATTTAAAAAATATTTTAGGTTCCAGAAATCCAGTTGGGTGGAAAATAAGTCTGTTACCTTCATTTTCCTAGCTTGATAAAGGATAATATTTTTTATCCGGCTGTCTTAGTTATTTCCTATCGAAATGACAAGATACAAAAATGACCTCATCCTGGTACTGTCAAGTGCAGCAATGAAGTCCATGCTAAAGAAATCTGTATTAGACAAAATCATGTTTTCAGCAAGACCTTTGTGTCTTCTGTTCCTGTATGTTTATTGCTCAATGTCTTTATGAATGATGTTGGAAAAGCAAAGCATATAGGAAAAGTCCAGTTGAGTGCTATGTTTTGGAGATTTTTTTTTGGGGGGGTGGTCTTTTTGTTGTTTTTAGCTTTCTTAGACATAGCTGCAAAATGTGGCTTCATAGCATTCTTGATACATGTACATGAAATTTCCAATCACTATATGTAAAAGTCCATAACAAAAAGTGATGGCTGAAGAACAGTTTGTCAAAATTAAATAAGTTTAATTTAAGACTCTTTTCCTTAAGATTTTTTTTTTAATCATTGGGCAGCTGCTTACATCACAGGATGACAAAAATACTCTTGCCCCCTAAACAATGGTCTAAAACTGACACAAATACTGTAAATCCTGAATAAAATCTTCATAATTAAAACTGCATTTGCAGAGTTATTGCTTCCAGTATATCTGACAGTCACCACAGTGACAGGTGAACAAAGACAAAGCAAAATGAAATAAAAGAATGAAAAAATGCACCCGGAGGTTATCAGAAACATTTCCAAGGAACGCTCAATATCATGAGAACACAGTATATTTCCAGATGCATGCTCAAGATTAAAGCATCAACAGCTTTAAGGGAGTACAACTTCAATCCTGGAAGAAATATGTAAATGCATGTAGAGAGGGTCACAATACTACAGGGAAGACCAAGTCCAGATTTTTATAAACAAGGATTTATATTACCTGCATATACCTGGAAGAGAATAACTTCATATATAAGTCATATAAAAAGAGAGAAAGAAATGGCTTTGAGAAGTTAGACAAGAGCTATAACTAAATAAATCTAAGATAAAAAATAATACAGATTATATAGTATGTGTGAGAATACAGTTCCTCCTGAGCCTGGAATCTAGCATGGAATCTTCCATTCTTTTTTTTCTAACATGTCCAAAGAGTTGGCCCCAATGTCTCACACTATGTTGAAGTTACAGTTATCTATTGAGGGAAAATAGACAGCTGAATCATTCATCTGAGCCATGACATCATAGGATAGCAACTGGCAGATATAAAGAACAAACCATACAATCAATATATGGGCTGGTAGTTTGATGGCATTTTTTAAAACACAAAATCAAATTCAAAAATTAAAAAACACAAGCTGTTTAGTAGAAGGTGTTGCTGTTTGTTGATTAATTCATTCCCACCGAACCCCTAGAAATCTTCCAGCCCTACAGTATACATTCACAGTTACACATGGTACCTTCAAATATGAAAACAGTAGGGTTTTCTTGGATAAGGGCACTTGTCAATTAGTAAGAGTGGGAACAATTTTAAAGTAGGAGGAATTACAGCTTTCCACATCTATATGGAAAGACAGTTACAATTACTAATAATAAGACAGTGAGAACAAAAATCCCTTCGTTAAGCAACCCTGAACAGCCTGTTTTAAGGAGCAATGACATGCAACATGTTGAATGAAGGACAAGCAGAAATAGAATTCCTCAAAGATAAAAGTTTACTGGGATGGGTTTAGTTGGGAAAGGAATGATTGCATATAATAGATCAACAAAATATTATGCACAAATACAAATTCTGGACTACCAAGTTTGTTGCTCTGTCCTTGTGGGTGTAACTAGAGATGTATGTATTTTATGAGACATTACACACACAGGCAAGAAAAATTCTTAGAAAGAAAAAAAAAAAACCAAAACAACAGTTTTTCAGCTGGCTGGGACATGTTTCTATTTATACTTCTTTGATGTTTCAATTGAAGAAAACAGATCTTCAATATGAAAATAGTGACTATAAAACATGCACAGCTGCTGGATGCGTCTACCAAGTCAATGAGGAGTCTAAATGATGGTCAATTATTTTGTTCAGTGTTAGACATGGATCATAAAGTGGTGTTCAGAACACTTTCACTTCCAGTGGAGTGGCTGACAAGTTAGCAAGAACCTTTATACAGACTTTAGTGTAATGAAAGATAAAGGGTAAACTAGAAGGCTTTTCACATATTCAATTGACTACTTGCAGTTACACATGCAAATTGATATGAAATGGTCTAAATAGAGCAAAGCAGATCTCTTGCATTTGCTGAGACTGAGTAGAGTGGGTTTTTTGCATCCATTTACTTCGACAACTGCTTTGCTAGTCAGCCTTCACATTTCAAACCCATTCCGGCATGACGCAGGTGCCTTGAGCTGCTCCAATGTCCAGAGAGAGGGTGGCTGGGAGCAGGTCTGCCAGAAGCCCTGATCCCCTACAGCAGGAGAAGCCACACGAGGATTGGCTTAGATCACTTGGCTTGTTCAGCCTGGAGAAGAAGGGACTGAGGGAAGACCTCATCCCAGTCCACAGTTTCCTCAAAAGTGGAAGGGAAGGCATTAATCTATTCTCTCTGCTGACCAGTGACAGGACCCAAGGAAATGGAATGAAGCTGTGTCAGGAGAGGTTTAGGTTGGATATTAGGAAACCGTTCTTCACCCAGAAAGTGGTTGGGCACTGGAAAAGGCTCCGTGAGGAAATGGCGCAGCACCAAGCCTGACAGAGTTCAAGAAACATTTGGACAATACTCTTGGACAGATGGTGTGACTCTTGGGGTGGTTCTGTGCATTGCCGGGAGCTGTACTCAGTGATTCTTGTGGGTCCCATCCAAATCAGGATAGTTATTGATTCTGTGAAATACCTTTTGAAACAACTGAAACACCTGAAAATGACCTTAGGGCTTTACAACTGGCCTGTCATGAGGGTTAAGTGTTACAGACTCAAACCAATACCTCAGAAAGCCTCATAATGCCTAAATATCTGTTTCTGGATAATATTTTCAAAGTGGTTAAGGTTATCAGTGAATCATTGACATTAGACATGTTCATTGACTTTGGATATATAATTAGGCTTGTAGCAGTCAAACAAAGGCTGCTTGGAATTTTCAGGTATTGGGAGGGGAGTTGTGTTGGATTGCTTGGGGGGTGGGCATTGAGGAGAAAGCTTCTATTGTCTTTTCAGAGGTTTGGAATAGCGTTCGTTTCAGCATGCTCTATGAACAATGAAAAAGGCATTAACTAGGAGGGGAGCCTGACACATATGTTAGTGGACAGAAGGCCTAATAAAAAGATAGAAGGAGAAATGAATCATAATGATTCTTCCACAGGAAATATCTTCCACTGGAGTCTAATCACCCATTTAATGTTATAAGAGATCTTGCAGAATATGGTGAATGATATCTAATACATAGTGATGAAATTCACCTCATTAATGACCTTAGTAGGTGAAACTGATTTTTAAGCTGAATTGTTATCTTGAGAGATTGATTAAATTGATTCCAGTTGCAACTGGTTACATACTAATTTGGTACACATTTTCTTGCAAGTAGTGTGAACTGAATCAGTTTTCAGAGATGTAATGGTAACAGCAACTAATGTTGATTGTTCTTTGCTCAATTCTAGATAATTCTCTAAAAACTGATAGCTCAAGAGGCTTCTTCATGATGTAAAAATGAAGCCAGAAGAGGTTGGGGTTTGTTTTACAGTACTTTTGAGAGGGTTTCCTCCCACATCTTTTCTGGTTTTGATGTCAGAAGTTTTATTTTCCTTGGTCCTGTTACCACAGGATTGTCTGAGATCTGTGGTATGAAAGGATGCTCAGATGTCTCAGATCCTACAAAAATAGATGAGTTGATAAAAATATTAACATTTTTCCTCAAAAGTAACTGTTCTTACCCACTCAGATTTTCTAAATCAAATTAAAACTCAATATATTCTTTTATGAATACTAGGATTTTGGAAAAAAAAAGCTTACATTGCATACATATTCATCAGATCTCTCATCATTCGCTTTGTTTTGATGTTTTTCCTGGCATGAAAATGCAGTATTAAATGCAGGGTTTGTAGCCTTCCCCATAGTCTTTTGGAGGCTCTATATGTTCAACAAACTTTTCAGTGCTGGACTGGTATTCAAAAGGTATAATATTTTAATCCTCTTATTTCACCACTCAAAATAGTTTTTCTGGAGAAAAGAATAAAGAACACAAAATCAAGCCTCCTTTACACTTAATATCTCCACTGTTTCAAAGCTGTTCATATGCCATAAAGATTGGAAAGACAATAAATGGCAATTTTTTTCCTCTAAAAAAATACAGCCACATTTCAGTAAAATCAATTGTTTGACTGGGTGGTGTCCATTTTTTTTTTCTCTCTTGATGAATGATAGAAAGTCTATGGCTTTGTAGGACTGATTTCCAAATGAGAAAGAATTAAAGTTGTAAAAAATGCTGAATTTGCCAATAACCTGACTACAAAATATAAACAATTCCTGTTTTACCTTCAAAAGACAGCTGAAAGGGTACCTTGGAAATTTAATCTGCAGAAATTCTAGCTAGCACGCCACTGATTCTGGTCCTGTTGCCAAGAAACAGTTCTCTTCTGTCTCCCTTGGTGCTAATCTCTACTTTTAGCACTGTTCTGCTATTCTCATTAGTCATGCAATGCTTCTTTTAAATGCTGAAGCTAGTGCTGAACATTTTGTCAATTCGTGTATCTGGCAATCTTGAAAATGTACACAATATCTGTGCACAGCCTGTGCATTGACTACCAGGTTACAGCAAGTTGAAACTCAAGTGCACTAATGCACAGATGCTTTTATACATGTGTCTGTATTTTAAATAGTTGTTTAAGAAATTAAAATTCTTTTGAAATGGAAGAATTTAGGTTTCCGAAGAGAAATGCCAAAAGAGTTGCAGTAACTCAATTTATTCCAGGACAGCTGGAATGTTGCCTTTAAGAGTACTTAATTCTGCACAAGATGTTAGTAAACAAGGTAACAACTCATTGTTAATTCCGCAACTGAAAATAATTCAGTCAAATTTTACATTTGAAAAAAGAGTAGCAGCATGGCCCAAATAATGTGGTAGATATTTCTGAAATAAAGAATTGTATTTGCTAGTAGACGTAAGGAAAGACATGTCAGTAGAGAAAATGTCTCAAAAAAACCTTTCCAAATTAAAAATTCAAAGCAAAAAAACCCATCAAATAACAAAAAAAAATGTATCAAATTGACTAGCTTGGGTTTAGTTCACAGCGCTGTACTTATACATGGATCCTCATCCAACAACATCGTGGAGCAAAACATTCTTTATTTTAAGAGTACAAATATAAAAGTATAGGTAGAAATGTAAAAGCCTTAAGGCTAGCTTAAGTTTATATTACAATTTGTAGAAAATCCCCAGTTGTCAGATTCCTATTTTGAAACTTAAGACATCAATACATCCTTTAATTTCAACTGAGATGCACTTTAATACAAATTTAAGTATTTTCAATCAATATTTCATAAAAAAAAAATTTGTGCTTATGCAGCTCACTACTGAAATGTAACCATGCCTACAAAACGAAAATCAGTGCCAATAGCAGTTCCATGTGAACCTCATGGTGTTCTGTGCTTTTTTTCAAGTTTTGGTTATTCTCAGCTCTGACTTTTAAAAGAATTCATGAGTTCAGAGAAAAGCTTGCTAATGTAAATGCTGGTGGCTGAGAAAGGAAGAAAATACATTATGGTCTATATTCCAAATCTTTGAATGTGTGGAGGATGATAACAAGTAACATACCCATGGTCTAGAGAAGTGTTAGGACTTCACTTCTGACAGTTTTCTAGAACAAAATGCAGTGCTGATTTTCCTTACTCTCTTCCATGTCTTTTCAAAGACAAACAGTGTTCCAGTTGTGAATATGTACCAGAATAATTTTAAAAAACAACCCTTTGAAAGACACAGTGTAAAGACACATTGTCCCCCTTTGTTTTGTTTAGCTTTGTAATCAGTGAGCATTGTAAATTCCAGTGTACTTTATCAATGAGCCACAGTTTGTATGTTTGTTAGAATGAAAGCAGATCTAGAAGGGGGGGTTTGTTTGCTTATCACATAGTGGGTTTTTTTCAAAAGAAAAGACTAACTAAATCCTTAAATAGAGCAAGTCTTGCAATGAAATCTGAGTTGAAACTTAAAGGTGACAAAGAACAATTAACAATTCCCTGTACATTCATGAAGTAATTGAAAGTATTTCATTAGTTGCCAGGCAAATGTATTGTTAGTGCTGCATTTACCACAGATCATTGTTCTGGCTACCATGTCAGCAGCATTAGCCATTTTAACTTGTTAGCTGCCTGCCAAATCTCCCTTCTGTAGCACAATTTAACATCCTGAGAATATTAATTATTCATATGGGTATTTGTCAAAGAATAGCTTTTCAGTTTTTCTTTTGATCTTCCAAATAAAGTGGATCCATCACATTCCTAATGCAAAACAATCTTAGGAACAGCAAAATGGTGATCACTGCTCTGCTGGTGACTGTTCTGTTAGCAGAACACAGATGGCAGGAAATGCCATCCAGTAGCTCCAGTTTACTGGGTAATTTGAATCAAAGAACAATTCAGCCTGAAATGGATTTCAGAAGATCTCTAGTTCAGATTCCTGCTCAAAAAAAGAGGTCAGACCAGGTTGTTCGGGGTTTTGTCTAGTTGGATTTTGGAAACCTTGAAGGACAGAGACTGCAAAGCCTCTGGGCAGACTTTTCTGCTGCTTGGCTCTCCTCAGGGTGAGAAAGGTTTCCTTATATGCTGAGTAAAACTCACATTTCAGCTTCTGTTCATCAGCTCATCTTCCTACCATGTACTGCTGAAAGAGCTTCTTTCATCTTACTTACCTCCTCTCAGGTAGGGGCAAGCTGTACTGGGTTGCCCTGAGGCTGTGACTTTCCAGGCTGAAGAAGCCCATTCTCTCATCTTCTCCTCGTATGTCAGGTCCTCCAGTTATGACTAGTTTGGCTCTCCTCTGGTCTTTCTGCAGTTGGTCAGTGTCTTTCTATACCAGAGGGCCCCAAAACCGAGCAGAGTATTCAGGTGGGATCGCATGAATGCTGAACAGAGAGGGTTAGTCCCTCCTTTCAGTGTCTTGGCTTTATCACCATGACTGCTTCCTGGGGTGCTGTTGGTCATTTTCAGAGCTGGGGCACACTGCTTGCTCATAACCAGCTTGTGTCTGCCAGGGCTCACAGGTCTTTTCCTGCAGAGACACCCCCAGTCAGGCCCCAGCCTGTGTCCTTGCACTGGTGCTTCCTGCCTAGGGACAGCCTTTGATATTGTCATTGTTGCATTTCATGAGACTTTTCTGCCCATTCCTACAGTCTGACTAGGTCCCTCTGGATGACAGCTTTTATTTCCTGCATATTGACTCACCCTGCTAAAGTACTATCATCTACAAAATTGGTGAAAATATCCTCCATTAGCTCCTCCAGATCATTGATAAAGTAGTTAAACAGGTCAGGTCCCAATTTAGATCCTTGCTGCGCTCCATTTCGTACAGACCTCCACCACTTGTCACAGGTCTCCAGGTAGATTATGATTCATTAACCACAACCCTCTGAGTCCAGACACGGAGCTAGTGCTTAGCCAGCCAGATGTCTGCCTATTCAGAGATAGTAGGAGTCAGTATCAAAAGCTTTTCTGAAGTCGAGTTGGTTAACATTCATTTTTATATATTAGATAATCTACTACATACTCTAGATAAACTCATCTAGGCTCACTTTCACACAAAACTTGGATCAGATGATCTATCCATTCCTTCAGCAAGCTGAAGTCTGTTTGTTTAATGCCCTGGATACATATTCTGCTACTCTCTCAGTGTCTTCAGCTTCACAGCCACTTCAGTTTCATGGGCACTACTGTAGAAGCTATGATCGATTGCCCAATCCAAGCAGCTTTTCCTCTGCTAGTGAAGAGAAGACCCAGAAGTGCATTATCTCTGTTTGGTGTCTTCAATACCTGTATTAGTAAATTATCCCTAGCATCCTCAAGAAGTCTCCACTGCGTTGCCCTTCTAACAGACATCAGAGAGGTTCAAGTCCTCCAAGGGCATCAATCTGTCATCCCATGACTTCCTTATGTCATGTGTTAAAGAAGTCTTTGCACACTTTCTCACTCTGGTCTGGTGATCTGAAACAGTTCCATCATGTTATGACCCTCATTGGCCTTTCCCCTAATTCATGAACCGTAAACCATTGATGAGTCCATTCTCCATCCTGCAGAAGAGTTGACACACCCAAGTTCTCTTTACCATAGGGGGAAACTTTCCTCATCATCTTCCTTGCTTTTCCATTGAGTTTGTTTCTATCCACAGAAGTACTCCATTTGTGCAAGCTGTCCTTAGACCTCTCAGTTACTCCAACAACATTGTAGTTTTTTGACTACTCATGGAACTTTTGCTCTTTCTGCATGTTTCTCAGGCTGTATTCATTTTTTGTATACACACACTTAAGGCTGGTGTCTTATCCCCCTTTATTTCCTTAGGTGTCTCTGCTTGCCATTCCATTTATTGCTACCACATTTAACTGCTTGTTGTATTCAGCCTCCGCCATCATTCTTCATTTAAAACTCTCCTCAGCAGTTTGGTCCTCCTACTGGCAAAGACACTCCCACCCCACTTTAACAGGTGAATCCTGTCTATTCCCAGCACTGACAGGAAGTCAGCACACTAAACATGGACTTCTGTCCCTTGCAAGGAGTTTCCCCACTATCTCCTACTTCTTATTCTTGATGCAGTCCCATGGATGGCTCTGATACATGCCAGGATGTGACTTTCTGCCCTTTTCCTGCTACCAGGACATTGTTTACGCTCTGCAGTCTCTAATCTGAAAGGGAGGAGATGCCTTCAGTCAAGAGTCAATGGCCTCAGCCTTAGAGCTTGGATTCAATTAGCAGAAACATTGGCTGCAACCTCCTGTACAGCGAGGGTTTCAGTCTTGTCTTCTTAGGGCTTCAGTGAAGATTCTATCAATCTTTTACCTTCCCTGATGCTTCCCAGTCTGATCAGGTCCACCCACAGCCCCTTCACATGGGAGCAGCCCCTCAGCCAATACACACATCGCCAGGCACGGACACTGCTGCCTCCTCCACCCATGGAAAGGGTCCGTAGGCAGTCCCATAGCTGGGAAGGTACATCCTCCCTCTTGATCTGTTCTGGGTTCAGGCCTCTGATGTGCCAGCAAGGTTGTGCCAGTATCATGAGGTGTGGAATCGCCATTGCTGAGCTGTCCCATCACCTCCAGTGGTGTTTTTCTTCCCTGCTGGATGAATTCTGTTTTTTTGCACTCAGAGCTGGGGTCTGAGGTCTGGCAGTTGTATAACTGTCTTCCTGGAATGGTTGGGAGAGGATCTTGATGCTCCCTGACCCCTAATCTGAAGCAAGCTAGAGATAAACAGCATTATTTCACTGAAGTGAACAAGACTACAGGCTCTGAGAGATTAGGATCAATATTTTTGGAATGTAGATAAGGTAAAATAGTAGATAACCATACCTATCCTACTCATTTGCTGCTTACAAGCATTCAGCAGCCTAGCCTGAAATAAGTATTCATGCCAGGCTATCATCTTTTATAACCGATTAAACTGTCTGGTACCATTGCTTTTTATACAAAGGATTTAGGATAAGGGCCCCTATTGAGCTCGAAGACAAATTAAAATGTGTATCACATTATATTTATATTAGAATCTTTTGTACATTTTGCCTGAGAGGGACAGCTATCTCTCTACAAGAAAGGTGTAATTGCAAGGGATGCATCTCCACAGGACTTCCAAGATGAAATTGGAAGGTTATTTATAGTAAAGAATAAATGACTACATGGTGTGGCGATGGCAAAATATTACTGAGAATTAGAGAAATAAAACATGATGTTCTGAAGATGAAAGATAAAAATGAATAAAGGAATTTACAACAGATAAAATACAGGAGGCCAGAAAAATAATGACATGTAGTTATTGTGAATAAAATGGTAACTGTAGGAAAAGTGCAAAACTGACAACTAGATACTGAAGTGCTGAGGATATCAGCAAGATTTTTCTCAATAGATTAGCAACTCCCACACACAATTTTTCATGGGATAACAATTCAAAAAGGACAGTCAAGCTGCTTCCTTTTCAAAACATTAACATCTAAAAAGAGTCAGAAGTTGCAAAGCTACATTAGCCTTTTTCTTACAATAGGATCTCAGTAATGTGTAAAATAAAGTCTTCTGTTTAAAATGGAAGAAAAGATATTATAATGCAAAGCATAATGCCTTTGCTTTATTTCAAGGAGTCTGTCTTTACTGATGTTTAAGGGGAACAAAGAGATAATCCAAATTACGGTCTCTATTCATACCGTACATATGTGTCTTCCAGCTAGGAGCAGCCTCAGCTTGTAGATCCCACTGCTGTTCTGAACAACAGCTAGGAGGCTGTAAGGATTCAGTTGGGTTCTACCCCCTGAAAACACTCATCAAACTCTACTACATATTTTTCAACATCTCACATTTGCACCAACAAATTGAGGAAAATGACCCTGTAGAAGGGGAGCTGGATCTTAGAAAGGAAAACCAATTGCCAAGGCTCACAGGCACCAGTACACCCATGTCCAAGAGCTCTAGCTGAAACAGCAAAGGTATATTTTTGGACCACCCTAGTCCAACCTATATTTTGTAGTTTCTTCTTAGGTTGGCTATTGTGTTGCATTTGGATATGCCTACTGTACTTTCGAGGTGCTCACAGTGATCACAGTCTACTTTCCATCCTGTCTTACTTTTCAGAGTCATTTGAATTTCTCCTTTTTTCTTTCCTAGGAAGAGGGGGAATAGTCAGGGCTCCAGCTCCAGTCCTTTCCCTTTACACCGATAAGTTAGGATAGCCTGTGTCTGAAAGTCTGACTTTGACTTTCATCATGTGGAGGCAGTCTTGTGTTTTTCCATGAGTGTTTCAGTGTTATGTGCCAACTTGTGATCTTGATGACCTGCTGCTTTAGGCATTGTGTCCCACTGCCATTCTTAACCATGCTTCCCTTCTTCTGTTGCTTCTACACCCAAGCATACTCTTCCAATCTCCACACACAGTAGATTTTACATTTCTATTACAATTCTGTGAATCACACAAAAAATATCCTTGATAAAAGTGAGTTAGTGACAGAGCTCCTTACTGTAGATAAATGTAGGAGAATAAGTTCCAGCTTTATTTATAAGATGGATAAAATGCATGCGAACAGAATTAAAACCTACAAGAAAGCAGGACCTCCAGTTTTCCAAATCTTCTCCCCTTTTTTTACTGAAGGGTTGATCTGGAAACAATATTCAAACAGAGAATGAATGCAATGAAGGTTAATAATACATGAAATTTTAACGTATGAACAAATGAGATCGATTTATATTGCTTCAAATTATTAAAAGAAAATGTTGCCAAATATTATGGCTGATAATACAAAGTGCTTCTGGGGATACAGGCAGGGGACCATTTCTAATCTGTCCACTGTTGAAATATGGGGTCCATCCATGACAACCTTGGCAGATGTCACCATAGAGGAAAGCATTTATCTGTACAGAGAGGAATTTTTAAATATTCTTTGTTCATTTAACATTATCAGGGAAAGAATTTCTACATTAACAGCCGAAGTTAGGATACAGTTTAACATTCAAGGCTGTGTTAAAACAGAATGACAAGTGGTTGACTTGCTAGGCCATATCAGCCATCAGACACTTTTAATTTTATACCAGGCCAAAGTTATTATGAACGGTGTCTCAAGCCTGAGACCAATATTTGGTAAAAATACAAAGCTTCATGAAGGACATGGTGCAAAACCTAAATGTTGATAGACATTGACTAGCACAATCTGAAATTTCTTCCCTACTCTGCTTTTATCCCCTAATTCTAAACCACAAGACTTTTCCTGTGATGATGATATTGAACTTGATGATGAGTGATAAGTCCTTGGACCTAACTACTCTTTCCTTTGGTTGCATTAGATTTTAGCTCTAAAAGGGTTTTATAAATTTTTTTTTCTAAAAGCAAAACAAAACAAAAAAGATACTCTTTTACATGCAGTAAAGTTTTTGTTCACTGTCAAAAAGGAACCATGGAATTGAACAGTGACCTAAGAAACAGCAGCTGTACATCTCAGTGATATGAAGCTGGTTCCGTTCTGCATGAAGCCATAGGAATTACCTTTTACTGCTGCTTACCATGCAATGCTAGCTTTTCATGTGCAGCATCCTAAGGCTGTAGCATCTGGTATTTGCCTCTTGCACAGAGCCAAAGCCAAGAACAGACTCTGGCTTATAGGTATGTACCTTTTAACCTTGAACAGGTTCTGTTACCATGAATTGGAAGAGCGCAGGCAGAAGATGCATTTCACAGCTAGGAGTATCTGAGAACACAGTGAAGGGGTTTCACCTGACATCTGTTTTCTGGATACTGACTGTCACAGATATTGCTGTCACTCGGCTGTTTCCTTCATCTTGCAGGGGATTTCAGTGAGACAGTAGAAATGACAGAAGGAATCAGCTGGAGTCTAGCTAAGTTAAAACAGAGTCAGCAGCATCTGTTAGAATACCTTTGGAACAAAGGTCTGTTTTCTAGCTCAAACGGCACAAAAAATCACAAGTTAATTGCTTATAGACATGCTTGTGAGAAAATGTAACATTTAATTCAAGGTCAGAATGAAGAGAAAGGAGGAAGTTAGACTTTCAGGGAACAGTTCCTAATACTTCTTTACATACCAGTAACTCCAGTGCTAGATAAAGTCAATTTCTAGAAATTCAGAATAACATTACAGAATTTGATTGGTACTATATCTTTACAATGTACAAAAAGAAATTCCTTTCTAAAAGAAGAAACAGAATTATTGTAGAACATACTCTTTTTGTTCCAAATGCATCAGCAGCTAACCAGAAAGCTTTGGCCCAAAGACTAGTCAATGTTCTGAACAAAATATCAAAAATCTGTGTAGCAACTGGGAAGAATTAAATAAATCAGAGGTATTAATCAGTGCTAGAATACAGTGCCATTAAAATAAGAGAGACCAAAGAAGGAAAAAATGTCTCCAGAATTACTGCTTTACTCAGGTTAGGACTTTAAATCCCCTTGAGATTCATATTCCATAGTGTGATCCCAGAATTAGATTCTAATAGCCTTTTCTAAAGAGTATTCCCTTTTTTCAAGCTTAGAAAAGGTTGTTGAACTTCTCTGTTCAAACACAGAAAACACCCAGGCTCAGCTCCCCTCTTAATCTACAAGGATTCATAACTTCATCCTTCCCCTCACTGAACAGCATTTTGGTTAACATGTGGCTATAGGCTACACTCTTCTCCCTTTTTCTGGCATTCTTTGAATGCTGATTGAACTGGCTTGTTTAATTAAAAAATAAAAAAAAACAAAAAAAAAAAAACAAAAGGAAAAAGAGAGGGAAAAAAAAAGACAAAACAAACAAAAAAACAAACCAAACCAAAACCCCCAAAAAACCCAAGGAAGTGAAGGAAGAACACTGATTCCCATTGCTAAGACCTTGCACATTTGAATTGTGAACAAGGCTACTTAAGCATTCAGAAAGCCTTTCTGCTAAAAGCTCTAGAAATTAAATGCTTATGGGAAGAGACAAAGTCTTTAAAGGAGTTTCTCAGATTCAGGCAGAAATCAGAAAACTCAGGTTACTTTCCTTTATCTGATTTATTTCCCCAAATTTAAAATGGAATTGTCACTACTTTCAACCTCACGTTGTTTTTTCCAAAATATACACATTAAAGCTGATGAGAGCAAGCGTGAATACAAAGTAGTGGGAGTCATGTATTTTAACACAGTGAAAGTCTCCCATTCACTTTCTTGCCTTCACACTTTTGGTTCCCTTCCTCAAACCTTGAACTAATCGTGATGATTAAGTCTGTGTACACCTAATTAAACATCCAGATACTCAATCAGAGCAATATTTAAAATGGCTGTATTGTGAGCCTGCTTTTTCTTAGTCCTTATTACCCCAGCAGCAGGAGTTAATTTTTTTTCTGTTTGCTTCTCTTTCCTGCAATTTTATTTGACTAGTTCTTTCTTTTCCCATTCTATTATAATAATTCATCCACTAAAGCACATTACAACTATCGTCTCTCCTTTAACTCTAGTATTTCTACATGTAGGAAAAATACCTTATCTATCAGAGGATAAAACTATAGCAAATGTATTATCTTTTATGTGCTACTGTATGTGAGCTTATTGGGAGGAAAGGCTTTAAAGTGTGCAAGGTTATGAAATTCTAAGCAAAAAGGTATTCTAACTCATCACAATTTTGAGCAATCTTACCTATGAACTAACAATGAATACATAAAATGTCAACCCACTGGCTAACTCCTTCAAAGTTATAAGCACTTGAAACTTACAGCCAATGAACACCTTTGCAACCATAGTCACCATGACAGAGTAAATACACTGATTGAATGCTACTGCATCTCAGAATCAGAAATATGGAGAAAAGCCATGGACTAGTTGCTAAAATAATAAGCTGTAACACCTAAAACTAGAAGACAAGATGTACTGAAGCAGAACAAAAAAAATTAATAAGAAAAAGATTAACTTATCTGTCACAGAGTTATCACAGCTCCCACTTAAATACCCACATCTTAAAACATAACTTACACTGCAAAGTACTTGAAGGTCTGTTTATGGTAAGTTTCAGCTGTCAATTATTCCTGAGCAACTGACACTGACTCAATGATATGTATGTGCAATATGTTCAGCAAACCAAAATATAATGTATACAGGAGGAAAAAAAAATCAGAAATCATGAAGAAAATGTTATGTCTGGTAACACTACTGACCTTTTCCTGTAGCAATATGTTTTAACTCACTGTACCTATAAGTTACCAGTAATGGATAAGAATGGCAGTCTAAGCAAGATGAAGCAAGGAGTGTTTTTATAACATTGTCAATAAAGTTTAGAGGAGGCTTGTGTAGAAACAGCAATGCCATGGAAATATTATAGTTATAAATACACCTAGAAAATATGTTTTATTTATGGGACAACCAAAAATTACATTTGGTCCTATATTATTCATTAACTTTTGAATTAATATGTTTTATGGTAAATGAAAGAATCAGATTCCTTATTTTGGTGAATAGAGATGGTCAGCTTTAAGCAATAATTGTAAATGTGTTTGGAATGCTATTTATAGCCACCAGTGATACAAAGTAGAAAGAGACTTAAATGACTACAATAACTTCAAAACTCAGTCCTGAACTTTAAAATATTTTAAAAGCATCAACACAGATTCAAAAGAATATTTCTCTTTAAATGGATATTTATATTTGAACATGGATTTCCTTCTCCATGCTGATTTGTTACAAAGATTGCATTGGTAGAAAAAATAACAGCATTTTGTAACAATAACATAGCAATCAAATTAGAGCATGTAAGAGAAGGTATACGGAAGGTCTTGTCCACTGAAAAAGAAATCATTAATTTAAATAATTTATTATATTTGGCTTGTGTGGCCAGGTTTTGGTAGCAGGAGGGTGGGAGGGACTTTAGGGGTGGCATCTGTAAGAAGATATCAGAATCTGTCCCTGTGTTGGACACTTCCATACTGGAGTTCCAGCAGAGTCCAGCAGGGACCTGCCACTGGCCAAAGCTGAGCCAACCAATGATGGTGGTTTCACCTCAGTGACAACATACTTAAGAAAGGGTAAAAATGCTGTGCAGCAGCAGTTGGGAGAGAGGATTGAGAATATGTGAGAGAAGCAGCTCTGCAAGACCAAGACTGGTGAGACAGGCTGTCCCCCTGCAGCCCATGGAGGACCACGGTGGAGCGCATATCCATTCTTCAGGCCATTGGGGACCCGCTGATGGATGCAGCAGGTGGGTATGCCCTGAGGAAAGCTACAGCCTGTGGAGAGCCCATGCAGGAGCAGATTCCTGACAGGACCACTGGTCCCATGGGGGACCCACACTGGAACAGGCTGTTCCTGAAGGACTGCACCACATCCCAGACCAGTTCTTGAAGAACTGGAGCCTGTGGGAAAGATGCACATTGAAGCGCTTCATGAAAGATTGTATCCCATGGGTGGGAATCCATGCTGGAGCTGGAAAACTGTGTGTGAGGAGGAAGGAGCAGCAAAGTGTTGCTTGGTGAACTAACCAAAAATCCTATTTCCCATGCACCTGCACCACTCAGGAGAAGGAGGTAGGAGAGTTAGAAGTGAAACTGAGCCTGGTAAGAAGGGAGGGGAGACGGCAGGGTGAAGGTGGTTTTAGTTTTGTTTTATTTCTCAGTATCTCACTCTGTTACAATTAATTGGCAATAAATTAAATTAATTTCCCCAAGGTGAGTCTGTTTTGCCCATGATGGTAGTTGGTAAGTGGTCTCCCTGTCCTTTTCTTGACCCATGACTTTTCATTGTATTTTCTCCCCTGTCCTCTTGATGGAAGGGGAATAGTACAGAGGCTTTGTGTGCACCTGGCAGCCAGCCAAAGTCAATCCACTACCTTTATCTAGAACAAAATATTTAGTATATATTTTTTAAAATGTACTAATTGATTCCTTATATGTATGTGCATTTCTAGAGTACTTGTATTATTTACTGTGGGGTTTTTTTTGTCTGTTTAAGGAGTTAGTCTGTTCATTTGTTTGTTTGTATTTTCTTTATTATTGATAACTTCAACAATTCTAAATGGTCAGTTTTCCCTTTCTTTGCCAAATTTATGTGATATTTAAATAATTATCTGATCTAGGAATCAATTTTTTAAAAATTCAAATTGAATCTTATGCCTTATTCCTCTATTTTAAATATCTGTTTAGCTTCTATGAAGACCCAAAGTTCCTGGTACCTAAAAAAGTCTTGTCAAGACCATGAAAAAGAAATTTTGTTCCAAATAATTCAGACATACCTGCAAGTGTTAAATGCACAATACTTATCAATAGCTACCAGATATTTGGTGATACAGTAGCATATCAGAAGCATAAAGTAAATTGTCAAGTTTCTCAGAAATAAAAATTGCTGATTCTATCCTTTATGCCATCATTTTAATGCCAGCCACAATTTTAAAGTCTATATAATAAGAAACCTGGAAAAAAGCATCGGATAACATTTGGCAAAAAATTTGCAGACCATTTTGCCTTTTTATCTTGATCCATGGATCCTCAAGCTCAGGAAGCATAAAACCTTGGTTTTCCATACTTAAATTATGATAATGCAAGCATACTTCAGTGATAAGTAAAGTCTGATAAACCATACAATCATTGCTCACCAACAGAGAAAAGATAGACAAATATAAGCATTTTCAAAACAAACATACTTTTGTCAACATTATTTACAATGCAGACAGATTTAATAAACTCCAGAACCAAGAATACACGAGGAAAACAGAATCCTTTCTTCTCAGCTGGAATCACTCATCACATTAAATTCACTTCTTTTATAAGACCTAATTTTGCAAAAAACAACATTTCAAAGACTGATTTTGTCTTATTTCAAGGCCAAGCAATTGTTTTCCAAGAAAAAATCTGGAGTATTTCCAAGTTTTTTCTATCCACTGCTTTTTGATGAAGATCCAGGATTTTTAGCAGTTGTTGCTTTTCACACCCTCTTCAGCCTCATTGACAGCAAGGTTGACTCATGGAAAGTGTTTCTTCAGAACCATGAACACAAATTAAGGAAATCATAAAAAAAAAAATAAAATAAGAAAAAGCTCGAAATAAAACATTCAAATAATATGTGCAGCTGCTTCTGTCCCCGTTTTTAATCCCTGAGATTATGTCATCAAGATTGTATTTTCCAATTTGTATGAAGGCAGTAGGACTTACAGTGCACAAATGCTCAGAAACAGAAAGGAACAGTTTATGACAGGAGACTTAACTCCATGAGCCCAGCTGCTAGAAAAGAAGTGGGGCACAAGATGAACCCTGCAAGTAACTGGAAAACCTTTCTAATCCTAATATATATTTCTGAAGAGAAACTTTTTTTGCATGAGAAATCTTCCATGGATGTAGAGAGTTATATTTTCTCAGTTTTTTCCCTATTTAATGAGCCCCACTTTATGTCCGAAAGTAAAGCTAGGTTCATCCCATTTTGCAAAGTCTGGTATATACAGGAGATTTTTCTTGGAAATTGCCGTGGAACAAAATCTTTATAGGCACCTTGATTACACAAATGTAACAAATATGCTATCTGAACTCAACCTGCTGTCACTGACGCTGTGACCCTTCTTGCCTCTGTCAGCAGTGGAGAAAAAATATTATGCCTTCTCAAACACGATGTAATCTCTAATTTGGATAAAAAGAATCAATTCAAGATGCATCATGATGTTAGAAATCTATTTAAAAAGTGCAAAGGGTGCAGCTTTCTTCGGCAGAATTCGACAGTCCCTTCTTTAAATAACTAAAATTGATTTTTACTGTTCACAACCTTTAAAAGCAGCCTGTTATTCAAATATACACACAAAGTGAATAATCAGGTAAAGTTTTAACATATGAGATTGATGTTTGAAGTGTACTTAAGTTTTTCTGGAAGTCTGTTGCTGTTAAGGGTAGTAAAAATAAATAACATCCTAAGAACAAAGCCGGTTTTTAAACCCCAAATATCCAACTTTTGCCAAAATCTCTTTAAAGGGGTTATGATCTGTGAGGAAGAAGATCAAAGGGATTGTAAACATTTTCAGAGTAACAGAATTTACTAGAAAGGTATTTGATTAGTTTATCCTGTGCTAGCAAATTTTTATTTTTGTGATGCAAAGTTGTTGTTCTTATACCATATATGCATATTTCCCACACAACACTATTTCTAGAATTGCATAATCAGATAGAGAAGTGAAATAAAATCTGCATTTATTTTTGGCCATGAATTTACAACACCGAGATATCTCACACAAGCTGAAGAAGATAAAGTTCATAACAGCTAAGCAGTGAAGGTAAAGTAGGTTATTTTTAGTATGAAAGAATACAATGTGGCACAATTTCTAATTCCACTGTGCATCACTAGATTCTGTGGTTTACTCCTGTGGAGTAAAAGTACCAATGATAAGAAACAATACATTAGAATATTTATTAGAACATCACAATTGAAGTACTCAATGTTTATTCTGCTGAAACATGTCATTGCAATTAAATGAGAAAAGTATTCTGGTTAGTGGAATATTTTGTCTAGCATAGCTGAGGTTTTGTTTATTTACTACAGATCCATGAAATTTTAAGCATTAAGATATATTTAAATATTTATGTAAAGATAATGTTCTTTCTATCCACTGTTTGGAGCCATTCCTCAAAAAGTTTCCAGAACTAAGGTGAGGAACAACAGTTTTCAGCAGCAAATAGTAAGAAGCTTATTTTTCTCTTTTTCAGTTTAAAATGAAATCTATAAATTGGAAATGACTCAATGAGAACATACCACAGCATTTTTTTCCCCGTGAAAGTAATATATGCTAGTTTTCAGGTATTTTAAGTATTCTTTTATCAACACTGACGTTGGTTAAAAAAAGGTTATTTAATTGTATTTCTTTAAGCTAGTGGTGTTAAATATACGCAGTTTTAATTTTTAATTGTCACTTAGCCCACGTTAATTAAACATAAAATAATCAGACCTGTTGAAGGGAAAAAGCGTCAAACAAGAGCTTTCTCATAAAGGGCTCCCCTTAAAACATTCTTCTTGCTAATATGAATATATTCAGTGCTGCTTTCATGTTTCAAGAAAGAGCAATGCACTGCTTTAGCCAATAATTTCTTAATTTATTTTTCATACACAACTGAAAAACAAGGTTTGCAATGCTTGGTATGAAGCTGTGTTCAATGATGAAGTAAAATAGGTGTTAATTGATTCTGATTGACAGAAAAGATGAAATTATTAGTTGTGTCACTTTGGATAGTCCCTGAGGCCTCAAAAACAAGGACAAACAGTTTTCTTAAATGAGTTGCTGCAGCCCTGTGAATAGAAATGTCTCATGCAGGTACCTACATTTTCCAAAGAGCAAAATGTTAATCAGAAATAACAAATTAATTTTAGGTGCAATTAAGAATCAGATTAATGAAGTTTTGTGAGTGCAATCATGGCAGCTAACAATGCTAGCTCTCCCACCAGCCTGTATCCTTTCAGTCACCTCACCTTTTCTCAGATATTGTCGTATGTTTAGGACTTCACCTACATTATTGAGCAATTTGGAATTAGAGAAGAAGATTGGTAAATCAAAGCAGTATATAGTGAGGCTCCTCACACCTTAACTAAGTGAGCCTTAGGAGAAATTAGGTGTAGGCCCTTGACAAAAGATCCTCATTTTTCACACATGCAATGCTGTTTAAAACACCAAAACAGTCATGATGGGAGGATATATTTTCTTCCTCAACTGATGTCCTCATTTCTGAGAGGCATCACACTTCCCTTTCACCTCTTCCTGGAGGAAGGTAGTAATTATTGTTCCTACCATCACTGCTCTTTTAAAAATCTTACATGCAAAATGCTTCTACTTCCATTTGTGCTACTTTCTAGGTGAAACTGTGAAGACAGCTGTCCAGTCCTCACAGGGATGATATCTTCAGTTTCCAGAAAAAGATCACATTCTGCCCAAGCATTTAGATTTCACCCGGGGTTTCCATGCCTTGAGGAAATGGCAGCATCTATGTGTTCTCAGCCGCCTATAATCCCTTTTTGCACACAGAAGTCTTAACAAATAAAAAAGATTTCAGTGTTAACCTAGTAGCCAGATCTTTCTTGTTTTCTCCAGAGCTTTGAAAAGCTGCATCACATGCTTTATGCTAAAACACTCAACTTCTAGTCACACAGCCCTGATTCCGTCCCCCGTGTTTATAAATTTCTTTCCTTTCCCTCTCTGCTTTGATTGTCTCACAACTTATATCAGATAAATGTAGCTCCTATGCTACTGATAGCCCTCTATAGACCCTTGTTTTCTCCCAGACATCTGCTTTCAAGAATAGGTGGCAAGCATATAAAAATGAATAAAACACCTTAACTACTTAATGGTTTCTAGCATTTTCTAAGTGGGCCTAATCTCTTTCCATGTATTGCAACACGAAGCGTCCACTAAAATGAATGGCTTCACTGCAGATTTTTTTCCTCCTGCAAGCAATATCACACAGGCATTTATACCTTATAATCAGACAAGAATCAGAATATATGGAACTGATAAGGACTTGATAATTTCTTAATGAGATTGAGTTTGAGAAATGTGACAGACTGTTTGAGCTCAGACAGACTAGTGGGAGCTCAATTTGTTTAAAAAGTGAATGAGTTAGACCGAGCCTTAGAAGAGAGATTGTTTTCCTGGTAAACATCTGAATATGGGGGAGAAGGATCCAGGGTCCAAATTGTGCAAAAGGAGCAGTGAGGGAATCAAAGCAGGGATCTTGCAGCAGAAATAGACAGAGTGTGGTGGTGGACAGGGAACAGCTCCAGACAGATCTTTTAGGGAATGGACAGAAGTCTTCCTGTCTTCATGGAGATCAGGAGCAATTGGATAAAGTTTCTTCTAACTCACAAAAGGCAGCAAGAAATTTAACCTGGAGTCAAAGACTCTTCCAATTCAATTATTTAAAATGTTAAGTATGGTAGTTTCTGTTTAAATATAACCTGAACTTTCAAATGTAGATTATATATCCGAGGCCTTCTTTTGCGAGGTAGCAATAAGCAAAACTTCTCAACAAATTCACTTCAAAGAAGGTCCTGTCATTGTAGCACTCATCAGGTATTGTAGGAAAGTGAGCACCTGACATGAAAAAAATATTTTATCGTCTATGTTTTAGAATTTCCAGCAGAATTTTCCGTTTTGGAGGTCTCTAAAAATACAAGATAGCCAGGTATCAACGGAAGATTTTGCCACTTGTGCAAGAACCTTGATATCACATCTTCTCCCTTGATCCTTTCTTCTCACTATATTGTGTTGAAAAAGTCCAATATTTCCTCTTTTTTAATTTCCTCTTTCTGAGCCTAGTACAGCCTCTTTACAGAGCAGGGCTGGATATACAGAAATATGTAGCAGAGACTCAATAAATTATTTCCAAAAATCTGGATATATTTATGTGTAATCTATTTCCATTACATGTATATGTCAGCCTTCTGACAAAGTTGATCACAAATATTCAGTTGGGCAATTATGGTCTTAGATAGCCACATCTGGAAATGAAAACAGAATTTTATAGAGAAAATATAATTGAAGAAAATAATTCTAAAAGAAAACAAAGGAATTTTGCTTGTTTATTTGTCTGTTTGTTTGTTTGTTTGTTATATAATAGCACACCTCTGTCCTTACAACTGATGTTGTGTCATAGCATGTCTTCCATAGCAGAATATTTGTTCACATTCTTTATGGAACCTGGAAAATATCTAGGTTTGTCCTAGCTGGTGACATCCTTTTTAAAAAGAAAACCCAAAAGTTTATTTAATGGTTTTGGTACTTCATAAAAAAAGAGTAAAATCATGGCAGTAGAAATAACTGTAATCAAAAAGAAAAGCATTGTAAAAATGTCAAGTTTGAATGAATGCAAGGCATTTAAAGAACATTATTTCTAATATTTTCATTGTAAAGAAATAAAACATAATGTAAATATTACCAGGTCACTAATGATTACCCAATACACTTCCTGAGTCACCTTGAACTGTGAAGACTGATCTACTCATAAAGGTTAGCTTCAATAAGCTTGGAAATTCAGCAGTGAGTAGATCCTTTATCAGATAAAACTAAGGAAAAAGGAAATTTGTGAAAACTGCCAACTCTTCAAAGTTATAACACTGAAAGTATAACTATTTAAACAGAAAAATGTAGAAAGTTTAGTGGGAGATCAGCTTAGATAAACTGTAAGTTCTTCATTGGCCTCAAATAGAAAAAGGAAGTGTTTAGAAACTAAAAATTAAGAGAGATTACTGAAGAGAAAAATAAAGCCTGGGCATAGAAGAAAAAAATTGAAAGGTCAAGACACAAATGAGATGCAATTAGGAAAAGGCATAAGAATGACAAGAAATCAGTTTCTAAGTATAAGAGGAAGACCAAAGAAGGCATTGTTCTGCAACTAATCAAGAAGGAATGCTATGCACAGATAACACAGAGAAGGATGAAGCTTTTAATGACTTTTTTTGCATCAATCTGCAGTAAAAACATCCATTAAGGAGAAGTGCCTAGCATAATTAATATCAGCAACAAAAGGAGAAGATCTCAATATGGAATAGGAAAGACACGAGTTGCAAGCACTTAGATAACTTAAATCAATGTGATTTGATGAACTTCATCCTAGGATACTGGCTGATGTAATCAAAAAACTCTTAGTGGTTATCTTTGAAAACTCTTGGAAGACAGCTGTGGTACCAAATGAGTTGAAAAAATAAAAAAGAAGAGAAAATAAGAAGCTGGAGAATTATGCAGCAGTTAGTCTGACTTCATTCTTCAGAATAAAACCAGATCTTTTTAAAATTAAAAAAACCAAGTCAACAACTACTTTTGAACATTGTGAAGGCAATAAGGAGATGACTTAGAGTTTTTCAAAAACAAATCCAATCAAAACAAGCTGTTTTTCTCTTCTGATAGGGTAATAAGAATTTGATTAAAGAAGAATGAGGGGAGCAAGGATGAAGCAGTGCTATATAAGCCAAATTTGGAAATTAATACTGCTACATTTCATATAAAAGTTTAAAAAACAGGAATTAATGTGTATTTGATTTAGTTCTTATGCAGATGAGACGTAATTGTGAGGTACAGAAGAACTCTCAATTATCTGTTGAAATCCTTACATCTATGTGATGGAGTAAGAAAATCAAGCAGCTGAATATGAGAAAGAAACAAATACGTATATCAAAGACACAAAAGCTTGTCAATATCATATAGGATAGTCAGTGGTTAAAGACCATGCTACCTGATTTAACAGTGATTGGCTTCATGTTGGTGAGCAAATATAGGTTTGAGCAAACTAAGAAATTCATGTCAGACATAAGTGAAACAGCAATAGCCAGGAGAAGAGCACACGACAATGTGATAAAAATAACCGAGAACTTGAAAAGGGAAACTAAATGTGGCTAGGAAAACTCTTTCCTGACAGGAGTATATTTGGAACACGTTTCGAAGCAAACAGCTGAGGCTGGCATCTGAGCAATACAACCCTGGATGGCTGAAAAGTATAAAAGCCTGTAACTAGAGTGCAGGAGTTTCCAAAGTGCCTGTGTGGCTCATATGTCACTGCATCAATTGGTCAGTAACATTTAGTAGCCTCAAATTCAGAAAAGAACAGACAACTTATGACATCATAGTGGCTTTAAATACTATTTCCTATGCCCAAGAGCAAACCACAGAAAAAGGATAAAGACTGAACCACAGTAACACACAAATCTGACGAGTTAATTTTCAAGGAGCAGAGCTACTCTTCTTGGCAAAAAGGAACCTATCTTGACTCTGACTCCTTTCTGTGTTATCATTATTTACCTGTATTCTGCAATAAATAAAAAAAAAGACATAGGAGTAGATCAAATAGCAGGATTATAAATTACTACACTGAACAGATATAGCCTGCTGTACTGGTAGACGATATAAACCCTCCAGAACACGGTAATTCTCCAAGAAAGGATCTGGAGCTTTTGGCAAATGACTGGTTGCTAATGTACTGACATTATGCTTTTACAGTGAATACAAATATCTCAAAAAGACATTATGAACAGTCTGATTGGACTACTGATCACATTATTCCTATCTGTGTAATAATTCAGATGTTTACACATTCTCCTACTTTATGCACATTGGTAAGGCCTCAGTTGGAACACTGTACATAGTTTGACATGTTGCACTTCAGGAAAGATTTGCATTTATTGTTAAAATCATAGCACAGCAAAAAATATGACAGAAATTTAGGAAGCTCCTGAGGCAGGACCTTAAGTCAGCCAGGCTTTTGTACTAAGCCTATGCCTACGTTTTTTCTTTATCGTGAAATCCCCAAAGAAGAATAAATTGTTCTTAAACTCACAAAAGCCAGGGATTATTAAACTATTAACTAGAATTCCTAGCTTTTAAAATACAGACAGATTAGAAACATACAGGATTTATATGCAGTTATGTCTCTCCCAACTCACTGCTTCTTTACTTCCATCCTGTACAGTGCTATAACACAGAAAATAAAGCCCACTTCTCTGTGCTCCCTCTGGAACACCTCTGAAAATTTTCTTCTGGTCCCTATTTCTTCTCAGCAGCTCAGGTTCTCCTCCACCTGCAGACTTCTACATAATTCAAGTGACTTTCTCACTCTCTTCTGCTTGCCACAGCATGCAGTTTCCAGGAGCCTTGCTTTCTGCCAGCTTCTGTTGCTTCCTGAGAAGAAACATGTCTCTTCTCTCTACAGAGAAGTATCTGAATTAATCCCTCTCCTGAAAGGAGGATAACATGCAATAAGAAAATGCAAAATTACCATCTGTCCCATTCCTGTAAGTTCTCATTAGAACTAAACTGTTCTTCATTGCAGATATGGAGAAGAAAATAAATAATAATCTTAAATTTCAACAAGAAGGATTCAGGCTAAAGACAAGACAGTGGAGCCGATTACTTGGAAGACTGGACTCTCTCTCATCATAGATACTTTTAAAAAGAGTCAGCTATTCATCTGTCAGGAATAATATCAATGTAGTCTACCCATAGAATATAAGCAAGAAGATCCCCTTTAACCTTTAAGTTTATTTAAATGTATTCTGTAGATGCTCTCACATTGTTGATTTCAGCAGGTGTTGAAGCTGGAGAGTAATTCTTCATATTCATGATTACTGGGGACTGGGTGAACCTTGGAGTGGCATGAAAGCTTAGGAGCAGAAAGAAACTACTTGATAAATATATAATGGTTGAGTAAGAACTATTTTAAACATAATGCTTTCAAAGAAGTTATGCTTTAAAGATTTGAATCTGTTTGACTCACACATGGCTATGCCCAAAATCTTTTAAAATTAATGTGATGCCGTAGCAACACTGTGCATAGGATATTAGATATCATTTTAATTCAGTATTGAATGGGCAGAGAAGTGATTTAATGTCTACAGTTAGTTTTTTCTTTGCGTGAGGTATTTCTCCACCCAAACTTGAAAATGTATGAACAACTCAAAAATTAGATATTAGTGTAGTGGCTTTTGAAAGAATTAAGAAAAGATTTTTTTTTAAGGTTTTTTTTTTATAGTTTTCCAGCTTAAATTTCATGCCACAAGAAAACAACTGACAGTTTTGTTTTGGTTTGTTTTTTTGTTTTTTTTTTTTTGATTGGTGTTTTAGTGGTTTGTTTGTTTGTTTGTTTTAGTTTATTTGAAGATACAATCCTTGGCGATTTTCTTAGGGCTAGAATGTCTTAGTTCTGTTCTGTTTATTGATTTTTTATTATCATTATTCTCCCCAGGTCTTTTCTTTTAGCTGAGACTAGTAAAGGACTCAAGGTTTTGAGCAGGTGTTTCAATGTTAGTTAGTTGTCAATATTTCTTCTAAATGATAATTTTAACTTGTCCTTGAATTTACTTGCTCTTTATAATTTATAACAGGTTCAGTGTTTGAAAATAAAACTGAAATAATGTTTTGGCATTTCTGTGTCAGTTTTACTTTAACCTTCTATAAGAAACATAATCTTTATTTTATGCAAAGGAAAAAAAAACACAATGTCATGTTCCACACAGCCACACAGCTCACTGGCCTTTTTTTTTTTCCACCAGGGGTATGTATGTTCAATATATGTACAGAGAACATTGTAAATGAGGCTTTTGTTGTGCACATCCAATTACACCCAGAACGGCATTTGTGACACTTATTAGGAAAGACCAAAAAAAACCCCCAAAAACCCCCCAAAAACCAACAACAACAACAAACTAAAACCAAACCAAACCAAACAAAACTTAACAACAACCAAAAAACACCGCAAACAAACAAACAAACAAACTACAACAAAAAAAAACCTGATTAAAAAGTAATGGGATACTTGTATGGCATAAAGAAATCTTATGGTCATATTTAAACCAGATTTGTATGTTGTTCAGACAGCAAATTTGAAAGTTTAGGAATAGCTGCAGCAGGCTGGTTGGTCCACACTTACACGGTAATTTAATATTCTATGAGGGGCACTTTCATGGTCGACCTGCAGGGAGACTTCAGCACCATCCACCTGTCTTGACTGAGACCTACAGATGAATAGGATGAAATTGGATCCTATCATATTTACATCTGCTTCATACACAACCTTACCCCTCACAGCATCAGCAAAATAGCCTGGAATTCTGTCTCTGGTAACGAACAGAGAGAAGCCGGTCACTTACACCATCTCTGTGTATTTTCCAGTCTTATTTATTTGTAAAGAAGTTGCTGTGGTGGACTGAACTTTGCTAGGATGGGCTGGTTGAGCCCTGATGGCCCAGGACCGATGTCTTAAGCAAAGTGTTTCACAACAGCAGAGGGAAATGTCTGATAAGCAAATTCTGCTGAGGTGGGGGAATGCTTTTTATCATGCCAATGTCCTTCCTCCCAGTAAGGAAAACTCACCTCAGGGGAGGTATTGGAGAGCTCACAAGTAAGCCTGAAGGTATGCTTCTCTTCAGTCATGTCACTAAAAGAGGCCATAAACCATCACAGACTCCAGAAGTACCCCCTTTCCCCCATCCATGCACTCGACTCATTTTCAGTCTTGCATCAGACACTGTAAATCCCCTCCCAAGGGAGGAGTCAGGACATTCCTGCTTAATCCTGAACTTACATAACCAGTCCAACTTTGTTGCTTAGGCTCTCACGCCCACCCTCTGTGGATCAAGACTGTGACCTTCACTCCTGCCACAGACACCCAAACTGCAACGATCGAGTCTCTTGTCCTCTCTTTCTCTTTCTTTCTTTTCCTTATATATTTTGTTTGTGGTATTTTTATTCTCTCATAGGAAAAAACCAAACCATCTACATGCCCCTTTTCCATTGCAACCAAATTGTTTTAAAATAAATCTGTCTCGTATATAGACCAGCCACTTAGTGTTGTTCCACTTTAATCTGCCCCAGGGGATCTATTAACAAGAACCTCATTTACCCAGCCTCAGAGTTGGGTCATAATAGATGCAAAAAGATCATCAAATGGGTGCACAAAACAATAGCAAGCTCAGCATTCACATTACTTTTGCAGGTTTAATATAGGGAGAGGACCCAAAATTGTCACCCATACAGAGCTGAAAGGAAGTTTTCTCAGAAGATACTATATATATGTATAATGACTGTTGTAAATTGCATAATAATTTCTTGTGTGAACTTGGGCCTAGTTTTACAGTGTAGAGACATCCTTTCAGCATAGTTGTCACACAAACAGGATTACAGAAAGGGGAATGAAGTAGCTTTCAACAAATTAGGTGATACACTTAAATTACAATTCCTCAGTCTACCTCTGGAGTTCCTGAGTTGTCTCTTTGATGTTCAGAAGTGTGATAGAGACCAAAACCCACTTTTGGATACTTTTCTTGTGTAGGCCTAATATTACTTTAGGGACTTTAGGAGGATTCGAGCTCTCTTTTTAAATAGAACGTAAATCAGAACATAGGATTGAAAAAGAATGGAATGACCAATCTCTACTTTGGGCTTTCACTGTGGTGCTTAAGTTTCTTAGTGATGAAAATTCACTGACAGTTCTGTTGTCAAACTGACAGGTGAAAGGGTTCCTTACCTCTTGGTGTTTTCTTTAAAACTTAACATCTGTTGTCTTCTAGTATATAATTTCAACAGAAGGTATAGGGTCAATTATGCTTTGGTTTGTCTCACCCTTGCTTCCACAGATGGCATTGAGAAGAAGGCAAGTTGTTATGAATAACTTCTCCACAGTAAAGTACAGGAAATTTTATTTCACAGCAGGGAATGGACAGTATTTGTATTCTTTAAATCTTTCCAAAAGATATATTAGGACATATTTAAAAATGTCAGAGAAGGCTTTACTTTAACCCTTTTTTCCTCATATTATGCAATTTAAGAAAGTATATAAATATAATAGATTTGAAAAGAAAATATGTCACAAACTTATGCCATCTAACTGAAAAATGACTATCATTTCCTCAGTTACACAGCATGAAAAAGATTATTATTAATAGTAGACACTCAATGCTAGCTGAGCTCTCAGCAGGATTATCTTATGCACAGTTTAATGGACTTTACTGGATTAGTAAAGTCTTCAGGTGCCTATTCTTTTATGAAGCAAATTCTCATGTGGTTTTAGAGACTTTATAATGTTTGATAAGACTCAGGACAATCCTTCTGGGAAAGAGGAGAGAACAGCTTCACCACCACTCTATGTATAACACACCAGGACAATTCACAAAACCTGTGAGTCTTCCCGTCTACTGACCAAGAGCTTGCCATGTAGAGACAAAAAGTTTTTGGCTATGTAGGTTACTCTGGGCAATGGCATACTGGTCCCTCCATATCTCTCTCTTAATGAAAAAGCTTTTGTATGAGTGTAAAATAGGTGTACTAGCCACAGGAAGAAGTGATATGTGCAGAGCTGTTAAGTGACTTCAGACAGACCTCTGAACTGTCAGGCTTTGCTTACATATCCAACAGCATTTCCTCTGTACAACTTCTTAGCACAGTAAAAATTCTGTATTGTCATTTTTAATGAAGGGAGGGGAATTAGGATTCACAGCTAGATAATTGGTTTTCAGTTGAGGCCATAGGCAAGAAAAACGCAATTCTGAAGTACACTGCAGCAGATCCTTTTTCGTAACACCGCAAACAAAACACAGCAGACTGGCGTGACCACAGTCAAAACAGTATCAAGGTTGTGTTCACTTCTCAGTAACATCTACAATTGTCTAGAAAAACAAAATCCGATCTTACAGAGGCCTTCTCTCTGTCTGAAAAGAAGACCTTCAGGAAAAGCACACACATACAAGGCATACGAGGAATTCCTTTCTTCCCATTTAAGCCATCACACTAGTGCATGGGCTTACCCGATCTTTCATAAAACTAGCAAATGTGTTACACACTGCAGACTTAAAACTCATTTTTTGTTTGCCTGAGAAATTATTCACAGTTTGAAGCATACTAGGATTTTAGAAGAATTTAAAGAGAATTCTGACGTGCAGACGGAAGTTGTTTTTCATTATTTTTATCATTTAATACTTATGTTGTGGGTTTTTTAAAAGTGATCATTTTTATTCAGAGGCTAACAGAGATATTTCAAGGGCCCATATGCTGTAACAGAATAGATATTTTTCTGAATTCACCGTAACATGAATTTTCAGATCAGAGACTATTGTTAAATATAAAGCTAAGCTTACCATTCTTGACTTTTTTTGGTGATTTATGGATCAAGGCATTACTTGTTTGGATCTTTTCTAAGACACAGTTGCTTTAAAGGGCTTTCACAGGGGTTACTTTGTGAAATTGGAAGCCTCCCAAGATGGCTTATTTTGACTAATGGCCAAGATGAAACTGTGTTAGAACTTTAAATGACTACACAGCCTCCTCCTCAGTGTATTTTAAGGGTTCACTCACGTAGCGCTTATGCACACAAGGTTTCCGTCAGTCTTAAAGGAATAACACAAGCATAGGAACTTAGAGACTTTTTTTCCTTAAATGTACTATTTCTCCTACATTATACAGCTTATCCTCGAACAAAAACAATGTATTTACAAGAGTTGGAAAGAAATCTTTGCAAAATCATTTTCTTGTTTCGGATTGGAACATTCCCTCTTGCTCCACACTGCAGCAGAAAGCAGAAAGCAGAAGTGATGAAGCACAAGCAAACAACTGAAAAACAATTTTTATTGAACATTTGTGGAACCTAAAAATATGGACCTGCCATGGAAAAAGCAAAGGTGGGACATGTGATAAAGAATTTTAGAGTAGTGGATTTCCGTTTTTTTTTGTCAAGTATTTGAGGTTGTCTGTCTCTGGAGCCTGTACTGATCTCCTCTATTAACTAGTCTAGAGCTAATTAGTGCAACTTTCTCAACAATCAACAGACATGCAGTTTCATTCATGGCTCTGTGTTGGAAATACAAACAAATCAGCTAAAGACTTCTCCACCTTGGGCCATAAAGCTGAATATTGGGGTAAAGGATAAAACTGAAAATTGTAAATACTGTAAGTGAATGCTAAAGTTAATGTGGAACCCAAAATATGATAAAGTAAATGTGTCAAATGCATTAAAATCATAACACAGGAAGCTCTTTGCTACCCAGTCTTCAACTCTTTTACTCCTTCTCTCTGTTTCACACATGAGTTGACCGAAGTTTTTGATTGATGGAAATGCCTGGAGAAGAGAAGGTGTATGTAGTGCTGTTCCAATTTACTGAAAAAATGTCTCAGAAGACTAAATCAGCATTAATAAATTCTACATATAAATCTGGAATAACAATATCCAAACTCGTCAGATGGGGACTAGTAATCTTAACAGAACTAGACATATCCTTAAGGCAACCTGAAACATACAAATTGTAACTTTTTATTAGTGAGATATTTTCTCCCAAGATCATCATAAAAGAAAGTTTATTACACATACTAGCAGGATGCAGAGGCTTTTCAGAAATCTAATTTCTTTATAAAATGTACTTGTTAAATGGTAGTTTCTAAATCTTCAAGCTGTCCATCCTGACTGATTTTATTTTCAAAACCAGCTTAATAGGGGTTGAATTTTCCCTGTAGTAATAGCTCCTTGAAGGCCTTTGGAGAGTGAATAGTGAATTAAACAACCTACAGAGTGACCTAAATTATGAACAACCTCTAGGGCACCTGAGGCAAGTGAACTTTCCTTCACTGCATGCTGGAGCTGATGTACAACAACACTTTTGTGAAGTAAAACCTAGCTGCCATTGGCTATTCTATAATTACTTGAGTTCTCTAAAAATAATAGCTACTGCTGCCTGCACAAATCTGGTAACTAAGCTGCTTGTTTGTTGTATTCTATTCACAGAATTCCTAGCTATGTGGAAATTATATAATATAATAAAATAAAAAAGACAAAAAGAATATTTTAGCTGTATTTTTGTAGTTCTAATTAGCAACAGTTTTGATAAGCATTTAAATTTGTAACTGTTGGTAAACATCAGTGCTTATTTCTTTCCCAGTGTTAATTCAGCTGAAGTGAGCTAACATGAACCTTTCTTCAGTGTCCTCTGAACTAATTGCTGAAAAACAATCAAAGCTATTTTCATTAACTGGAAATTTTAAGAGACGTTTTTATTTTAGCTTGAATAATCTCAAGGAGGGAAAAAATCAAACTTTTGTCTACTTTCCAGGCAAGAAATATGCCAGTGGAATTTCTCATGGTTTGAAAAAAAAAAATCTCCTCCTTAATTGGACAGAAATATCTACTTGGTCACACTTCCAGATTCCCTAAAAGTGTATCTAGCTCTATGAATTTAAAACTACACTTAAAGAGAAGGAAATTTTTATAACTATGTTCTAAATACCATAGGCACTTCATCAAATATGAATTTTTGGTCTGTATCACATTTTAAATGTAAGACCAAAATTAGCAGAATTGAACACAGAGATTGCATGAAAGCAGAGTGACATAGTGTGGTTTGTGGGAACAGTATATCTGTAATATTAGACTTCTAGTATTGTTTTTGCAGCTAAAAGGAATTTGGAACAGCAATTTCAAAGGTTTTATTGAAATTTGCTCAGTTCATATTTATCACCTTATTGGCTTCGTGAGAGAAGTGTCAAATATGTTTTTGTGTATGCATGTGACACAGTCTAGGAAGCTCATGCTTTCCGTTTATTCTGTATAATCATTTATTTATTAATTAATTTTCTTTTTATTTCTAATACCAATAGTTTGTCTCTCCATCAATGACTGTCTTAAATAATTGTCCTGTCTTTATTTGGTGGCTTATAATTTACTGAAAGGGAACCATAGATGGTATAGAGTATATCCAAATTTTCTTCTTTGTTTTTCTTCTAGCTTCATTCCTTGATATTTCAGGAAACTCTCATCTGGGGAATGCCTTAAGACAGCCTGCTTTTTTTCTCTGATCCTAAATATTTTGATGCTTAAACATAGGTGACTGTGGTGGTGCCTGCATCTTCAACTTACTAAGTAAAAGGCCAGGTAAAGCAGACAGTTTGTGGACCCGTTTGGAGGAAATATTTCTCATGCTTGTAACTATCATTGGGTGGTTGTATTCTGTGAGCTACAGGGTCCTTGTGATTCCTAAGATAATCTTTTTCAAACAGAGGTAGTACAGTACATTTTCCAAGATAACATCATGAGAAATATTCTCGAGATGAACTTAAGAACTGTTAACATTTTCAGTTTCATGGTTCATAATGTCTAGCATTGAGGTCAGAAAAATATGGCAGTACTAACTTTACTAAGACAGCGAGTGTCTTAGTAAAAGTAATTTTGCTCTTTCCTTGTTCAACAATGTAAGTTACTTAGTAAACAAATTAAACCACTCACTAACATTTTACCACAGTTTTGACACACTAACCTTTTGTTCTGAGAGTTCTGTTCATTATTCTGTGACCACTGTAACCCCCAGCTACTGAAGTAGTCCTCTTCCTCTGCTATATTTCTGGACTTTCATGTACCAGGTGTGCATTAAATATTTTTCCATCTGTTTTAGATTCTTCAGTATTTTTCATAGGTTTTTTTATTACCTGTATTAAAAAAAAAAAAAAAGAAAAAAACCAATCTTCTTTCAATACACAAATAGTGAAGCTTTTTAACTATTAACTCTATTTTATAGTATTAATACAAATTTCATGATATTACTATTTCCACAGAAGAAGACATTTTTAACAATGAAAAGAAATATGAAAGAAAGAAAGAGATTTAAAAGTGGAAGACAAAACTAAAATATGAACAAAGTCTTCAAATTTAAATCCTTGAACGTGGTTTCAGATATTTCTTTTTTTGTCTATTTTAACAGTATAAGTACTTAACTTTGGACAAGATCATGCATATTGGGGTATTTGGATTATAGGCATTGATGAACCCCAGGAAAGGTTTAGATTTTATATTAGAAAAAATTTATTCACAAAAGTGTTATCAGGCATTGTAACAGGCTGCTCAGGAAAGTGGTTGAGTCACCATCCCTGGAGGTATTTAAAAGGTGTGTAGATGTGGCCCTTTGGGACATGATTAAGTGGTGGATTTGGCAGTGTTGGGTTAATGCTTGGATTTTATGGTCTTAAGGGTCTTTTGCAAAGTAAATGATTCTATGCCTAGGAGTAGTACAGAAGTGTGCTAGATAAAAACATCTTAGGGATAGTATTTTTGAAAGGGACATGTCCTTCTCACCCAATAAAATTCTTTCTGATAGATGCTCAGTATTTCACCATGTGCCTTCAGAGTGCTTAGGTTCACGTACACCATAACGTCATTTTGCCTTTCACAACAGTGATGTTGATGGCCCATACATTAGTTTATGCAAAGCCCCAATATTTTTCTTCCATATTATTTGCACTTATTTACACTGCCAGAACTAATAACTTACCTAGAAGGCATGTTGGGTCAAAGATCACCCTGTTTTATATGTTTAATGGTTTCATTTTTTCTGAATTCTATAGCCCTCTAGTAATGTTCATCTCTGCATATATTAGACTAATGATTTGACTGTAATAAGGGCCTGAATACAGGTCTGATATCCAAGGTTCCCAAACCGTAATTTTGGCTCTTGAAGACTGAACACCCGTGAGTTGGTATGTTACACTTTACTGTTTAAAGCAAGTTTCTGGGCACATTATTTTCAGATATATTATGGACACTTATGATGCTTCTAACCATAATTTGAAGCCAAATGGTACCATAATTTTGAGGTTTTTGTGGCTGTATCTCCTAGAATTCTTAGTTATGAAATTTGCATTATATGTGTGCTTTCCATACTTATTTAATCCATAAAGGCAAAAAAATACATTGGAACATCCCTATCTGCTCATAGCTCAGACATAAATTATTGTATATTTTCATTACTATTAATCTGTGCTTGAAATCATGGGGAATTTTAACTATTATCAAATCAGATTTTGCATTCTGGTTGGGCTTTCTTGCATTTTGTGTTGAAGCTCTTTACCCAGTTCCCAGTGGTGTAAGTCTGGGCTGCTGTTGCATGGAGTGGTCTTGAGCCCAGATGGCTGTTTGTTGTGTCTGTACAAGCAGTTGCACATGTGACAAGCCAGATCAGGAAAAAAATTATTCTGAGAAGCATCAGTTCCACGATTTGAGAAGCTGGATATCTTGCTGGAGCTCAAAGAAATGCAATAAATGCCGGTCTGAAGGCAGAAGGTGGGACTGTCATTTTTTACAAATGCTTAAATTAAGTTACCATTAAGTAGAAGATCTTAGTAAAATTCCAGCTTAAGTTACTGTGATTAGGTAGTGGGACACATTCCAAAACTGACCAGACTTCCCCACGCTACTGCATATTTATATCTACATGTCTCAAAATTTCAAGTTTCAGTGCTTGCTGGTATTTTAGACTTTTTCTGTGTATGCAGTTTATCATGTTATATAAGGAATGTCAACTTTATGTACATAAAGTTTATGTCTTTTCTGAGATATTTGCTACCGAAATGTCCTTTATGTCACATCTCTATTTGTGTAGGTGTCTGTTTCCATGCATATCTAAACATAACTTTTTGTAGCTGTACTGGCTGTACTTCTGCAGCATTTGCTGGTCATTCCATACAAAACCTTTAAGTGAGACTTGTTTTGGTGTGTTCCCTATTACAAGAGCTGAGCTAAAGCTAAGAGCTGTACAGTCTCTTTCGGGAGTATAGCAATCAAAAACACAATGCCCACGTCAACATCTTACCTTCCAGGGAAAAAAACAAACCACAACAACACAAAACCACAAAGGCAACTTACCATTGTTTAGTTACAGTATCACTTAGAGAAATACAACATTAATGCAGTATGCACTTGCAAATACTTAATACCCACCAATAAATAAACTAATGATTTTCAATTAATCCTAGAGGTGCCCCATGCTGTTAATTGGACTAGTTAATTTACCACAGTGCTGTCAGACAAGTACCACTTACATATGCCATTTGACATACTGAAGAAATTGTTTTATTTATATCAGCTCTCATAGAAATCCAAAAACAATTTCCTCAAGTATTTTACTTCAAAGGGTTCAAGATAGCTGTTTTCTCTTCCAAAAATGGTAAAAGTATACTTTGGAGTTTTTGCTTTTCTTTTTGATTTTTAAATTTAGATAGACCTGTGGTTATTGTTATTTAAATAAATATCGATAATAAAATAATTTAAGTGTTGAAAAATCTTATTTTACTGTTTTTGGGGGGAAGGTTTCTGTTTAATTTTATAGGCTTTCTATTTACCATTCAAATTGTTCAATCAAAACTGTGGTTTGCTTTTCAGAAAAAAAACATTAATAAGAAGTAGTTTTTTTTTTCCGTTTCCTACTTTGCCATCTTTTAAATTCAAGCAACAGAGCATCTGACAGTGTCCCTAGTGTTACTCATACTGCTTTTTCTTTTTCTCCCCTCTTTCTAGGCTAGTAGACAGAATACATCACTCTGTAAATTTGTCACTGAGTAGGATAGGATTTAAAGTGTCCTCAGACCAAAAGGAATGACAGTTTAAAAGGAAAAGTATAAGCTTCACACACAAGCAAAGCAAAAGATGGAATTCATTCACTTCCCATGGGCAGGCAGGTGTTCAGTCATCTCCAGGAAACTAGGGCCCCATCGCACACCATGGTGACTTGGGAAGAAAAATGGCATAACTAAGAATATTTTCCCCTCCTCCTACTTCCCTCAGCCTTTACTGCTGAGCATGATGCTGTATGGCACGGAATTTCCCTTTGGACAAATAGGATCAGATGTCCTGGCTGTCTCCTCCCAACAAACTTTGTGCCCCAAGTCTACTTGTTGGTGAGGTCACCTGAGAAGCAGGAAAGATCTTTTTGCTGTGGAATGTTGTTTCCTTTTTACTTCCACTGTATCCTACTGTTTGTGAAAAAGACTCAGTGAAAGCATAATGTATTATGACTGGTTCAAAATGAGTGATTTGATCTGCCTACCAGTAATTCCTACAGTATAATTTTGTTAAGAGTTCAAGAAGTGTTTGGAAAATGCCCTCAGGCAGATGGTGTGAATCTTGAGATTGTGCTATACAGGGCCAAGAGTTGGATTTGATGATTCTTGTGGGTCCCTTCCAACTCAGGGTATTCTATGATTCTGTGATTCTAGGAGCTTTATGCCAGATTACTGTATCTTGGAAGGTTATTTACTCTGAAGTTATTTCCAGAAAAGAAAAGACTTACCCACCTTTCTGGCCATGATCCCTGATCTTCAACTGAAAAATGTGTTTATTATTTCACTTCCTATTTTTGTAGATATCAGAAAAATATTTGGTCATATGTGCTTAAATTGGTTACAAAGCTTTTGCTGTCTCTGAGATATGAGTCTTTGAGATGATAAAAGATCTTTTACACATAAACAACTTTATATTGTTTTGTGAGATAAAATGAAATGGTCAAATGTCTCCAATTTATATTGATTCATTCACTAGGAAAAAAACATAGGACACAATTCATACAAATAGAAATGTGAGACATAGCGGCATCTACTTGCTAATGGAGTGAAAGGCCGGAAAACAATAGAAGGCTTTATAGCAACCTTGGATGTACAGGCAGATAATATGATGAAACAACTCTAAAAATATTCTGCATTTACCAACTCCTTATGTAAAAAAAAAAAAAATCTGAAGATTTGCACCTATTACCTATTTTTCTAGAGCAATAATGTAGATAGAAAGGTAAATCAAATTCGTGAAAATGCACAGCATGCAAAAAAACGGTTGTCGCATGGTACAAGTAGAAAAAACAGAAAGACTTATGCTTGCATAGTACAAAAATAATCTATAGTAAGATAAGGAGGAGCTTTAAAATAGCTGAATTCTTTGATTAAAATCTCAAAGCTGGCTAAGGACAAAATTAAGTTAGATTGAACCAGTCTGCAAAATAAATATAAATTCAAATAAATATAAGTTAAAAAGATATTTGGAATCTTTCTGTTAAAACAAACTAATAATAGTGATAGCACAAACAGGAATAAACATTGCCCATTTCCTGGGATTTACTGTCTTTAACACTGACATTCAAGATCTGCATTCAGCTACTTTTAAAATTGACCAAGGAAAAAAATGGCTCTTTCTTCATTTTTTTTTTTAAACAGGAATTGGAAGAGATGAGTTCAACACTGATTTGAAATATTTCTTCAGCAATCTCTGTCCTTTAAAAATTGGGATGGTGCTATTGACATATCTGATAAGAATGTACTAAGCATTTGCACTGTGGTTTAGAAATTCCATGTCTTTGATTAATATTAAGAATTACCTTCAATAAAACCAAATAATGCTGAACAGAAATAAATGTATGTGTGACAACACTAGGTCTTTTCTTCGGTGGAAAAAAACCACCATTGCAGTAACTTACCAAGAAACAAGAGTAGTATTCACATTAGTGTGGATGGTAAGTGATATTTAAATTCCACAATAGAAAGCTCATAAGTTTCAAATAGGTTGCTTTATCAGTGATAGACTGAAGAACACCAGATTTAAAGACAGCAGCACAATCCAGTGTTTTGATTCTTCCTGAAGTTTAAAGCTTTGTTATACAGATACTCTCAACTCTTCGAGATTATTTTATGATAATTAAATCACATAGCTAATTTCTGAATTATATAATGAATAAAGTAATGTATAAATAGCATTTTTCATTATCTAATTCCTTAGTCTTCAATCACAAATGACAAATATTCTATCTTAAATCTTTTTACCCATTATCAATTCCCTCTACTTGTAATATAAATAAAGCTGCAAAGAACGGAAATGACACAAGGGAATACTGAGAAAAGCTAGATGAGTGAGGGAATCTGTGTTGCTTTTAAGCATATCTGAGGGAAGTCTTGGGTGTTTCCATGGTTATATTCTGTTCTGCCATTGCTTATGGAAATTCAGTAGATGAGTTACATTTATGTTAATAGGACATTAGCATAAGTAACTGTTCAAATTATATATTATATTACTGTGGTCTACAAGGAGAGGAAGCACAAAGGATAAAAAGTAACAGAAGTTCTGAGACATCTGAAGACTCCAAAGCAAAATAAGTTTTTTGCTAAGATCTACTATTTTGCTTGCATAGAGGTTAATCCTAGTAATTTATTACGTTTTATTGTCTCAAAAATATAGAAAAAACCCTCCAAAACACATATCAGACAATGAGATGAGGAAACTTAGAAGATTTAATAATTATAGGCACATTATTTGCATGAATAAAAGGACAGTAGCTCATCCTGAAATAGCAAGATAATTAAGTTAATTTTTTTTGTCTTCTCTTTCATTAAACTGCTGTCAGAATTTGTGCTTCAAAAAATAATTGATTTCACTTTAAGGGTATAAAGAGAGGAAAGAGGGGAAAAATAATCCTTTCTCAAAACCAAAATACACTTGTCAGAAATTTTAGAAAGGACAGATAACAAAATATAAGAAGGAGAGTAAAGCAGCCCCTAAAACACAGGGTCTGAGAGTTTTTGAGTCAAGATCAGAGAATAAATACCAGTTCAGTTTTGTGGTAAGGACCCATCATAAACCTCCGCAAGACAAGGCAATTGGTAAGGTTTTTTGTACAGAACTATCATAAGTCTCATGATTTCAAAACCTGTTTCTTACTTGGGTTGTCAAACATGCAGTCGTTTTCTGGGAAGAAAAAGCTGCAAGCAGTTCAAGAGGTTTGTAGATTATGGTGGGGATTATCTCCCAAGGCAAGGGCTGGAGGACTTAACAATGTTCTACTTGTCCTGGTGCTCACAAATTGGGATCATAACTATGGACTGATTGATTCAGGATCTAGAGGAAAGATTTGGGAAAAGAAGCAGTATCATTTAGACTCTGGACTTATGCCAGAGAGTGGCCTTCAGTTCGCTTAAGGAATTACAAGGCAGAATACACTGAGAAATCACCATGAAGTCGTTAAAGACCTATGAGAGATTGGTTATTTCGTTCTTTGTTATTTCAACCTCATTTCCTTACTTTCAGGTAAAACATTTTAATTGCAAGAATAAATATTTGCAGATATAATTAAATGCAGAATTTGATGTGTTCATAACTAGCCACACATCACCTGTCAAATTAAGTACATTCTTATATATTTATGAATTATTAAAAATTATTAGCTAACTTGTATAATACTGTTGAAATTAATATTTTTCAAAATAATTTCTGGTAATTAACACTCCAACTACTCCAATTAAATTATATTACACTATTACTGTAAATAAAGTTATTCTTTTTTGTTTGTAGGGTCAAAGTTTCAATCAGTGCAGAAAAAAATTATTAGACTGAAATAAATTAATATGCTGAGGACTCAAGGAACATTAAGAGATTCAATTAGGCAAATAAAACTTCAAATAACATGATTGAAATAAATCACTTTATTTAGAAATTAATATATTTTCATTTCATTCTCTAAGAGCAAATCCATATGCTTTTACAGTCTAAAATTAGAAATTCATAGATACATAATGTTTTTTGTTTTGTTTTATCTTAGAAATGCAATTTCTTTAAGAAGCTTCCTGAATATATATGGCACTTTTCTGTCCCTGGAATTGAGCGACACATACATTTGTTTGTCCAATATAAAAGACTTAAAAGTAAGGAAATAATTTTAATACTGCAATAAAGACAACAGTCAAGATTTAATAAAACCGTATGGAGATATGATGTTTCTCTGAAACATTCTTACCTTATACTTAGCTAGGTGTATCTACTCAGAACTGTTTGCTGATCTCAGGAGCAAAAATACATCTGTATAATTTTTATTCCTTTTTGTTCCCAGTTTTTTCAACACGCCTAAAAGAATACACCTTCAATTTTGTATTTCTTCCTTCACCAACAGACCTGTCCTGTAAATTTCAATCCTGTGAAGTCCAGTGAAGTTAATAGGTTTGCAGGAATATTCCTGCTAACACACCTCAGAAGATAGCATTTCCAGTGACATAAAATACAGAACCCAACTGTATTTGAATTCTCTGTAAATTGTTAACTGATAATAAAAAAGAACAATTTAGTCCAGAAGTCACTGAGGTTTTTTTTTTCCATTGACTTTATTCCACAGTTTTATTTTTAATAGCTTTCAAAAGTAGAGTAGAAAGATGGACTTGAGTGTTATAGGCTTAGTTTTCTTTAGTGCAATTTCTTAATCTTTTGCATAATTTTCCAATACACATCTAGATTAATAAATGAACTAAAGATGTTAAGGACTGTACCCTCTGCATAATAACAGAATAAAAATAATGAAAATATTTTTTTAGTATTAAGCTCTTTGAATGATGTGGCATCTGTCTATATATAATTTTTTGGACATTGAATGTGACAGCAGCAGAAATAAAAAAGGCATGATCCTCCCTTAGTCCAGGGACCAAAGCAAGCAAAACAGTCCAAGATGTGAAGATATAACTACAGTATGTGACAGACTAAAAGAATCAGAAAGGACAAGTGTCTCAGTGGAGACAAGCAAGCAGCAGTGACAAGAAAGAAATATTCTCAACTGCTACAAGTTAGCTAAACTCAGGCATGGTCCAGCTCACTGTTCTTTTATTCCTGTAATCCCATTAAACAGTTCAGAGTAAACAGCTGGATAGCTGCATACCTCCTGCCCTTCTCTCCACCTCCGAGGTAGCTAAAGTCGTGACTCATTGCAACAGGGCTACTTCATCCATCTTTCTGTCATTACAAATTCTGAGCTAAACATGAAGAAAATTCCCAGCAGGAAGTTGATGACTGGCAGCAAAGACCAGGTAGGGCTAGCTGTCCTATATGTGCTACAAGTTGATTAAGTTTCTATTCCTTGAGCTGGCATCTTAAAAGGTATATTGTTATAAATGGTATATTGCTACTTAAGTTCCTGCCACAAATGCCATGAAACAGTAATAAATTAGTGCAATATATCACCACTGTCAAACAGTTAATGCAACAAGTAGGATCAGGCTCAGTATGTCTGTGATTCCACACACAGCAAAACTAGATCAGGAATATGGGGGGGGGAAATGCATGTTTGATCCTGACCTGTTCATGCTCACAGTTATGCTCTCAGGAAGCTAAATTAGAGGTGTAAGACTATATTCCCCTCTCCCAGCAGGTATTTAAGAACATTAATCTGTCTATATGTCATCTATCACTTGTACTCTTCCTAGGTGTTGAGGTCAGCAGAGACTAGATGTGCTGGAAGGAGCTGTGCCCTTTCTGTTCCAGTAGGATCAGTGCTATTGCTTCCCAACGAGCTGAGCAAGGCCAAGGACCAAAGCTCCTGATGTGGCTCATGGAGGACACTGCTGAAGCCTCTCCCAGTTCCCTGTCTCCCGGCCCCTGCCCAACAGCTGCAGCTGGGGCCCTGCTGTGGTGCCTGGCTAGGATGGACTGAGCAGTGTTGCGTGGGAGCACCGGACCTATTAGCTCACTGCAGATACTGACTGTAACATGGCACATGTGGTTTCTTCAGTCACTGCCAGAAACCCCCGGCTCTGAAGTGCTCTGGGGTTCAGGGTCTGGGACCTGTGGGGCCTCAGCCTGGGCCTGATCTAGGAGGACACCCTGTGTGTCTGGAGATGGGTGACTCTCACCTCCCTGGGGTGAGCTGGGGCTGTGAGGTTATCTGTGGTAATGGTGTGAGTAGCCACTGTCCTTGCTGAGTGACAAGCTCCAGCTTTGAGTGTCCTTGTTTGGAGGATCTGAAAGAGTGGGTCTGGCAAGAGACCACCTACACCCTCGGATCCTCTATACGTTTGACTTTCCTGAACCTCTGAAGCAGAGATTTAAACTAAACATCAATGCTGTGGTGGACATCTGCAGCCCGTTCTGAGACAGGTTTGTCCCCAGATGTCAAATATCAGCTCTAACACCTCTCAAGTTGTTCAACAGCAGCAGAGGGTACCTAGATTTTCAGTGCTCTGACATCTTGTCAGTCAACAGCAGATTTTAGTGGATCTTGGATTATGAAGGCATTTGACTTTTTCTTTAGGGAACTGAGAGTTCCCCATAGACTGACAGCAGCTACCACAGCCCCAGACCAGGCCATGACTATACATTCTCAAATTACTATGAAGAATTTCCCACAGTAGCATTGCTCTGATCTATGTCCTTTTCCTGGGCACTGACATGTAATCAAGGAGCCCAGGAGTTGTTTTCTCCCTTTCTTCCTCAGTTCTTTTCCTCCCACTCTTCTGCCCGAATTCATCCCAAGAGAACTCATTACTTCTCTGGTAGGAGTGAAAAAAATGTCTGTGCAAAGTCCCTTCGTATTTTCTCATCCAAAATACTAAATTACAGCTATCCCTGCATAGATGTTTTTTCAAGCCAGTTTCACGAACATTTGCCCTACTGTCAAAGCTAACAGGGCACCAGCCATCATCAGTGTGGGTACTCTGCTTCAACTGCTGTGCAGTTTTCACAGTGCAAGCCACTCGGCTTTTGAATTTTCCTAATCATAAAGTGGTTTGGATTAGAAAGGACCTTAAAGATCATCCAGTTCCAAGCCCCATCTCCCCATGGTCAGGGACACCATCCACTAGACCAGATTGCTCAAAGTTCCATCCAGCCTGGCCTTGAACACTTCCAGGGATACACAACTGCTCTGGGCAACCTGTGCCAGTATCTTACTGCCCTCACAGAAATATGTAGATATTTCTTTCTTACTTCTTCCTTACAGCTAATGTCAACCTATGCTCCTTCAGCTTAAGGCAATTACCCTTTTTACATAACTGGATGCTCTTTTAAAAAGTCCAACCACAGCCTTCTTGTAGGCCTCCTTTAGGTACTGGAAGTTTCTATCAGGCCTCCCCAGAGCAGTCTCTTCTCCAGGGTGTACAACCGCAGCTTTCTCATCCTGTCTTCATAGGAGAGATGCTCCAGTGCTCCAATCATCTTTGTTTCCCTCCTGTGTACTTGCTTCACATCTTTCTTATGTTGGGGACCCCAAAGCTGGGCACAATCCTCCAGGTGGAGTCTGTCTCAAGTGATCAGAGGGAGAGAATCAGCTCCCTCAACCTCCTAGTTATGCTCCTTTTGATGCAGTCCAGGATACAGGTGGCTTTCTGAGCTTCTCATCCATCAATACCCCAAATCCATCTTCTCAGGGTTAATTTCAATCCGTTCTTTGCCCAGCCCATGTCTGTGCTTGGGATTGTTCCAACACAGGTGCAGGACCTTGCACTTGGCCTTGTTGAACTTCATGGGGTTAGTACAGGGCTGCCTCTCCAGTTCACACTGGATGGCATCCCTTCCTTTCAGCATGTCAAACACACCACACAGCCGGGTGTCAGGGACTTTATTTTGAAGCCCTCTTCACCAGTTTGGCAAGCCTATTACCAAAGATGCTGTTCTCTTTCTCTGACAGGTGCACCCCATCAGCCCCAAGTGGACCAGATTTCTCAAAGTGAGTCCCATGGTCTAACTAACCTAACCTCTTGCTGTGGCACCAATTCTGTAACTATGATCTGCCAAACTCAACTGGCCATTTCAAACACCTAATCATAGAGAAATTTTAATTATGTATCTGTCTGTGCACACTTGAGTACACATTCCACACACCACAGTAACAGAGATTACTGATGTATGCAATAGACAAAAGTAATAACAGCACCCTGAGCTCTGGAAAGATAAAATAAACGTTTTGTAATTTTTGGGCAGGTATAATAGTATTCTGAGGTGTTAGATGAACAGAATTGTCTGTTGTTTTGGTTTATTTTTTCTCCTAAAGAGAAGAATGTTGCTTTTAGTCTGTAGGTACCACCCCTCAATTGATAACAGCTCCTCAGAAATCACTAAGGATACATGATGCACATACTAGATAAAATAAACAGTTTAGGGAAAAGGTTTTGAAGTGCTCATGGATTAGTGCAAATTTATTACCTCTTCAGGCCATCTGGAACTGGAAGTTTAAAATCCAGAATAAATAAGAGACTCTATATATTTTCAGTATTTGGGTATAACAAAACTATAATTCATGAAATACATTATTGCTTTCATGATAGAAAAGAAACTGAGTGTAATGGTTTTTCTTCTGTTTTCATTTTCTCTTCTCTCTGGAGTTTCTGCTGAGAGGAATAGAGCTGGCTTCCCTGACAGAGTAACAATTTGGGTTTAAGAGGAACATGGCCTGTTTTCTGAAAAGTTTGTGTTTTGCAAGGATGTGTCACAATCTGAACAAAGGAGAAGGGAATTGTACTTTCTTTCACATCTCCATCTTTTTCTTGCAACTCAAACTGTTCTAAGGTTTTTGAGCTGCCAAGTTGTTTTAGTGAAATCTGTCATGTTGAAAAGACTTAAAGCCAGACTTTAAAGGATCAAGTTATGAAAGAATACACTGCTTTTTCTTCCTAACAGTGCTCTAGTAAAACTGAGTATCGATGCCTCAGGGTAGTAGAAGTGTAATTCCTGAAGCATTCATATTTCATGTTAAGTACACATTGCCATGAGTTTTGTGATTCTACTCAGAAATAATTCCATTTATTTACAATCAGCTGTGCTGCCCTTCAGGAAGATGGGAAGGAAATCATCTTGCAAGCAAATCTGCTAACAGCAGTGATGTAAAACTTAAAAACTTTTTATAATATTATGAACTCTTTCATAATGAATATTAATTCATTGATATATATGTTAGTATTTTTATATTAGAAGGATATTTGGAAAACATTTGTACTAAAAAGGTTTATGTTTGGAAAGAAAAACCTTTAAGTCTAGAAATGTGTGTTATCATAATATTATCTGGCAGGAAATTAGCATACTGCTTGGCTTCGTGATATCAATCTTTTCAATGCCAATTTGCAATTACATAATTGATGGCATACAAGCAACTTTATGAAGGTGTTAATGATGCACAGCAGACCAAATAAGCTACTCCCATATGTCAGGAAACAGTTCTAATAACCTCCTCATACAAATAGTCGCTCCTATGAGTAATTCTTTTAGACCTCTTCTACAGGGAAAGGGGAAGCAGATACATGTTGATATAAAAACTGTGCTTCCACCACCACTCACAACGACTGATAATTATGATCCAAAATCGTACTTTTGTGTCGTGGGCTTTATTCTTGACTTTTGGTGCATCCATTCTGGTGCTACATAAAGAGTCATGTGCCTAAGCATTGTCATTCTGCCTTTGGAAAAAGAATTAAAGTCTTCCATGACATTCAGAAAAACTGCATTTAGCAACTGGCCTAGCTTGAACAATTTTCAGAAATCATTGCTGATTCAGTGTTGAGATTATTGAACACACAGTGCAATATGGTATTTCTGCATAAAGAAATGGATTTAAATGCTTACCAATTACCTCCAATCCTGTCTCCTTAAGTTAGAAAAAGTAAATAATTTAGAAATTTCTGTGATGTATGACAGGGAAGCTCAAAGACTTCTTTCAGAGTTTCACTTTTCTTTTCCCTTGAGGTATAACTGGAGTTGAATGGAAAGCATTCTTGTACTAGGTACACAGATTTCATTATAGTAACTTAAGTGTATTACATATTTATATAGAATCAATTTGTTGCCAGAATTAACAGACCCTGTCTGACTTTTATCTAGATGAATGCTTGCATGTAAAGTGGTCACTGTAGGATAAGGATTCTGGAAGTAAGTGGAAGTCAGGAAGCACCATTTTGGGACTACTGAATTTGAATTACATTATATCATAAGCATTTAAAACCTGGTACTGCACTCACCAAATCTGGTACCATAATGAGATCATTCTTCCATTTAAAATATGTAGATTCTTCATGCAGATAGGGAATAAAGGATAATGTTCTTTGGAAGAAATGATGTTTCTAAACTCTAGTATCCAAAAGAAAAGAACACTTTTCTCATGCAGAGACTGATTCTATAGGATACTTACTGGACATTCAGTAAACTCCATTCCACAGCTGTGCAGGTCAGACAATGGGAAACCACCATCAAAGAATATAGCATGCAGTGGTTTGAATTATCACTGTTTCAAAGCACGTCATTCTAGTCTTTTGATTATATGATGCCTTAGAAGGGAGGAATTCAGCAGAGTGCTATTCTTTCCTTACACTTCACTTTTCAGTCTCTTTTTTACCTGTAGGCTTCTGGCTGTGGGCTAAAATCTTATCTAGCATTCATCTATGGAGGGCCTTTGGATGTCAAGAAAAAGAGAATATAGCAAATTAGTGTGAGGAATTATACTAAGGGAAGTGTTACTGTAGACTTGACTGCTCTTGTACTTTTCTGCTTAGCTTCTGACCCTACTCATTGTCAGTAAATGAGATGGACCTTTGGTCTTTCGCAGAACAGTCACATTCTTGGTCTTACATTAAATTTTTGAATATCAGAGCCAAACCTAGATTTATATGTAACTTGATATTTAGCACTGAAAAACCCCAAACAGTTAAAGTTGGATGAATTTACTTGAAATATGTAATTTGTTCAAAATGAATATGTAATAGTGACCTGTAGATCAGAATCACAGAATCAAGATATTTGGAAAGGAACTCTGGCAACTGTCTAATCAGATTCCCTTGATCAAAGTAGGATCAGCTAAATCTGGTTTAGACCACAGACAGTTTTTCAATATTCCCAAAAATGGTGACTCTATAGCCTCTCCAGGTAACCTCTTTCAGTGTTTGACCACCCTCACAGTAATTTTTTATGCTTAAATGGAATTCCTTGTATTTCAGTTTCTGCCCATTGCTTCTTCCCTGTCACAGGGTACCACAGAGGAAACGCTGCCTCCGTCTTCTTTATTCATTACTATCATGGGTTGGTCAGGGAAGGCCGTTGTCCCACTCCACACTACACTGGTGTGGCTGAACCCCTGGTACTCTCTTCAGTTTCAGGTGCTTCAGTGTAAGAAGCCTATAAGAGTGTGTCCAGAGGAAGGAGACAAGATGGTGAAATATCTTGAGGGCAAGACTTACAAGGTGTGGCTGAGGTCACTTTTGTAGTTCAGTCTGGAGAAGAGAAGGCTGAGGTGTGACCTCATCACAATCTACAATTTCTTCAAGGGTGTCAGCAGAGGGGAAGCTGCTGATCTCCCCTCTCTGGTGATCAGTGACAGGACACAAGTAGATGGAATGAAGCTGTATCAGGAAAAGCTCAGATTGGACATTAGGAAAAGGGTTCTTCACAGGGAGAGTGACTGGTCACTGAAGCATTCCTTCATCCTGTTGAGGTCCCTCTGGATGACAACACATCTGTATGGTGTATCATCACCACCTCCTAGTTTTGTGTCATTTGCTGAGGATCATTTCCATTCTGCCCCATCGTTCAGTTCTGTAATGAGGGTGTTGATCTGTGTTAGACCCTGCATGGACACTTGTGGTACTCCACTAGTGACTGGACTCCACCAGACTGAACTCCAACAGGTGTGCACTGATCAAAAATATTTGAACCTGGCAGTTCAGACAGTTTTCAATCCATCTCTCTGTCCATATATCTAGTTCACATCGCCTCTCGATTTTCCTTTCATATATCCGTAGTCACTGTTCTTAATCTCCTTGGTCTTCATATATTTGGAAATGGCTTTGAAGAGGATTTGCTTCATGACCTTCCCAGGGATCAAGGACAGGCTGACCTACCTGTAGTGTCCCAAATCTAAATGTTTGCACAAAACACAATAATTTTAGTTGAAATCAAAATATTTAGACACTGCCTGTTCTGACAGAGTAGACAGTAATACAGAGAAGATAGATGAAAAGAATAATTGAGAAGGAAGACACAAAAATGACAAACATGAATTGGATATGGTAAATTATCCTCGTGATTCTAAAAATGGTGAGAGAGGAAAGATATCTCATTGTTTGAATTGCTAAACTTTAATGTTTTCTCAGGAGAAAATGACTTTTTTTTAGTCTCATTAGCGTTTAGACAGAAAGAAGGATATAGAGTTCTGTGGCTATACAAGTGGAGTTTGGTTTTCAGAAGCAAAACATAATACCTCTCCAGATTCAAACAGAAGCTTGAGACTCTATTTTGGACTAAAATGTACCTAAATAAATCAAAGCATATACTTCAGCTGACTGTCGTTTTATTGAGTTGCAGCTTGAACAAATATTAGAGATTGACTTAGCATTATTGGTATTTTCCTAAATTTTTATGTTATCTATGAGGGCTAAAACTAAAGAGATTAGAGGTTCATTTCCAATGACAAATATTTTCACTGACATACTTTACTGTACAGAATAAAATTAGTCTTCTGATACAATTAGGACAATTTTTTCCTTCTGGAACATGGAAGTAATTGTTTAATGACTTTTGTTCCAGAAGGAATGGACCTGCCTAATGTCGGGCTTATTACCTTTTGGAGTTTCTATATTTGAGGTGGGCATTTCCATACAATCAATGTTTATTATCTGGGCAGAGTTTTTGGTTTTTAATGGCAAAGCTCAACGACAGAATCTTCTTTAAATCCAGTCTGTCGTTGGTGTTTGCACTCTCATGTCATGCCACCTTACATGTTCTGTCTCTCCAATTTCATTAACAGCATGTATTTGAATTCAAATTGACCATATTGGCCCCTAGAAAGATCCTTTAAGAAATGAATTATATGCTTTATCTAGATAATTTTGTGAATTCTTTCGCTCTGCTAACTGAAATAATATTAGGCCTGATTAAAAGGACAGAACAGAAAAATGTGGCTGAGGAAGAAAGGGACATTGCTAGTGTTGAATCCCAAATAATATCAATTGAGGCCAAATCCTGGGATGTGCTGATTTACAATGCAATTTTTTTTGCAGTCTGTATACTCATAAAAATTTCTCACTTTCCTGAGTAGTTTCATAAAACACATCAGTACTTATTAATCTTTATTAATAAGGATTGTTTGAAAATTGATGTCTAAACCAAATTTAATCTGTCTGAATTAATCTAAACAAACAGTGGGTGTTTCAAAATGTATATTGATACTTAAGCTTTTGTTCATATAACACTATAGGCACAAAAGCACTCAATTTCTCTTAAAACTTTTAACATCAATTTAGCCTTAGATGAAATATGAGTGGAGGAGGACTGTCATTTTCGTACTTGTTCTGCAAGAAAATATATTATGAAATAAAATTCTATTGGATATCCTTTCAAATAAAATATAGCAAAATATATTTCAAAGCAGAAGATAAATGACAGAAGAATTATACTAACTAATCCATATTAATAAATCCTTGTCTATTGTTTTCTTTTAAGGCTCTTGAATACTTTGTGCAAACAAGGTAAAGGTTTTAAAAATGATGCAGTGATCTCTTAAAGAAATGAAATATGAAGATACTAAATTAGCTTTTTCAATCACTGATTGTCCAAATAATTCTAAATAGAGAAATGGCATTGTCACCTGTCAGGTACACAAAATAGAAGAGTTATCCCAAGAAAGGATTTAATTTACCACTTAGAGAAAACATGTAACAACTGTGAAGACAAATGAACAACATGTGAACAAGTTCTGAAGATTGGGTGGAGGAAGGGATGCTGAGTGTTTTGTTTAATGCATAGTTAAGTCAGAAATTGCCAGTTTCAGCAAATTCTGGATACTCTTGTGTTTGCATCTCTTCAGCATGGTAATCTTATGAGTGTATAATCAGCAAGTTGTTATTTGGTATGAGCATCATGTGGTTATACTGAAAGAGCTATTTTGTGGGAAAGAAAGCACATTTCACTTTAACTGCAATTTCCCTCTATCAACAAAACCCACAATGCAGCTTTGTGCAGCAATAACAAGTACGAAACAGTGGGATCTTACAGTCTGTCAAATTGTTGTTAATTACAGAATGTTGTTAAAGGAAAACATACTATGCAGAGCAGAGTAAGCATAACAAAGGGACATTTATAGGCCAATACAGCTGTCATTGAAATAAGCAGGAATTTTGCTGTTAACTTCAATACGAGTAGAATCAGCTTTTTTAATTTAACTGTGAACATAAAGTGGCAAGTCTTTTGCAAGACATCTCTCTCTCTGTCAACTGAAAAAATACGATTCCGTATTAAGGCATAGAAAATTTCTAGGCATATGATGAATGCCTGCATTTTACTAAATGCAAGAGGATGTTTTAGGCATTCTTTTCTGACTGCCTAAAGATATTTTTCTCCAAGTTGGTGGCTGCTTGTCCCCAGACTAGTCAGTCCTGTCATGAGGATGATATCTCAGTCCATGGTACCAGAACACCTAACAGTTCATGCTAATTGCTGAGTATACTGTTTGGTGTGAAAATACTGCTCTCAGAAAAGCAATACTGCTCACTTATGTAGAGATTTAGGAATAAGAATAGTTATAGAAATATACATAGATGTCTCATTGCAGCATTTGTATAATACCATAACAAAATCAAAGGTGTTGATTTATACCTGAACTTCAGTCCATTCTCAGCAGTTAGCCAGCAATTTCTCTCTCAAGCTGTTCAACCTCCAGCTGAAACTGTTCTGCATGTTGCAGAGAACTACTTGTTTTGGTTACAATGCTTATTTAGGCTCATGTTTTATTGACTGTATTATATAATGCAAATGGAATATCAATGGTTACCTTTCAAGACATCATAACTGTCCTTGAACTTTCAAAATAGAGACATGCTTTGTCTCTTATTTACCTGCTAACTTATTCAATGACTTTATATGCTGACCTTCACCATAGTGGAGGCTGCTGACAGAGTATTCTTAAACTTCTCTCAGAATAGATATCTCAGAAGATTAAAGAAGAACCCTGAAATGCCAATTATTTTTCCTTTGTTTATGTCTTCTCTCGCCAAAGTAACTGAATTGTAGTCATAAATTTATGCCATAACATTTTACAAACCACACATACTTTAGAAGCATTTCAGTATCCTGCAGTAATTATTTATCTTTGTTCCTTTCTTCTTCAGCAGCATGAACTACAATATAAGCCATTTCATGGTTCTGTGATTCTGTGGTAGAAATTTAAAACAGTGTATAAAATACCATTTCTGATAGTCTGCATTTCAGTGTATTTTGATTTCTATAAGGACTCCACATTACATAGTAAGAAAGCAAGAAACTTGTTAAGTATTTGTGGTAAAAAATTTTCTCGAGATATTTTAGAAATAGAACTGCTTATTAACGAGGAAGATTGATTACTGTCAATTAATTAATAATTAGTTTAATTAATAGAAGATAAATTTAAAAGGAATTATTTCACTAATAGATTTTTTTTCAAATTGTACTTTGAAGAGACAAGATAATCCTGTCAGCAAGATCATGATTACATAAATAAGTATTAATGTAAGCAACAAAATCTTCCTGGGTAACATGCTGCTTTGGATCATGATGAAATGAAAAGAGAAACATTTTCCTTCATTTTGCTGGAGAGCACCATTACCTCTGTAACTCCTATATCAGATTAGAAGTAATAATTTTAATGAGAAAGAGTATGCTCAAAGGAATTCTTCTTCTTACTTTTATGCACATATTTTTATATCAAGGAGGGAGGGATTACACTAGATTAAGTGTATTGAACAAGGCTGAAATAAGCTCTCATAATTAGATACCAAATTTCTGAGTTTAGTTGTTAAAAACCCTCCATTAAAATACGAAGTAGGGCTGTCTTTATGGATATTGAGAAAACTGATTTCTTTTTGAAACCTAGAGTGGCATACATTTAAATTATGAAATTATATATTTCTTGGTGTTTTGTTTGCTCAGTTTTCTTATCTAGAACATGTTACTAAGATTAAAAAAAATTGTTTTCCTTTTAAAAATTTTGTTCTACTTTTCAGAGTGCTAACATCCTTCATCAGCTTGGAAGACACCCTAGTATCTAACTTCTTCAGTTTAATTTTGCAATTGTTTCCACTGGAGAAGGCACCTTTCTCCAGACACCACATATTACTCCATGAATCCAACGTGGGTTTCCAGAAACCTCTGGCATAAGTCTGGCTGAAGTTGCTACATGAAATATTGCTGCCTATTTGGCAGCAATACTTCTGAAAATATCAAATGAGCTTCTGTAGGCAGAAAGACAGAAATAATAGAAAAACGGCTAAATGTCAAGAGAACAACCAGAAGATTGTGAGCACTGGGAACATTAAATGCACACTGGGCAGTGAACAAACAGGCAAATGATAAATACAGAATTGTGCCTGGAAGTACTCCACTCAAGTACCTTGAGAAATGTTTTTGGGAAAGGCTCAGGAAAAAATAAGGAGCATTATTTCCTCTCACAGTGAGACTGTGTGTGTGCATGCGAAATAATACTTCAGAGTTTACACATGAAGCTAGAGTTTTAATCTAAATATTTCTTTCATTATGCAATGTTATCACCAATTAGACATGTAGGTATAATGCTTTCAGTTTTGAGAAAGATCAAAACACTGTCGTCCCAAGGTTTGCAGGGGTTTAACAGAATATGATTGACATCTGTGTAGCTAACACTGTAATCAATCAGATGAGTTCTCTATTGACCAGCAGTTTCTTAGATGAAATGCTCAGTCTGCCTTTAAAGGATTTGGGCTCATGGGACTCCTTTATTACTCATCCCCCTTTGCTAAATTTCAGGTGAATTCAAAGATCATAACTGTTTGCACAGATGGATAATTATGCTGCTTTGATGGTCTAATTGCTTATATCAGAAGTTCAATATGAAGCTTTTAAGTATGAGCATAGGGATGATCACATGGCTCATCCTTTCTAAAGGGCCTCTTAAGAAGAAGATGACTGATCTGGTTTGAACAGTAACCAGGCAATTAAAAAAAAACTTTTGGAAAAAAAGGAGTCAGCCCCCAAAAGGAAGCATAAAAAAAGCAAGTAAATGGAAACAGTGAGACATCAGAGTGAAAACAGCAGCAGTTCACCCCTAGTTTGTCACTGTTGGCAGCCTACAAGCATTGCAGCCTGTCTGGGGGCTGATGGTGCAGCCCCTCTGTGAAGCACTGGGAGCAGCCTGCATGCAGCTAGAGCAGAGAGTGTGCGGGACAGCAAGCAGGGACCCACACCTCCGTGTGTCTGTGGGGACTCGTGGAGTCCTCCCTTTCTGGTGAGTAAATGATAGTAAGCAGCAGGGAAACACACAGAGCAGGATGACCCCCATCTGTCAAGGAGGGATGTGTGCTCAAAGTATCTACCCTATTCCCCAGCAAACAGGGCATGCTGGTAATCCAAATGTAGCTTCATCAGTATCACGGAATCATAGAATGTCTTGGATTGGAATGGGCCTTAGAGATCATCTAGCTTCAACCCCACTGCCATGTGCAGGGACAGCTTCCACTAGACCGTGTTCTTCAAAGCCCCATCCAACCTGGCCCTGAGCACTTGCAGGGATGGGGCATCCACAATTTCTCTGGGCAGACTGTTCCAGTGCCTCAGGACCCCCACTGTAAAAGACTGTGAGAGGGATTAGAACTGTTTGGGGTTAGATATCCAAATATGCTTAAAATTTGTAGCTGTATTAACATTTTGTAAGTGTCTAAATATGATTGTCTGTCTATTTAATTTTTCATACTCCTGCATGTATAGTTCAGTGATTGCCAGTTGATTATGTGGTGTTAATAAATCAACAAACCACTTCTGTCCTGAACTGAGCAGGGTTTTTTCTGGTATACTGACAAGCTGTTACATTCTGACCACCAAATGTGATCTTTACAGCCAATAGCTGGGTACTCTATTGCACATTTTGACAGACAAAGCAACACCTATTTCATGAATTTATTTTTATGTGTGCAATTTTTCATAAGTTTTCCTCAGCAGACATGCAATAACCAAAAGAGAGACTTATGGTACCAGACCTGAAATTCAGGCCTGAATTCCCAAGGGCTATATCCAAACCCCTAGCAAACCTCAGTACAATTCTAACATTGAGAGAAAGAAACACTATCACTCCAGTGAAATATTATCAAGAGAAAGAGATACTGATAGGAAAGCTAAGAAATTATTACCATTAAGAATCTTCAAACCCTATAGGAAAAAATAAACAAATACAGAAGACTTAAACGTTTTTTCAGCTGTGAAAGCCCCAGCTACAACCAAAACAATAAATTCTCTTTTATTCATATTTCCTATTGAAATTTTAACAGTACAAGGTTTTGAAGAACAAATGGAACTGGTGACCCACTACATGACGCTATCCAGCAGCATCTTCTTGTTTTAACACTTTGAGAATGATTGGAACAGGGTGTAACAAAGAGAAGCAATTACCACATCAGAATACTTGGTTCAGTCTTTATGGCTTCACTGCAGTTAGAAAAAAGGTTAATTAATAATAATTTAATAATAATAATCTCCTTTCACTAAATTTCATAACTCTTTCAGGAGATACATTATTAGTGTTGTTATTAGAGTTTACAGGTTTGTTTTCTGCAGAAGACTGCATAATTACAGAACATCTGACAATTCAATACAAATTCATTCCATTAATAGTTTTGCTGTGTATGTATCTTGCTATAAGAAACAAGAAATTGCTATGGAAAATATATAAAAGCCTGTAGAGAGCCTGACAGAGACACGTTCAGATGACAGCAGGTAACTTTTAGATGGATCCTTCTGCTTCTGCCCTGGGCTCTTTGACTCTCCTCAGGTAATGACTCACCTCAGGGTTTTTTCAAATAAGCACAATATGGGCTACTCGCTTAAGAGTTGGACTTGATGATCCTTGTGTGTCTCTTCCAACTCAGAATATTCTGTGAAATAAAAAGATCCCCTTTAAATTTCAGCTATGACACAATAAATTTTCCGTACCTCATGTGGAAGTTGACAAACAGGGAAGTTTTAAATGTGTTAATAAGAAAAAAAGTCACTATATACATTAAGTACATGCTTCATACTTACTGTCTATAAAACTTTTGAAAAAATCTGATTCAGTGTTTGAAAGCCTTTTTTCTGCTTGTTGACAAATATATATTTCACTCTTCTTAGTTCTTTCTGGACATAAATGAAATTAGGTAACTAAATTTAAAATGTCCACATGCCCACCAGTACAGTAAATTTTCTCAGTACCTTCCGATTCTGGTTCTCCTCATCATGCTTGGTTACATCTTTCTTTAGCAAAATACTTTTATGAATATAGATATTGATATAATACAAAGTGGAGATATAGATATATATATATATACACAAAAATATATATATAATTGTGGCAACTAAATCTTCAGTCTTATCATAATACTATGGAATACTATGTGAAATATTATAAAGATAATAAGTATCTTGATATACATTGTGTTTGCGTCAATCACATCCTGCTGCAGGGACATCTAAACTTTAAAGCATGATTAACGTTATCAATTCCATTTTCTGATCAAAATAGCTGTCAGGAAAGCAGCTCTGCAGAGAAGCACCTGGGGGTCCTGGTGGACAAGAAGCTGTCCATGAGCCACCAGTGCCCTGGTGGTCAAGAAGGCCAAAGGTATCCTGCAGTGCTTCAAGAAGAGCATTGCCAGCAGGTCAAGGGAGGTGATCCTGCCCCTCTGCTGAGCCCTGGTGAGGCCACATTTGGAGTAGCCTGTCCAGTTCTGGGCTCCCCAGGACAAGAGAGACATGGAACTCCTGGAAGAAGTCCAGCAGAGGGTAACAAAGATGATAAAGGGACTGCAATATGTCTCTTATGAGGAAAGTTTGAGGGAGCTGGGCCTGCTTAGCCTGAAGAAAAAATGATTGAGATGACACCCAGTCATCCCTTCCACCCTTAATGTCTTAATTCTCTGAATCTGTGAAAAGAACAAACTCATGTATTCATTTAAAAGCAGATTATGTCTTATTTACTTAGTAAATAGAGGTTGAAAAAACCCAGTTGTCTCAGTTTTTCCTCACATGGTAGGCTGCCCAGTCCTTTGATCATTTTTGTGGCCCTTTGGACCTTCAGCAGCCTGTCCTCATCTTCTTTGCATAGTGGGGACCAAAACTGAACACAGTATTCCAAGTGTGGTCTGATGAGCACGAGTCAGGTAGAATAATGACTTGTTTATCTCTGCTGTTGATGCCCTTGATGAGGCAACCCAGAATCCCACTGGATTTCTTTTCCGCAGCAGCACACCATTCAGTCATATTGAGTTTGTTGTCCACCAGGACTCCCAGGTCCCTTTCCACAGAGCTGCTCCCCGTCTGGGTAGATCCCAGCCTGTGCTTCACTCCTGGATGATGTTTTCATATGTGCAAGACCTTACGCTCGTCCTTGTTGAACTTCATAAGGTTCTTGTTAGCCCAGTCTCCCAGCCTATCCAGGTATATTCCTACAGCTGGGTCTCCCTTCTTCACTCCGTTTGGTATCATGGACAAACTTCACCAGGATCCACTTGATCTCATCCTCCAGACCAGTTATGAAGTTATTAGAACATTGTTGGGCCCAGTATTGATCTTTGGGATCCCATTTGTGACAGGTTGCCTGTTTGAGAAGGAGCTGTTTGCCATTCCCCTCTGGGTTTGCCTGGTCGGTCTGTTCCCCATGCACTGTCTGAACTGCAATGCATCCATCACTCTGACCATATGAGCTGAGCTGGTAACTTTGTCATAGAGGATGATCAGGTGTTTCAATCACAATTTGCCGTTGGTGAATCCATGCTGGCTTTTCCTGATCACCTGCTTCATCTTACTTGTGATAGCCCCAGAGGATTCATTCTGTAACTTTCCCAGGAACAGAAATAAGACTGATGGGCCCATAATTTCCTGGATCCTCATTTAAGCTCCTTTTGTAGACAGGGGTGATATTAGCCTTCTTCCAGTCTTTTGGGACAGCCTCTGATCCCCACAACATCTAAATTATTGTGGAGAATAGCCTCCAAAGGACGTCAATTGGCTCTCTTAACACCCTTGGATGGATATTTTTGGGTCCCATTAATTTATAGTGGTCAAACTCCTGTAACAGATCACACATCAACTCTTCCTTCACTGGCAGTGGTTCTGTGTTTGCATCAACCTGGATTTTTGTTCCTAAGGCTGAAAGCCCAGCAGTGCTGGTAAAGACAGAGGTGAAGAAAGTATTGGGAACCTCTGCCTTTACAGTGGTGATGTGACTAATTCACACCTTATGTTTAACAGATAGGTTCCTGACAATATTTGATAAAATATTTTTCTTATTGTGTGTTGTGTTCTCTGTTTGTTTTGTCACTATAGTGGAAGAATCATCACATAAGTCAGTCTACTGAGAGAAATAACTCATTTGTCAGAATATCAACGGTTCGATGGTTGGAGTGAGGACAGAAATATCTATGAGGATTGCAGGCATTGAAACAATTGAAATCACAGTTCTGTAGTCAACCAATTACTATAAAGACTCTTGAGGTATTACCTGAGCTCAGAAAGTACACAGTGAAAAAGTATTTAAAATGCTCAGTATGAATATCAATTTCCTTAGGTACACAAAACCAGTTTTCTAAATTTAATCTGATAGTTCACATTCTGTATAGCAATAGTCATTTACTGGAACACAGATGGACAGAAAGCCCGTTTACTGGAACAGAGGTGGACATAAGGCCAGCCTCTGCTCTCCAGTGTAAAAGGAGGACACCTCTCAAAAGGCTGAAATCCTGCTGGCAGAGACTGTGATTGCAAGATACAAGACAGCTGATAACAAAAATATTAGAAGCACTTATTTAAAATTTTCCAGTTTCTGATGAATTATGCCAAAACAGCATAATTGGTTGTTGAATTATGCAGCTGCATTTTATCACTATCACAGTGGGGCTCTTGCCCCACTTTATACACAACAAACAAATCACACTTTATCAGACTTACCATATATATTCCTTCAGAAAAAGCCATTTTCAGAAATATTGAGAGTGACCTCTTCTTTTTGTGGAGGTCCTGAATCACATAAACCAGATATTGCTGAAGTCTGAGAGCAGTGTAATTTCATTCTGCTCTCTACACTGTGAAATATAGAACCACTGGTGTCATGAAATCGAAGAAATATAAAAATGAAAGTTCTTACTGATAGAAGCATGTGCAGTCTATATTAAATTAAGAAGGATGGAAACAGATCTGTGACTTTTGAAGTACATGAAAAACTACAGCACCACCAAAGACACCAGTAGGTCAGGGGTGTAAATGGAAATAACTACTTTAGGGACAGACTGTTCAGGACCCATATTGAAAACCTGTGTGTCGCATATTTTCACAAAATCAATTTATTTCCAGCAACTTGGGAGCTTTAGGGTTTATGAAATATAGTTATATCCCAACTGTCAGCGAAGAACAAGTTTTCTAAAAGTAGAAAATCTATTGAAGGCTGTGACCTTTCAAGATAAACAAAGAAGAAACAAATAAACAAAATTCAAAACTATTTCCTTCCATACAAGTCTAATGTCTGTTTTTTCATATTTACCTCCTGCAAATAAATGGTTATATTTTTATATATGTGCATGTGTATTTATAAATATGTGTGTGTGAACGTGTGCACAGGTACTGTACAAAGCACCTATACTTCTGTGGTCATACAGAGTAAAATATTGGTATGGTTTGATGAAAGACAATTTACTTATTGTTCACGAGTGTTTTTTAGAGAAGAGTCTAACACAATTGCTAATATTTTGCAGAAACCTAGTTGTACCTCATACGTTTTGATATTTTACATTTCTTTCAAATTACTTAATAATAAATACAAATTTATTCAAGAACAATTTAAAATTAAAAGTAGTTTAAATGAAATGGTTTTTAAGAAGGATATGTTAAGTGTTACACAGTTAAAATCCGATACAAATTAGGCAAACTGTATCGTGCAATATTGTTATGGTTTAGGCACAGTCAGCAGCTTCGCACTACTGAGTAACTCACTCACTCCATTGTAAGGATTCAAAGATATATTAATGGTTACAGTTAAGAGGTCTCTCACTATTTCTTAACACCTACTTTGATTCAAAATACTGAATCAGGTAGGAAATATTGGCTATGATTTGCACAGATTTTGTTTTACTAGACTGGCTAATCCCTATTTAGCATTTTTAAAGTCCCATGCTAAAATGCAATCTAAAATTTGTACCTTGAGACAAATCTCACTGCCCAAATCAGTGCAATTTGTGCACTCAGTGAAAAAAAACATGAAAAAAGGTTGGGAGTAGTCTCACTCTTACTCTCCAAAACCCAGTTAGAATGCTGTCTAGTACTTCACCGTATACATCTACTCTCTTTCAGTGTATTTAATTTTTTTTTTTTTT
>VWZT01007252.1:864234-876777 GCA_013397055.1 Pachycephala philippinensis
TTTTTTTAATAGGGAGAGATCAAGGGATAGTCTTGCTGCAGCCTGGTAACGCAAAGGTCTGTATAATTAGAACCTTCAGAAGGAAGGAGTTGCCAAACAACTCTTTGCTTTTGATGGTCTCTTAGGGCTGTCTGCAGAAAATGGAAATAGCTTTTAGCTGCAAGATTTGGGGCACAGTGCAGCAGCTGAATTGAAGGTCTCAAAAATAGCTTATAAAGCCCTCTTTATGCCTGCCCCTTGTCTGCCTTGCTTGCTTCCTCTTAAGTGTTCAAAGCATTTAGCAGTTAAAGGAGGCAGTCAATAAGTGCAGACATAAAGACTCAGAGGCGGTAGAAGTGTTCTCATGCACTGGCAAAGCCTGGGATGGATTTATTTACCCTTGAATGGTGCTTCACATCAGGAAAATCAGAGAATCTAATAATAGTTTTATTCCAGACTATGATATATTCTGTATGGGCATTATATTTTCAAGGAAAAGCGTCAGGAAACCGTATTTACTGCCATTTATAGCATAGAGTATACTCAGTTTCTACTGTTGTCCGGAGTGGGACAGGAAATTGAAAACAGGGCTAAGAAATGTCTTGCAGCAAGATTACTTCTGCAAGTGCCAGGAAAGCAGAGACCTTGCTTGTTTCTGCAGTGTATATTTTTACTACTTTCTGAAATAGCCTCTCTAAACCTTAATCTTACCTGAATCACACAAAATACATGTTTCTATGGGTGTTGTGCTTGGGAAATCAAATTAATATGTAATGAATATTTAGATGTATACAACTACATGCATGCACAGATATATATGTGTGCACACATGTGCTAGCACTTTTTAAAACCTTTCCTGTACATACTCTCTTTGTAATATTGACCTGAATATTAATTCATAAATGGGATTAATTTAATGTTATCTACTATCAAAATTATTCAAAAAATATCCTCACCTGCAATTAATTCCAAGAAAACTGACAGTCCACACAAGTTGCAAGGTAAAACAGATCACTATGTGTATGTCAGGAGTATTTTCTCCCTGAAAGCTTGGTTTGAGAGAGTTAAGAGTGTTTTCTACTTCATGCTTCTATTTGGTAAAGTTTTGCTTGTTACATAATCAATATAGTTTTCATTGTCAAGAATCATTTTTTCTAATGTTCCACTGAAGAAACAGTTACAAAATGCAAATATTAATGTATCTTACTGAACTGCAGAAATCTTCAATAAAATTATTAGAACATACTTTCTTATAAAGTGGAAAGAAAACTAAGAATTATCTGAAATTCAGAGAGGAGAGCTAAAAGTGTATTCTCATAAGTATTATAAATTTTATGCAATTTCGTCTTTCCATCATAATCACAAAATTGATGTTTCTTCCATTTTAAATGTTTTGAAAGCATATTCTCAATTAAAATGTTTCTATCTCTTTAGTTTTTATATTCGTATTGAAATAATTGCAACAGAATTTTTTAACTACATGCATTTCTTTAAATAAGAAATAAAAATAGCTTCTTTCAGGCCAAAACTTTCATTAGATATAAGAAAATGAAATACTGATAGCTTTTAAAGAGCTGAAGAATAGTAAAAGCCAAGACTTACTGCTGAGCAGCTATGGGAAATACAGTTTGTTACACCAGGTGTCATCTGTTTTTTGAAGTGTTAAAGAGCAGAAATAAGTAAGAGCTATTTATTTTTAAAAGATGAAAGAAAATAAGAGGAAAACATGGAAGTGTGGCATACAGTAATAGGAGGTATCATTTGTACAAAAAGCCTTTAACAATATGCATTTATTCAAATGCCAGTTAAAAGAATTAGATCTATAAGAAAGCAAAACTTTCAAATAATTCCCCGTTTGAAAGAAGATGCATAAACCTTTTTATTTTAAGGCAAAGAAAATAGAAAACCCAAGCCCCAAATCTCTATGCAATATTTGCTTTCTTTGTGAAATTCATATTGATTTTCCCTTGCTTTTGTTCGTCTTTGTATTTTGCAATTGCATCTTGCATTTCTACTTATTATTATGCCAAGAAATAAATCACGCAGTTGTGCTCCTATTGTTTACAGCAACAACTAACCATCCTTTTCTGGAAAATAGCACTACTAAAGTTCCTTGCTGTGAAAATTCTATTTAATTCCTGGCCAACAGATTTGGATGTTTCTTTATGACAAAGAAACTACACCTCCCACAAGGCAGTGGGAAATAAAATAGAAAATAGAGTTTAGTATTGTGATTCAATTATAGAAAAATAAATGTCTGGGTTGCATTCAAAGACAGAGTATGCTTGAATAGCTCAGACTGATGCACAATAAAATAGGGTTTTTTCATTATATCCAAATAATCTTATCATAATTAAAAACATTTTTAACATATAAACTTTTCATTACAATGCAGTTTGAAATATGCTTAAGAAAACATTCAGAACTTAGAGAGCCTGACCAGGCAGGTTTTGAGGCATAATGAGAACCTGAAATACCATATTAAGTGTCCCTTAACCCTAGCAACCTTAAAGAATAAACTAAGAATGAAAGTGATGACAGTACCAACCCAAAGTTTTTTATCCATCATCACTGAAAAGAACAACTAAATTACATTTTGTGACTGGCTGATGAAATAGGTATCACACACAGATCATAGAGATGACTTAGTAACTGTCAAAGTCAGAGGATATTAGATTATCCATTGTCACATAAACACAAAATCATTCCTTTTTGATAAATTGCCTAGCCTTTTTTAAAGAGTTCATGACCACATAGACATGTACTTAGGGGTTACTGTTTCTTTCGAAATCAAGTTTGACCACATCAATTATTTTATCCTTTTTTCTTTCTGATTTTGATATATTCTCTTCAATGACTGCTGCTTGCTTATTTCCACAGTTCCACAAGCTCTACACGAATAAAGATGGTGGAAGCGGTAGTTTTCTTTAGTAATAAAGTAGTTAGTGTCATGATCTGACAGCACAATACCTGCCTAATGTGAGCAAGCTGCCATTTCTTTTGATCCCAAGTTTGTCTTACCAGCTTCAAACATCTTTCTTGGTGTTCAAAATTACTTCTGAGAAATTTCGGTAGCCAGTATCACTTTAATTCATCATGTATTTCATCTCTTCCATTCAAAAAAGACAGACAGAACCTACTTTAGACATACACTTGAGAACTCCATTGACATTCAGGTAGTATGTAAAGATGATGGCTTTAATTCAGCCTTTAAAGAAAAATCAATTTTCCACTGACAAATGACACAGTCTAAGTATGTATTTGGCTCATACAATGACAGAGTTGACCCGAAGCCTAAGTGTATTTACTGTTTTTTGCTGCAATAAATTTTTTCACAGTAGCTGGTTTGAGGCTGTGCTTTGGGTTTGAAGGGAAAACAGTGTTGCTAACACAGGGATGTTTTTGTTTCTTCTAAGCAAGGCCCTTTCTGTCCCTCAGAGTACCCCACCAGTGAGGAGCCTTGGAGTGCACAGGGAGCTGGGAGGGGACATAATTGGGACATCTGTCACCAACTAACCAAAGCAATATTCCAGACATCATGCTTGGCACATACAACTGGAGGGTTATTTTTTTTCAAAGCCACAAGGTTTTGTTCTCACATTTGCCCTTCCAGTTCTCCCTTTGATCCCACCAAAGAGGCAGTGAGCGAGTGGCTGTGTGGCATGTATTTGCTACCCTGGGTTAAAACACAACAAAACAAAGAACTGTATTGAATCTGGGCAGGATGAGGTTAACTTTCTTGATAGCAGCCTTTATGGTGCTCTGTTTTGAACTTGTGGCAAAACCAGTGTTGACAGCACACCAGTGTTTTATTGCTGAACAGGACTTGCACAGAATCCAGGCCTTCTCTGTCTCCCACTCTGCTCTCACAGTGAGTAGGCTAAAGGTGGGCAAGAGGTTGAGACACAGCTGGGAAAGCTGAACAAAGGGATATTTCATGCCATATGACAGCATGCCCAGCAATAAAAGCTGGGTGGTATTCTTTCCAAAATAACTTGCTTGTTGGGTGTCTGTGCATCAGCCTGCTTTTTAGACAGAGCAAATAACTCTCTTTGTGTTACTTGCTGTTGAAAGATCCCCCTTCCCCTGCCCTCCCCCATTTTTCCTTCACTTAGTGAACTGCTTTTGTCTTAACCGACAAATTTTTCTCACTTTTGCTCTTCTGATTCTTCTCAGGGTGAGGAGAGATAGGCAGCTGGGTGAGTGCTTAATTACTGACTGAGATCGACCCACTACAAGAATAAAACCTTTCTAGCCACTTCTCATTTCACATAAATTTATAGTAGAGGCTGTTTGTGTTTTAATATTAAGACAATAGAATGTTCAAATTACATGTTAACCTTATCACATTCCAGACACTAATTAAAGCTTCAAATGGAGAATACCTTACACTAAAAATCTGGTCTACGCAATAAATAAGAGCTATAATAGCATACCATAGTAACAAGAAAGAACTCTATCACAAGTTTGAAATAGATTAGACCTAAAACTATCTGCTTCTTCCTCCTCTTTAAAAATTGGGTCTTTTTCCTTACTTTTCTAGAAATTACATTTCCTTTGTTTTCCCCATCCTTTCTGACTCAGTACTATTTTCACTGATGTACTTCTGCACACAAATATGGAAATTGTATTATTGAAATAGAAGGCAGGAGTGAAATGTCAATATTCTCTTTGCAACCTATGGTTTATTTCTACCATGTGTTTCAGTGGGAAGACTAAATGTCAAATATTGGCAATTACAGGATGAATACATGACATTTTATATATTTGGTGGCTAAAGAAGGAAAAGAATATTCACTGAAGTTATCTTTTCATTGAAGCTCCAGTACAAGTAAGAACATAATTAGTCTCAGTTCAAGTAAAATTTCACATACTCAATACTGTTGAGTATTCCTAGTACAGACTTAAATACATTGTGTGACATTTAAGAAAGAATGAGCATTATGACTGAAGAGAACAAAAATGGGAATTTTAATTTTTCTGCATGGATTTTAAGTGCTCAGGGAACCTGATTAAAAACATTGGCAATTAAAATCTCTAGTAGAATCTATGGAATACATATTGTTAATTCAGCTAACCTATATAATTTACAGCTATGGATCTCACAGTCATATTCAGTTTAGATAATTTTGTCTCCGTTAATATACTTAGTAGCAGGAATTCCCTGTCTCTACCTAATGTTCTAGTTCAGGTAATCAAATAATTTTCATTTGGAGATAAGCAATGTGATTAATTGCCTTTATACACTTGTCAACCACAAATTATCACCATTGACTCTTAGCCATCAAGTAAACTGCCACTTCTCAGAAACATTAAGCAGCTGCTCCAATTATTAGTCTTGAAAAAAAAAAATTGAATAGATGTGTCTTTTCAACTTTTCCTAAACTGCCGTACTCTCCTTCATATGTTCAGTAAAAAAGTTCTATGGCTGGGGTAAGAAGTGTTCACGTTTGTTGCCACAACAGGTTTAAGTTACAGTATTTTTGTTGAAAAAAGCTGTAAACAAGTGTTTGTACATTAGACCAGGGTGCATTCCATCTACCCAGCACAATGCACTCAGCACTGTTACGGTGCCCTGGAGAGCCTGCCGTTATTGTGTTTCAAATCCATTCTGCCTGTTAGGTAAGACCATATCTTTTTTTTCTTGTCGTTACCTTGCTGATAATAAAGGTTGAATTAATGGTACTAATGTTTTGGTGCTTCACAAAGCCAATACAACCTCTTGCAGTATAATCAGGTTTCAGAGATTATGTCTTTATAGGTGGAAACTTGGAGAATTTTTTATCAACATTGTTTTTATAAAGACTTTCTTAAATCCAGGTGAAAATTTCTCCTGCTGAACAATCTGATGTTACATGGCTGTACATAAATAATATTGGGACTCTAGGTAAGACTTGCATAATTTATGTGAGATTGCTGTCTTTGAATAGGAAAATCAAGTTTAACTCACAGCAGTAAATTTTCATTATAGATATGTCACTGTAGTGTACTTTCCATCTATCCAGCAGAAAAGCCTAATTCAAATTCACCTTTTCCCACATCCACAGCTTTGGAACTTGGAATCTGACTCTTCATATATTTCAGTGGTAAAAAATAAGTATCCTATTCACATAAAAGTATTTATTTTTGCATGATGAGTGGAAAGCATTTATAAATTCTTTTAAAAATATTACTGAATTAAATTTTGTTTCTTCTGACACATTCTTTGATGACAGCGTTTCGACCATTCCATTTAAGTTTAATTTCTTGGAGAATTAAGACATCATGCAGACTGCAATCTTTAAAACTCATTTGACATATTTTATTTATAGAGGAGATATGAAATAAATATTTGAAATATGATCGAAAATGTAATTCCACATTTTAATTTTGATCTGCTGGAAAAAAAATGAATATTTACTACCAACGAATTGGATGGCTGGAGTAAAAAGATGATTGATGACTTCATATGTTTTTCCTTCCATCTTCAAATTACTACTACAAAATATAACAAATTTTAGGAAGGAATAGAGTCTGGAACAGCATTCCATGCATTTTAACTTAGTGACTCATCAAAGCACATGGAAACCTATATTAGCATTCTAATTATGGTTTTGTAAAAGTGATGGGCATAAAACTGCTGGGTAATGCTGAGCACTGAAATTTCATCAGTGGTGTTATAATGATGGAGGGTACTATTATGTAAGTGGAAAGATTTTATTTAAGTGGAATGATTTGGGAATTTGTGTTGAATCATGGAAACATATAATGGCACCTTTAATTTACTTCCAGGCCTCCTGCTGTGGGCAGATGCCTTCCACTAGACCAAGTTGCTGAGACGCTCATCCAATATGGCATTAAACACTGCCAGGAATGGGGCACCCATAACTTCTCTGGGAAACCTGTTCCAGTGCATCACAACCCTCACAGCAAAGAATTTCTTCCTAACATCGAATCTAAATCTACCTTTTTTTTTTTTTTTTTATTTCGAAGCTGTTCCCCCTTGTCCTGTCACCATATGCCCTTGTAAAAAGTCCCCCTCCATTTGGGTTTCAAGCTTCCTTCAGGTACTGGAAGGCCACAATAAGGTCACCATGCCGACTTTTCCAGACCTAACAACCCCAATTCTCTCAGCCTTTCCTGGTAGGAGAGTTGCTCTATCCCTCTATTCAATTTGGTGTCCCTCCTCTGGACTTGCTCCAAAAGGTCTATGTCCTTCCTGTGCTCAGGACCTCAGAGCTGGATGCAGCACTGCAGGTGGGGTCTCACCAGAGCAGAGCAGAGGGGCAGAATCCCCTCCCTCGCCCTGCTGGCCACACTGCTCTGGCTGCAGCCCAGGACACGTTTGGCTTTCTGGGCTGCAAATGCACATTGCCAGATCACATCCAGCCTCTTTTCCACCAGCACACCCAAGTCCTTCTTGGCTGGGCTGCTCTCCATTTCATTAACATTTATAATAAGTGTACCATTGACACAAGATAGACTGGTCAGTCATCATGACTGTCAAGAGTTTCAGATTAAGAGTATCCAATATAAGGCATTTGAATTAAAACATGAAACTACATTATCTGTTCCATTTAATCTCAAATAATTGTAGAGTTCAGACTCCATGTTAGTCTAAAGTTATTTGAAATAGTTCAGAGAAGATTAGATGAATATTTGATGTGCCTTGAATTCCTGTTATAAAATAGTTGCAGGTGGCACATACTCACTCAACTTTGTTTCACTGTGAGCTCAGTCTTCCCATTCTAAGTTGACATCAGTAAAAACTAACACATTCTCTTTGTTTTGTGGTCCAATCTATGCAATTCCAGTAGACTTTCTACTGTTACTGTCACAATATGGATAAAAATGCAATTCACTTCACCGAGTTTGGTTCCTACTTTTTGTTCCTAACCATTCCTATAGCCCATGCTTATACATGCATAAAGGTATTTAATGTAGTAATTCCTGCTTCTCAATATGCTGAGAAGCATGTTTTACAAATAATTTAAATCTTTTTGGACTAGCACTTCATGCTACAGGAGTGTAAATGCTACAATTTTTATGAGATGCACAAATTATTTATGGAACATTACATATGTATCTTCAGCTTAATCCAGCAGGATTCTCTACTGCATTGTATACTTGGGGAGAGAAGGAAGAGGCTGTAAACAATGATAGGGTAGTCAGGGACTGCAGAGACTGGGATAGTGGGGAAATGTGGTTTGATACAAATAGGATTATACTACAAAGTTTGAGAAGTCAGGTCTATTAAAATGCTGATTCCTAGCAACAAAATTATTAACTGCATGTTTACGATTTTAGAAAACAAGGTAAATATTCAAAATTAATTTTTTTCTTGGAAAACTATACACCTTCTAGCAAGCATTTTTAAAATCTTATAATGTTTTACTTTTGTCAAAAACATTTTCTTTTATGAAGAAAATCTTGCTTAATGGAATCATACCATTGTGAATATTTGCACTAATTGTGGGATATTTTCTGAAAACTGCCAATCAACAAATTTTGACATAAAGCTGTGTAGGCTGTTGGGTTTTTTTTTTTGTAACAGATATGGACACTCCTTTTTCCTTATTTAGTCTTTGATCATATAGATCATATAACTGAGATCATATAATATACTGGCTAGAAATGCATGGTCTTGTTCATGCCAGAAAAAGTTATAAATACTGCTGGAAATATTCTATACCTTAAAATAGCTGAAGTCATTGATGGATAAGTAAGTTTTCATGAATATTGTATAAAGCAACTAACTTATTATATGTTTGTCTATTCTCACAGCCCTTTGTTCATTACTGAATTAAAATGACCTGCTTTTATTTTTATTTGTATTTAATCCACATATCTTCATAAAATTATTTCATCACCTTACAAATGTTTCCTACACTCAGCACTCAGTTCTTCTCTGTACAAAAGAACAATATTCTATTGCATAAACCAAGAATTTTTTTCCATTTTTCAGTTTCTTTCTAGAAAATATTATTGCATGTTTCTACTTGAGATGAATTCCTAACTATTTTTGGCTGTGGCAAAGATGACATTTATAGCATTCATACCTTTTGGTTAACTCTTTTTCTCTCCCTTCTTTCTCGTATATGCTTGTCAGAGACTGAAATGTTATGGCTCATGGCTTAAACATTATTATGAAGGAGTTTTGGCCATTATGGCAAAGCTGTATAAAGAAACTACAGACACTAAAGCCCTCCCCTCCCTGAATACGCCTCTTAAGGGAAACTTTGGACAATGAGTTAAGCCACCTAAGGGAATAAGAGGTAAGACACTATTGTTCAATCATCTGAGGTCTAGGAAAAATAAACAAGGCTGAGGGAGAAGAATGCATCCACAAGAAAGCTAAATCCAGCAGCTGTCCTGAAAGTCATCCCTGGCTGGGTTCAGGGTGGGGGAGGCCACAGCCCACAGACCCATCTGCTGAGGGCAGCTTTGCACACACTCCCCCACACCTGAGGGGGGAGGAGGAGAGTTTTGGGTGTGTGGTGTAACTTCTGGTCAGAGGCAGTGAACACCCAATCCTCCCTTCACACACTGGCTCAGCCGTAAAACCCCCACTCCGGGAAGGCCACATCCATGGGACATTCACATGAGATGCAGCTGAGGGGGTGCCATAATCCATCAAAGACCCCCCAAAGCGCTCCCCAGGCTCATTCCTGAGGCCTTGTACCACAGGACTGCATGTGATGCAAAGTGATGCAACATATCCAGTCTGTTGCATGGGACAGGGTCAAACTTGCCCCCCCCAGTGGAGGTACAGGGGCATTCCCACTTGGCCTGAATGTATATTAATCCACTGGATTCTATGTTTTTTCAGGGGACCCTCACCACCAAGAAGACCAGCTGGAGAGGATCAATGGAACATCTTTGGTATCCACAGAGTGGTGATATTTTCTTTAATCTGTCTCTGTCCAAATCTTTCTGTTCCTCCACCTCTTTTCTATTTCTTTCTCTTCCTTTTCCTCTCTCTCTCATTTTTACTATTAAATAAATAAAATCCATACTATTGACTTTGGCATATGGTCTTATTTGCACCTTAATTTGGGCAGAGGCATTTCTAGTAATTTTAATAATCAAACCGTAACAATGCTTCATTAATATTTGTTGCTCACAGTTAAAAGTCATGTATAGTCATGAAAACATTTGACATAGTAGCCTAATGAAGTAATAGAAAATTTTTTTATTAAAAGTGTCATTCTTTCGTGCCACATCCTGCAACCTCCAAAATCTCCCCCTGAGTAAGCTTCATGCTTCTTCAGAGTAAAATCGACCTTCTCCACTTTCCAAAAAGATAATCATAGAAATACAAGACTAAGGTAAATAATGTAAATAAATGTAACAACTGCCCACTGCAAGTTATTACTGATCTTATTTCAAAAATTCTATTGCTTTCACATACTTTTATTCTTATATGATTAGATGGCTTGCTTTGGGCATTCATTGCACATCTTCTGTACTCTAAAAATGTGTACCAAAGTTTTTAGGAGTTGAATGACTTGGAGCTTTTATTTGTCATTTACGGTACAGTATCTTCACACAGTTTATTAGCTTGTGGGGTTTTCTGAGCTCTGTGGTATATTCTGGGCCCAAGATTACTTCCAGTAGAAGACTATCCCTTTCATTTGTGACAGTATCAGCCTGTTAGCAAGACATATAGTAGTATAAAATACCCTAGGATGCCTATTAGCCCTCAGAGTGAAGACATAAAGTTGACATGTGTTAATTTTGCCTGCCACTTTGCATCAGTTGGTAATGAATGGATGTGATATATTGTGGTGACATGAAGACAAGCATTGGAGTTTTCTATCAATAGACACTTAATCTGCTTTCTTAACAGTTTAACTGAACAGATCCTCCTTCGCTTTTCTCATCAAGAACATGATAACATGAGTGTCAACATCGCTCAACAAAGAAAATGCCATCAAAACTCAGAAAATATGGGATACAGGAGAACATTTCTTTTTTCAGTTCATGTAGGCCATTCTGTCCAGGGACTTCCTAGAAAACACAACAGTGCAAAATATGACCTCTTTATCATCTCTCCCATATTTAAGATCACTTGCTTCTAAAGATATACTCTGTCTTAAAAAGTGCTTTTTAAAATGCAGCCACAGAAGGTTACAAGTACAGCTCGTTTTATACTTGGCATCCAATTTCTTTGACACCTTTTCAACATTATTACAGACTTATATAAATATAATTATATTGTAAGTACCTTTTTAGATTTCGCTTACTGTAATATTTTGACAGAGAGTAGACTGTGCATCTTGTGAGATCTATTTGTTTATTTTCCACTGAATGGCTTTTCTAGCACAGAATCCCCTAAAACTTAACATCATTTTGCCCTAAGCACAAAACTTTCATGAACTCCAGCTAAACCCAGGCCTCTGTTAATTTAGGACATTTTCTCTAGCCTTTTTGTCTCCTTGATGCAATTGTAAAAACCCATCATATTACCACTAAGGTCTTTGACTGCGAATAATTTAGTCTGTTTTATGACCTTTATTTACTTTCCGCTTGTAAGATTTAATAGACTGTCTACTCTTATTTTCTTGTCTTTTCTTATTTTTCATATCCACCCTCATTCGTCTTTTGACATCTACTTGCTTCAATGCCTCTTTTTTCCTAGCTATCCCTTTTATTCTTCTGCAGACTATTCCTTCCCTTTTGTTGCTTTCCTGAAGTGTTTTATATTATAACTATGTGAATTCGGTAAATTTTCTGCATGAATCCAGAAAACAGGGGTTGATTATTTTCAGTTACATACCTTTCATGCCTCAGTTTCCTTACAGCAGGGAACTGGGGATTTGATGATCAAATATTCACATCCACTGCCTGGTCAAATGCAGCTGGACTTGTAGCCATGACAGAATTGAGCAGTTGTGAAGATTAATTCTGTGAGCCATAATAATCTAAAAAATATTTCTTCCCTGTCCAAAAAATAATTCCATGAATTCTGATGATCTACAGATCTACATTTGTATTTAACAAGAGGCATTGACGCTATATGGCATGTACTGAAATATTCAATTAAATAAAAATTGACTTATGTATTTACTCAAACAGACTGAATGTATTTATATTTCTGTATTACCATCTGTATATTATTAATAGTATTAACCATATTAAATACTACATAATTTTGAAACTTAGACTACATTTAGTACCTAAATATATGCAAAGGATTGTAAAAGAAGTCCTGTAATGCAGAGTATAAGTACTCAGCTTTAAGTACCTTTAAAAAGCTAATACATGTTTTCAAACAGGTTAGGTTTCCTGAGTTAGGCAGAAAACAAAGGACAAGAAATTATCTGGTTCTGAATCCATTGTCCATATTAGATACATATGCAAGGTCCTCAATTGTAACTGAAATGTTTCTTACCAAGTTATAAAGGTGAGCTCTGTGGTATTATCAGCTGGGAATACATACTCGTGAAGGAATATGACTGTTTACCTCTTTTAGTTGCCAGACACATTTGTGACTAAGTAGATGTGATGGTTTGAAGAGACTGAGTTGATAGACAAGGTCTTAGACCAATCGCTTCTCATGATTTTGCATATAAAAGGGCAGTG
>VWZT01007252.1:877264-952917 GCA_013397055.1 Pachycephala philippinensis
CACCCCATTCTTAGTTCATGATAGCAGTTGTGGGAAAACTGCAAAGTTCATGAGAGAGATATTTCACGACAGCAGATGTCCGGGCGGGTCTGTTTGTTAGTGACAGTTTGAAACACCACATTGGAGCAGAAGAAACCTCTTTTTCTTTCAAATATGAATGAGACTTAAAGACTGCAATTCTGACCTGAAATCATATGCTATCCTTTGTGCAAGTATGGAAATTATTAGGGAGAAGTGCTGGGGGAAGAGGTGCTGGGGGGAGAGGTGCTGGAGGGAAAGGGAGAGTTTGTTGTAACCTTTATCATTCTTTTATTACCTTTAATTCTGTTAGTAATAAACTTCTTTGTATTCTTTAAAGTTTTGAGCCTGCTTTGCCCTTCTTCTAATTCTTATCTCACAAAAAGTAAAAGATGCAAACAAAACCACCACAGTAGATTCTTCCAGGAAGGATCAGTCCTAAGACTTGGTCTCTTGTATTCTGTTTCTCAGTACTCACTGGTTTAGCCTCTGTGACAAAGAGACTTTTTTACTGGGATGGTCAAATTGTAAAACAGTGTAACTGGTGTGAACATTAATGAATAAAGCAACATGACTGCAAAAATCATGAATGGAAGAGTTAGGGGAGTGATATTTGCAATTTTTTACAATTTCAGCCAGGGATATTCAAACTGATTTCTTCTAACGTTTGCAACACATTCAAATTTTCCAAAAATTTTAGGCACGAATTGCAGTTTGATTCAAGCAACAAATACCTAGAGTTCACTAATCTACTTCAATCTTCAATATCAGCATTTTGGTTATGTTCTGGAAACATTCTACTAAATTACTGCCACTCCTCTCCTCTCCTCCCCTCTCACATACAGTATTTTTCCACAGAACCTTGATGGTTCTTTCCATGTAAAGAAGGCCAGGAAAGACTATAGACTATTTCCTAGAGAAAGTCCTAGATTGTCAGCAAAGAAGTGAATCCTAGAGTCCTGGAAGGAGTCTCAGGAGGTTGTCTTGCTCATCCAACTGTCTCAAGGCATGAACAACTGCAAACTAGTGAATTCTGAAAGATGTTTGTGTAGCTTGTTCTTACTGCTGAAAAGATTTTCCAAATGTCTAACCTAAATACCCTCTCTGCACATCTGCCATGCATACAGATAAAATATTTTTAGAGATCTTAAAACTATTCACATTCCCTTGGTCCCCCAAATATTCAGTCTTGGAAATATTTTTCAGACTTCTGGATAAACAAAACACATTTTCTATACTTCTCATTCTATCTACTTGCTGTCCACTGGACTCTGCCAAAGCAACTACTGTCTTTCCTAAAATCTAAAACCACCTAGAAGCTTATATTTCTACTTTATAATTTCCAGCATGCTCAACTTCTTAACAACAGCATGACCCTTGCTTAGCTTGAGCTTAGCTTGTACGGCTCATGGCTGCTACCTAACTAGATGCTATTTCTTCTGTATTTATGCAGATGATTAATCCTACTAACATGTAGCATTTTGTACTTTTCCCTCATGAATTTCATCTTAGGTTTTCCAGTTCATTAGTTTTATTTGTCAAAATTATTTTCGGTTCTAATCTTCTCCTTCAATATTCTTGCTGTGTCTCCTAGCTTGGTATTGTTTGCCAATTCAATTGGCACACCCTCGTTTGTCTATTTCTCCTTCTAGCCCCAGTCCTGTGAATCCCATTCCTTATGCCCAAAATTACAAAGTAAACACTAAAAATATTTCTAAAATATCTCCTGTGGCAAATTATATTCTTACCACAATATTAATGCATATTAAGGTCAAAGATGAGTAACATAAAGGAACCGCTTATGCACTTAAGTTATGTTACAACATTACACAGAGGGCATTTATAAATACTGGATAATGCTAGAAATTCATATTAAAACCTTATACAAGTATTACAAGTAAAAATATTAAATTATCTTACATATCAAATTCTTGTTAATTACATTAGAGCATTCTAAGCAAACAGTTGTAAAAAATTATGTCTTTATCATTGCTGCAAACCGACTGGTGCGAGTTTCATGTATAAATCTCTGTTAACTGGTTCTAGAAGAACATTCAGTATTTACTTTTGTGTCACATTCCCTTTAACAGTGGAAGTGCGAAGTGAATACAAAAATGTAAACTCCTTCATTGATGGGAATGGCAAAGACATTTTAGAAATAAGCAAATATTATTCATCAAGCATCTTGAAAGTATCTGATTTTTCAAGTGTTTGTTTATGTCATACAGCATCATACTGACGCTCCAATGCTATGGTTTGATTTAGTGTTGGTTTTTTCCTTTTATTTTTTTTTAATATGCTGTTTATTTCAGTTTTTGCATGACTTCTGTACACTTCTAAAATTGCCAGTATGTGTACGTGTATCATAAATATCTCTAGTGTGATATCTCCTGTCTTAGATTAGTCAAGGTCCCACCCTTACAGAATTTAAAGTAATGTTGAATAATGGAGTCATCTGATTTTAAGACTTTTTTCTTCCCCATCAATTAGTGTTGTGTTTCTTTAAAGCATAAGGGATCAAAGTACTTTCTAATTTTATCTAAAGGATCTGTGGAAATTCTCATCCATGTAAACATCTAATCCTTTTTTTTCAAATCCTAATAAAATTTTGGCTTCAATGATACGCAGAGATGATCCATTCCACAGCATGTTATGTATTTCCTATTTGTCATATCTTGTGGCACAGCACCTCTGACTAAAGTAGATAATACTTTAGAGCAAGGAAAATATTCTTCTCTATTTTATCCTACCTATCTTAAAGCCTTTTTCTTAAGCCATATTAGTTTTTATCTAAGGGTACTCTGCTGCTTAAGTGAATGTAAACCAGACACTGAACAACAATCCAATACTCCGAAAAACACAGGCTCCCCTTTCTTCTGACACCTTTCTAGTGCAATTCAGTTCATCGTCTGGCCTAGTCTGCTGTTTCATTAGAAAGACCTTTAATATAAAATACAATAATGCAGTAATAATGACTCTCCTCTCCAGAGTATACCACAGTAAGGAATGTTCCCAATTTTACAAACACTCCCACACTGGAAGAAAAACTGTCAAGGGAACTTTCTAAACTGCCCTTCTTCTAGGTTGCCAAGATGAAAGTAGGGGCAGAAGAGCCTTTCCTACATATAAACACCTGTGTTTATAGAACAAACAAAACCAGAAAAGTGAGACGTCGTGATGAAGAAATAACTGTATCTTTATTTTTCTAGACTTCAGGTAAACGATGTTAATAGAGAAACACGTAAATATTTTTAAACCTGCAACTATTCCTGCTTAAAAATGGACTGTTTTTATATGAAGTCGTGGAAACAAGATTGGATAGAGTTATAATGAATGTGCACGAACTTTAATTCAAATCTGTGAACTACCAGCAAAAAGAAACTAAAGAAACTGAGTATATTAAATTCAGCATGACGTCCGAACTGCTGCACTGATAAGTGCAATGAACAGCCACATTCTTCAGAAGGGTTATTATCAATGACCTAAGCAAATTAACAGATATCTGCTGGGAGGGGAGACAAAGTAATCAGTTGATTGCTACAGAATCTCAGTGAGTACTGTTTCCATCTTCGGTGAAGGAGAAGGACAAAATGAAGTACCCAGTCAGTAGATCTGACATTTCTGACAGGAAAATTACATTCTGAGTAGCAAAAGACCCCAATCAGGTCTATCAAGGTACCTACCCAACACCTCTTTCAGAAATCACGCACAATAAAAAAAATCCACAAAATGGCAGCATTTGTTATGAGTACCCAGAAAGATATTTGGAAGAATAATTTTCCCTGCTGTGTGATGTTTCCTCTACCCCTCAAATTACTTTAATTAATCCAGTCTACCTTTCAGGGCAACTTCAACAAAAAATCTCACCATCATTTTATTTATTTCTTACCTGTAGAATCCTATGTGAAGTTATTTCAGTGTTTCTGCAGAAGGGATAATTTTCCTTGTATTTTCCCCTTTCAACAGAAACTTGTTATAGCTACTTTTATTTCCAAATAGTCATACTCAGTAACAGAAATTTTTGTAAGTGAAGCTTTGTATTCTTACCTTTCTGAGGTTGCATTCCAAAGACACATTCATCCCATTTCTTGCCACCAGTATGTCTAAAATTCAGTAGTATATTGTAGCATACTAATTGAATTGACACTCATTTCAAGATGAACTACTGAGTTTAAAACACTAGCAAAAGTAATGAAACATTTAATGTAGCTTAAAATTCTGAATAGATTTCTGTACATGTACATGGTTATAAGCTGCACTGCACTAAAGAGATTTACAGGAGTGGCTTGCAGCTATAATAGGATATTTTTAATGCAATTTTTGGTGTTTCTAAACCCTGCATGATTGAATTTTTGCTATTTTATTTCCAGGAAATGGGATGGACTTCATGAATTCTGCAGAGTTTTTTCTTTCCAGGTTTTAGTAAGCGTTTTTTGGGTCAAAATTTACTGTTGCTCTACAGCATGTAATTTCATTAAGAATGAGTATATAAGCATAACAATCATGGATGTGTCTGAACAGAAGGGAATCAATTTCTGAGTTGTTTATTTTTGTCTAATCTTCAGGGATGAAATAGAACACCTGAATTACTAGCAGAACATAGATTTTTTTTTTTTTTTTAAGTTAGATTTTCAAAGAAAATTTTAAACTTTTAAGTGACATGGTCAGTATAGGTGCATTTGCTACTCATTCTATTCCCTGATAATCCCACCTGAAAATATCTTGTCTAAACATGTTGAAAAGCAATGGATGGCACCAGCAAATTCAATAACACTGCTTCCCCAAATGTTCTGCATCCTTAAACCTGGAATGGAGAAATACAAATTTTCCCATGGACTAGGAGACTGAGGAGATATCTATTCTTTTCACCATTTGGTGTACTGAGGTGTTCTCCTGCTAGACTCTGTATGATGCTCTAACTGCAACCCTCATAGTCACATATTAAAAAAAAAAAAAAAAAGCAGACTACATATCATAGGTGTATGGTGTTGGTTTTGCATATTTCATAGCACTTTTAAAGTAGCAGCTCAATAATAAACTCAATTGGAAACCAGGCTCTGAAACTCAAACACACAAAAGCAGGATAAAGGGAAATATTGCAGCTTTCTTTCAAATTTACGACTTTTGGCAACAAAGCTCTTATTTTAAATTGATGTGGTTTATCTGCCTGATGTTGTTATATGCATCCTCCAGAAACACCAGGACAGCTTTCCCGGAGTACTGAGGGCCTCTAAAGACTGCTCAGCACAGGGAAAATATTGTGGATGAACACTTGCCCATGCTCTCCATCTTCTGCAAATGTTAAAATGTTACCATGGAGTTTTCCAAAATGAGGATCTATGATGAAAATCCCTTACCTTCTATCACAGTCCTCTGAAACATACTAAATCAGAGCTCCCAGAACTGCTTTTTTTAAAGTATTTTACTCTTTCTTCAAGATATGTCATATCAGACAACAACAGAGGAGATGGGTAAGCCTTGAAATTACCTGCAATTTTAATAACTTCTTGTGTCCTATAGTTGTTATTATACTGTACTCTGTATTCTCAGGTATGCTCTTCAAACAGCTGCAGAGATCTTTATTGGCCTCACATCATAGGAAATCTGTTTTCATTACTGTGAACAAACTGATGAACAAAACCCAAAGTCTCAGATGTTACCTCTACACCCCAAAGATGAATGATTATGGAAAGCAATGTGAGTTTACTCATAGCAAGTTATGAAGTGGCATAAAAACTAAGTTGTAAGTGCCAGGGAGAGGAAGAGGACTAAAATACTCTAATAATTAAAGGCGAGAGGAGGGAAACAAGCAATAAACTATGATGTTATTTCAGGTTTTAAGCTCTGACTTTGACCTATTGCCTTACAGTAACAGAAATCATGAACCAATTTATTTTCAAGAACATAACTGTGTCTTGGGATAATAATTTCAGAAAAAAAATTTTACAACAGCTATAGGAAAAAGACCAGGAACAAATCACATGCATGCCCATAGAACTTGAGCTTATCTAGAGAAGAAATTGTCAAGAAAAATACAGATCCACCTCTTCCAATTAGCTTCTTCAAGGAGGTTTCTTCTTAATGAGACAGAAACCTCCAAAGAAGATGGTGTATTGGGGATGTAAATTCTTTCTTCTCCCTTGCTGAAGCATTTTCTCAAAAGTACAAGTGGGGCAGCATGTGCCCTGCCAGCCATCCTTACTTATTAAGAACATTTCTACATGGGATGATTCATTTAAATAGACTTAAGGTCTGAGTACAAGTTTTACGGGTAATGTTTCTAATGATGAGATGCACGACAGGGAAGTTACAGGACCTACTCTTTTTCCTCCACAGCTAGATGGTAACCATAGAGCATAAATGAATATGACCTCATAGCTGTGATTTCTCTCCCTTCTACAGATAAGCATGTACAGTTGTCTCTCGCTGCATTATAATGATACAAAAATTAACCAAAATGGGAATAGCATTTCTTTTTTTTTCAGTTTGAGTCATCATCTTGGTGATATTTTTCTTAAACACAGACTGAAATTAGACTCTCAAAGATCTCAGTGTTACCATGCATCTGTTCTTAAACTTTTCACATCTCTTTCTACTTTCATTAACTAGATTTCAATCTTTTTTTCCCCATTAATCAACTGAAGTTATTAAGTTAATTTCCTTCCATGTATTTCAGAATTTATCATAGTATAAAATATGAGTTATATATAGCCAATAGATTTAAAAAAGTTTTTGAACACACAGGTGTTTTTAAATGAAAATATTGACTAGCGTCTATTTTATGTAGAATACAAATACTGAGACTCATATTTCTTATTGTTTGTTTGGCCTTTATTGCTGCTGAGAATAAAAGGTAGAAGCTTTGCATTAAGCCTGAATCATCAGATGCAGAAGTGAGCCTTAATATGACTGCTTCTACAACTTAAGCAAAATGCTATTGACAGTGACCTGTCATCCCAAACCCAGCAGCCTATATTATTTACCCAGGGTTGTTTGGGGAAGAAGTAACCCTTTGTCTGCTGAAGTAAAGTAAAATCTATTTTTTGTGGAGTTCCTTAGCCTTAGTATTTCCACAGCTGCATTCTCAAGTGGTTAGGCATGATTTATGCTTGTGTGTATGAAATGAGAAGTCAAAGGTTCACTAGAGCACAGCTGAGAGTGGGAGTAATCAGGTCTTCAGCCTGGTGATTAAGGTGCTCACATGAAAGGTAAGGAAGACAGGCTGGTTCCAGACCCAGCTCTACTGCCCCTGACTATGCCCCAGTACAGACCTGGAACGCCTTGACACTGAGAGAAACCAGCAAGATATGTGCTATAGTCATACTACTAAATGCGCTCTATCTTATTCCAGTCACTCTGGCCTCTTTTATTTCTCCAAGTGGTGCCTTGGAAGCCTGGGTTGTCTTGGGTCAAGCCTTGGTCAAGATTGCTCCCTCAGTTTATTGGAATAAATGATAGACTACAGCATCCAGAAGTACTTTCTGACGCTCTCTGATTTATTAATATTAATTAAGATGGAGTATTTAAGTATTTAATCTAATGATTGTTTCAGGTAAAATTAATAAAATATTCATTTAATTAAATCAGGTCCATACAACTTTTACAGAATCTATTATAAAAGGGAAGGAGGCTAGTACATGCCTAAATAAAAATACCACTAAGGCAAGAAGGAAAATGATGATTACATTAAGGTTTCAACTAAGATTACATTAGATTCAAAGTATTTCATCACCTAAAGTACTATAACTGGTAATCAAAACAAGTTATGACACTAAAAGAGATTATTACAATGTAGCCTCAACTTGGGAAATTTAAAGAGCAGCCTTACTTCTTTCAGTTTATGAATCTCATGAGTTTTAAGAAGATTAAGTTCAAGGTGTGGCAGCTGGGTGGTGGCAACCCGTGGTATCAATACAGGCTGAGGGATGAAGGGATTGAGAGCAGCTGTGCATAGAAGGACTTTGGGATGCTGGTGGATGAGAAACTGGACATGACCCAGCAACATGCACTTCCAGCCTGGAAAGCCAAAAGTGTCCTGGGCTGTAGGGCCAGCAGGGCAAGGGAGGCGATTCTGCCCCTTTGCTCTCTTCTGGTGAGACCCCCCCTGGAACACTGCATCCAGCTCTGGGGTCCTCAGCACAGGAGAGACATGGACCTGTTGGAGTGAGTCCAGAGGAGGGACACCGAGTTGACTAGAGAAATAGAGCACTTCTCCTACAAGGAAAGACTGAGACAATTGGGATTGTTCAGTCTGGAAAAGGAAAATCTCTGTGGTGACCTTACCGTGGCCTTCCAGTACCTGAAGGGAACCTACAAGACAAATGGAGAAGGACTTTTTACAAGGGCATGTAGTGACAGGACAAGGGGGATAGGCTTCAGTTTAAAAGGTAGATTTAGATTAGATGTTAGGAAGAAATTCTTTACTGTGAGAGTTGTGATGCAACCCAGAGAAGTTGTGGATGCCTCATCCCTGGAAGTGTTCAGTGCCAGGTTGGATGGGGCTTGGTGCAGCTTGGTCTAGTGGAAGGTGCCCCTGACCATGGCAGATGGGTTGAATATAAATTATATTTAAGGTCCCTTCCAACCCAAATCATTCTGTGGTTCCATGATTTTATAATCCAGACAGAATTATAACTAATGAGGCCTACTGATTTAGGTAATCACAAGCAAAATTATCTATAGATTGCCAGTGTCACTTCTTTTTCTGAGTTTCACCATTCTAGTTTGCTCAAGGCAGCAATTGTATCTCCTTTATTCTGGAAGAAACCAAGCTACCTTATGTCACATCAGAGTACTTTTGTTTGCTTATTTTCCTTCCATTCACACAGGTATACAGATTATTATCTCACCCTGAACCCAAGGGTGACTGTTGATGTTACATTATAGAAATCTTTTAAAAAACACTATGTTTAACCCAGAAGAGCTACTGGCATTATAGCGATTGACACTTAGTATTCATCTTGCAATACTGGATGGCCCACATCTGTACCCTAACATATGCTGTGCAGAAAGAGAAAAATCAGTGTAAAAGCAAAAATCCACAACTTTCACCACTGCTGTTTTACAGGGATTATTCCTGGTTATTTCTGCTTCAGTAATAATAATCTTCCATGAATTTGTGACAAATTAGATTAGTTGAAATATTAAATTAGAAAAAGTCATCCTTTTAACATATCACCTAAATTTGTAATAACAAGAATCATCACCTTGTGATACCATTGCAAAATATCTCTCTGCTCAGAGTTCCCTACTGATACTTTCTTTCTTGTATATGTCAGTTGGCTACCTCCTATGCCATACAGTAAATATATACCATATACCTGTACGAAATTCTAGAGGTGTGTGCTTTTTTGGGTGTTTTTTTTTTTTTTTCTTTCCAGTTTTTGGCACTTTTTTATTAGCATGTTATGTAGTGCAAAGTCATAAATCTCAAAAAAACCCTCATTTATTATGTTTGGTCAGTTTCTTTTATAACCTAAAAGTCCACAGTCAAAGGAGAAAATCCATTTGGAAACAATCATTTAAAATAACATTAAAAGCCTGAAAGTAATTACTTTCTTTTTTTTTTTTAAGATGTCCTAGAATCACCCTTTTCTATTACTGTTCTACAATATCAAACAGCCAGAATAACTGACCTGTCCTTTTCTTTTCTTTTCCTTTTAAGTCCCCTCAAATTTCTCACAAACTTTGTTGTATGATCACTGCATCTAACATTTCAGTAGTCCCTGTGGGGATGTATACCTTATAATTTTGTAATCCTAACCAATTTCAGATGCATTTATATTCTATATTTTGTTCCCAAAAGACACGATACCATTCTATTCTACCTTTCCGATACTCCAACCTGCTTTGAAAATATGGAATTACTGATGATGATTGCTAAATAAGTTTCTTAATCATTAAAGAACATTTCATGGCAGCTGCTTTCATGCTTCAAAATTATCAGATGTGTACTTTCTAGCTCTTCCTTCTGTAAAAGACAGGCTTTGTGTGGCTGTTCTGCTGTTTCTTTTTTCTGAATTCTGTATTTAGAGAAAAATGCAAAAACATGAAAGGATTATGTAGACAGTACTGCAGAGACCACTTTGCTTTTTAAAATACATTTACTATTCTACAAATCATCCCTGTATCCATGTAGATTTTTTTTTTTTTTTTTTTCCCCCTCCTAGAATCAAGCATTAGGAAGATAGCTTTGCTTTGTCACAGCTTTATTTTTACTTAGCATACTGCTACAGGTTTCAACAGCACTACCTTTTGAGTTCAGGGCCTTTAGTTGCAGGACTTTTTATAGTAAAAGCTGACTTAGCAATTTCACAACTCACACTTATTTTTGATGTGAAAAAGATGAAAAGTAAATTACTTTTATTTGTATTGAAAATTGATAGTTTTATGGTACACAGATGACCTTCTCCTTGTTCAGATCAGCCTCAGAAATATGACTTTTTTTTGTTAAACATTGTAGTTTCCAATGGATGTCTGAAAATTATCCACATTCTCCCCAATAATTATTTTAAAAAATAAAAATATATCCCTTTTTGTCAGAAATTTTTCAATGTAGCTATCTTTGCCTACTTGAAAGCTCACCTTCCTTTTCTGTAGGAAAGAAAATAATTCTTACAAACAAGTATACACATGCTTATAAGAGGCTTTATGTACAGCTGCATTTTAGTGTTGTGAAAAGTGACAGTCTGCGTAATGTACAATAACGATAATGTTTTAATCACTCACTATTATTAATAAATATACTTAATGTTTAAAATGGTGATGTAACCTACATATATATGCAATAAATCAAAATTTCACCCACTATCTAAAATATATATAAAGGAGCAATCAAATCACAGTGGTTTTTAACTGTGCTTTCATAGCCTTCAGAATGGGGGACATATGAAAAATTTTAAGTTTCATGAAAAGAATATTCAAATTTCTTTCTTTTCTAAAGATAATATATTGTTATTTGTGTTCATTGTGCCCTACAGGTATAAAAGGTTTCTGTTTTTAAAACTGAAGCAAAAGTAATAGCGAATAAGTAATCACTCAAATCTTACAGAATTCTTTAATTGACATTTAACGAGCTTAATCTTTTAAAACGTCTTTATCTAGACCTGGTTATCACTCTATGATTTGATCACAAATGTAGCACCTTCATTATACCAGTATGTGTGTGATCAAACTAGTAGCTCTATAGAGAGGTAGTTCTCATTAAGTAAATCAAAGGACTTGAAAAAGGTCATTATATAAACGTGACATTATGAGATATGAATAAGTAATAAGGTAAGGCAGTGAGGAAAATAGTGAAAGTAAGCTTGAAAGCTATTTGGAAAGCTTTATAAAAAAGAAAAAAGAAGTGACACAGGGAAGTATATTTAAGCTAAATTTTGGTAGGATCATATTTTTTCATCATTCAATCCTATGTTCTGCTTCTGTTTGATCATTTAATTGGTACAAAAAACTAGAGCTCTCAGCCTGGTTTGGTCCATTTAACTATGGCAATACCTGCTAGACCAAGATTTAAAGAACCTGTTACAGATTAGTACAAGTGAGACTGTTTCCTGTCAAGTGAGTCAGAATTTCAAAATATGAGAGGTTCAGTATATACAGTTTTCAAACCAGAGGAATATACTCTTCATTAGTCCTGCTAATTTCTTGACCTGAATATCTTTATAACCATACACTTTTTATAGAATTAATTAGCTATGCATGGGCTGTATCATTGAAAAGAAATCATATACATTTTTTAATCAAGGAATGACTTATATTCCTAATTTTTTTTCAAAGATTTATTTGAAAATATATTGCAAGACACAATGTTCATCTTTTTTCCCCTCCTTTTAAACTATTACAAAATTTCCAGGGAGATAGACAAAAAAATGACAAGACAATGCCTATGCCTATGGCAGAGTAGTGAAAGCACTTCATTTTCAAAAGGTAGTACAGAGAGGAAATGTATGTGCAATTTATGAAAACTTGAGCAGAACTTGTATGTGGAGCTTAACGTGTTATTTGCCTCACTTTAAGTACAAAGCCATATAGATTATACTTGGTAAGCCAGCGGTTTGACAGAAAACTGACAAGTAATAAAAATCAATTCGAGTTCTTGGGCTCCATGAAAACTGATTATAGTTAAAGCCAAATCTTGGAAGGCAGCAAGTACCTTTTTAGAGCAATGAACACTAATATGACATATAAACATGCACATATTCACAGACTTCTATATTCCTGTGCTTACTGGGTTTGAGCATCTTGCAGAAGTCCCTCAGCAACCTGCCCTGGTAGCAGTGCTGCAGCTGTCAAATGCAAGAGTTAGATGACTCCTGCTATTCTATGGTAAATGCCATCACCCCCCATGAGAACGTGTGCCAACATTTACAATTTTAGATTCCTTTCTTACAACTACTGGGGGGGAAAAAAAAAAGTGAAAAAAAAAAGGCAGAAAATTAATTCAGTATTAATATAAAAATGGTAGCTTTCCCCTTTAAAATCATATTAGAACAGATTTAGTTTTCCCTTCTGTAAAAAAAAAAAGTGTTACAGGCCAGTATTCATTAAATGCAGAAATGAATTCTAAAACTAGAATTTGTTCTCAAAGACAAGCACAAGGCATTTTTTATCCAATAGCATGGGGTAAATGGAGCTCTGGTAGACTGATGGAGTCTCAGCAAAGGAGTAGCTGTGTGCAGTTCCCTCATTTGTCTCATTTGATACTGTGCTGTTGAGCTATAATCAAACTTTTCATCCAGTTACAGTCAACCAGGATCATAGAATCGTAGAAGGGTCTGGGTTGGAAAGGGCCTCAAAGATAATTTAGTACCAACCCCCCTTCCTTGGGCAGGGACACCACACGAATAGACCACGTTGCTCAGGTTTCCATCCAGCTGGATATGGGAGGAAAAGAGTTTACCAAGGTAGTAATCTGTGAGCAGAATGGGAACCACTTGAAAAGGTGATAACTTAGGATAAAAAAATGGATAGGTCATGATCCTCAGTCCAAAAGTTCATGAGGTCCAAAAGCTCATGACAATGTACAAGCAAAATTAAATTAAGGGCATCTAAGAAATGAGACCAGAAGAAAAAAGTAAGAAAAATGGTATCCTGAATGTTTAGGAAAACAGGGATAAAACCAATTCAGATTCCTAGTAATTATTCAGAGATGTAGGAGGAGAATCTAGAGATGTCAGACTTGAAAATACTCATAAAATGATGAATGCCTAGAAGAAGGAGGTTTTCAGTGCTGGTGAAATAAATCAATAGAAAGTCTTCAGGTCATGTGCAGAAATAAAGACCAGCGTATCAAGCCAGAAATAAGTGTTAGAATGTGTCATAGAGGCAGTTTCAGATGGAGTGGATGAAATGGAAAATGAAGCAGTATGATCTGAGTACAAACAGAAAAAAAAAAGAAAGCTTTTTATTTAATCCATCATTTAGAAATGGAAGGAGTGTGCATTGTTTGTGGAGCAAAGAGGGTCAGGAGTCACATGGCAGACAGGAGACATGTCTTGAAACTACTGACTGCAAATGCCTCTCTGTTTATAAAATTATTTGCCTGTATTTATATGCACAGTCATATAATCTGAAGTTCTAACAAACTTCCTAGATTTTGAACACATTATTGTCAAAATTACCGATTAATGTAATGCAATCACAGCGCACTCCAGAATTTTAAAATCAAGGAGTAATGATAATATGCTATTGTATTTAATTTTCAGTTTAACATTTTTTTTTTCTTTTTAGTTTGAGTATTCCTAGAGCCTTATTTTAGACTGGAATGACAGTGTGGTATACAACTTCTTGATCATCCTAGCAAGGTGATGCTTGCTTTAGTTGAATTTATCAGCTGAGTATATTTTCTCAGCTTTCCCTCAAAGAAGCAAAAATGTCTCTCTTTGATCTACAGATGGTTGACTCAATGAGCTGATGAAATCTTACCAGTCGTTTACTGATACATTAACTTTCAAGTGTGATTTTTTAACAAAGCTTCAAAATATGTATGCTACTAGCCAGTATTTTAAAGGCAAAAATTATAAGAAGAGCCATCATCATGAACGTCATAATGCTCTTAACAAAGGGCTCCAGTTGCTGACCACTCAGAGTAGCAAACTCCACCACTAGCACTGGTGTGAAACCACCGACTCCAGGACCTAGAGGAGAAAGGATGAGTTTAACACCTGGAAAAGTGCTAGAAACTAGGAAGTGACTTACAATTTTAATTGTGTTATTGCTATTATTATAACTTTTTCTGAACGTAAGTACTCTACCTGCACTATTATTATTGTGGTTTTTTCCTGCAATAATTTTATCTAGACTGTTAAGATTTTGCTAACAGTAAATTGTTGCCTTAAGCTGTATATCTATAAACTGTGCCTACTTTTTTGCCTCTAAACAATACTTTGAATGCAGCCACAATACTTTTGCAATGAAGTTTTTAAATTTCATATGGGAAAAGAAGTCTCTTAAATCCTTTAAGTTTACTGGAGGGCTATACAGTAATATTCTGGATGGAATATTGGCAATGATGTCATTGTTTGCATTAAAAGGTATAGGAATAAATAAAGTGTGTAAAGCTCTACTTGATCACTTATCTTACACATAAGACTTCCTGGAGAATTTGAAATGTTGAGATGCGAACTTGTGGCTACTTGCATTTTACCCTGTACTCTTTTTTCCTCACAAAAAGCTGCAGTTCTAGATTATTATATGATATTGATGTAGTCATCATGAATATTCCAATGGAGTTTCTGGATATTCTTTATTTTATGTTTGGTTGTTAAATCACATTTTTTTATTCGCTTCTAATACAAAAGCAAAACCTAGCAAAATTCTAAACAAAGGTGGCTTAATTCACTCAGATGTAGTTACACTTATTTTTATCCTAATTTTGAGGTTATTTTTCAAGCTCACATGCTCAATACATGTCTCATCATGTATTTTCAGTTACATGCTTCTTATGGTCAAGAGCATCTGTAAATAACTTCCAATGTTTTTATAATACACTTGGTACTTTTAGTATTTTTCAGTTTTGGTCTTTAAGATTGTCAGGATGCTAGTCAATCTGTTTAACACCTTTGTGAAATATATTCTAGTTTATAAAGCTAAATCAAACAGCATAAATAAATTTTCCAAAGAAAGTGAGAGAAATGGTGTGAGGTAATATTTGCATTCCAAAGTTTCTTGATCTTGCCAGATGAATAACATCTCACAAAGAAAAAAAAGAAAATGGGTACAAAAGTTCTACACTTGCCATGAAAGTTATTTATTCCAGTGCAAAACAAAGTCAAAAAGGAATGCAGCATTATGTTAATATCTGTACACAGAGATACACAGAAGAGGGAGAGGATAAATTGAGGCCAATTACATGGTAAATGTAGCATTTCTGAATGTATGACCGTTGCTTTCAGAAGAGGAATACTGGATGCTTTTCAAATTCACCAGAGTTTAAAAACAGAAAAATACAATAAGCAATCCATCTTTACCTTGTTTTTATTATATCAGTAGGATATGGATTAGCATAAATCTTTAATAAGGAAGCTACCAGAGTAAAAGTTATAGCTTGTAGTATAGGGACTTGCTAGCCCAGGGAGAGAATGAGCAATGTGTTATGTCTGGGAAACAGTGTAGGATTAGTCTGAAGTGGCACACTTTCATTTTTCTTCACCATTTAGGAGACAAAGCAGCACATCTTTCATCCTGAACCTGTAGGTAATAGAACACACTTCTACATATGCATAAATCTACATGTATATGGCTTATTCCAGGATGAAAGTTCCTCTTCCTCTAAGACTGCTCCAAGTGGAGTTTTCTTACTGGGCTTGAATCTTCATGGGTATTTAATATAACAGGTTAACAGATCCTCCTCAGCTGGGCAAATAACAGATAAAAAACCCTCGCAGAACTGCAAACAATATATAACAATACTTCCTGAGGAAAATATGCATTCTCTGGAGTTCTTTTCCTGCCTGCTATATTTCAGGTGTCTGTAGCAGTTTATAAATATTATGAGTCTTCATGAAAAAGAAAAAAAAAGGGTCATTTGCTGTGATTAATGTTAGCCACACAAGAGCGATCAGCTTGCCATTTTACATAACACACATGTCACACAGCTCTATCTCACAAACATACTGCAGCTGTTCTGTATGTTAGTTAAGGCTGATTTAGATATGCAGTTAAGTAGTAATCCCTAATTCCTCTCAAATATTTTGATTTAATCCCTGATTGCATATGGATACTATTTTTTTCAAAATATGTTTTTGCAGTTTTAAACAGAGCCCATACTTTTGGTTTATTTTCTTTTGTATTGAGATGATATGTTTAGGTGCCACAATCACAGCTGCTAGAAGCCACATAAATATCTGTGTCTCTGATCGCCACTTTCCTTTTTTTTTCTTTTTTTTTTTTTCCCTCTGCTTAATAGTTTTCTTGACACTAAATTCATTTTCTTTTCTGATGTGTTACAAATTTCCTACCCAGGCTCAGACAGTTCAGCAAAGAAATCTGAGTCAGAGGGAAGTATTCAGGGATGCCAAGAAAAATGAATGTAACCACAGGCAAATTATAAGGCTTTTCGGGATGGCATTCTTTTGGAAAATGATCACGAAAGAAACTCTGTTGTAATCTTGCCTCCCTAACAAGAACATGTAGAATATCACTTAATTTACTGTTCTCATGTTTGCAGGTGATATTCTGCAAGTGAGCTATGGTAGAAGCTAGAACTTTGCACGTGAATGTTATTTTTACACTGTTTTGCATACATACAGCATTTTTACTCTGTATTGTATATAAAGGTATTACAAAAATGGAAAAAATTAACTGTTTTGGCACATTGTAGCCAAACACTAATTTATTTTATATTACTGATTTGTTTATTTTACAGTTTACATCCATGAAACCTGAATTTTTTGTGTTTTTTTATAAAGCTATGTTGATTTTATGTACATATATATGTCATATAAATAAGCAGCTGCATCTCTTGATCTGTACTGCTACTATAATATCATCATAAAGACAGTAATTCTGTAAGATATTGAAGTAGAGATTACTAATTTGAATATTTAATAAAATTTGAAGTATCAGTATTGTCCCCTAAGTAGCAAATATAAAGTAGTGATGTTGATATGCTTTTTATATTTTGTTAAATGTTTTTGACTAAATATTTGTATTTAAGGACTATGCAAGATAATATGAAGACATCAATTTTTTTGGTTAATTTTGTCAGGCAGTGGTAACTCCTGGAGTTTGCATCATATTAATCCCATTGGTGTTTCTATTACCCAAGCATGTTGTAAAAAAGGAATAATATTACCATGAAACATGAGTAATATTAGGATAGGAAGAAGGTGGACCTGATGGAGTGAGTCCAGAGAAATACCACGAAGTTGATCAGAGGGCTGGAGTACCTCTCCTATTAAGAGAGAGCTGGGGTTGTTCAGCCAAGAGAAGAGTCAAAGTAGCTACTGATTTCTTCATTCTGCATATTACACACTAACTGGTCCAAACATGAATAATGAAAAATATTTTAAAATATATTGTTACTTTTAAAAATTCATCCAGAAATGCACAAATTGCTTCAGTTTTTTCTTTATTCCATTTATCAAAATAATAATTCACGTTCTTTCATTCCTTTGTCAAGAGATGGTAACTATCTCATATCTATGATGAACTTGGGTGGAATAAGTACTAAAGTCTTCTGAAACATTTACAAGAGTAAAACATGTAAGTGGAAATATGTACTGAATCTACATATTTTGCTGTATTTAGAATTTTAGCTATTACTTGAAAACTTAAACCAAAAATTATACTGCAGAAACTTTTTCTTGACCACATTTCACCTTGCTTCACATATTTTAAAATTATTATTTCTTCCTAAATATTATTATTACTTCTTACTGAATGTAACAAGTCCAAAGTCCTATGTTTCCAGACTTAAACTCTGCCTATAGAAATTAAATCTGAATCTGTGTGAATCAAAGGCTATTTGTACATTTCTATCTAGCCTGTGGTGTGTCTTATCAAGCTAATGTTTTCTGGTGAAATATAGGATAAGGAACTGTGGCATTGACTTCAGTATGTGTTGAAAAAGCCAATAAAATACTTAGAAGAGAAAGAACCATGACTGGAATCTTTCCATTAACATTTCTATCCAGATTTCTATCTAGATTAGTGTTTCAGATATACATCACACCTTTCCTTACAGGTCAGGTACACTGCTGCAAGCAGAACACAGCAGCTTCATATTTCAGTTCATTACTTAAGTCAAACCCCACAGTAACTCTGCAAAGTAGGTTTCAATTTATTTTATTCAGTTGATTTCACCTGTCTGGGGAATTCTCTTTGGAATTTAAAACAAGCCCAGAGGGCTGTCTTACTGAAAGATAATAACAAAAAGAGAAAAAGCAGAAAGTTCATGTGCTGAGCAACAGTCATCATTTACCCTTTCAGCATATAACAATACAGTAAAGGAATACGATAAACTATTTCCAAGTATCAGCAAAGATTTGATAAAATTTTAGAGAAATGTAATATTACTATTTTATACTTTCTAAGTTGCTGACATTTTTTATGGCCTAATTCTTTTTGACAAATGCAAGGCAGAAACTCTCCGTTAAATGGGAGTGTAGGCAGAGGTGCTATTTCAACAGTTAAAAGAGTTTTCTGATCTCACAGGATGTTAAAACCATGTCCTAAGAGAAATTTCCTTGACTTATCTATCTTTTCTGGTCATTTTACCATCTCACAGAGTCCTCTGGCAATTGCAGCAACTGATGCATGAAAAGCTCATACTCAAAATGTCTTTAGTACATTTTGTTTTCTTGGCTTATAATTTACCTCAAAGCAAAGAGAAGCAGCAAGACTAGGAAGCTCTCTAGCTCTATAAAACTGTGTGTTTAGAATAACCACGTTTCATGGACCCTCATTTAAAAGCATCTAACACAATGGTCCTCAAACTTCATTTACTCATACTGCTTTGAAAAGTAATAGAAAGTTCTGAAAGGCTTTTAAAGCACCATGAAAAACATAACACATCATTTTCACATCAATACCCAGAGCACTGATGTTTCTTCATACACATATTCCAAGATTGAATATTCATTTTCTGCTATTTTTTTTAGAAAATCTGGATATAGTACAATTTCTCATTTTAATTCACCACAAATATAATAAAAAGAGTTCTACTTTTATATTTGTTAAACATTGTTGTTAACATTAGTGACACAGGCTCTCCATGCACGTATCGTTACAATTATTTGTATTAAACAAACAAACAAAATTATTTTTTAATATTTTTAAATTTCTTTATGGGTTTGCTTAATATTATGGACAACATATTAATGACACTTCATTCTTTCTGGAACTTACAATTAAAGGTGCGATGGGAGATTGGATAGCAATAGCTTAAATAGGAAAATTAATCTGGTTTCAACTGTTTTTTCTCAAAACCAAAAAAACATCCAGAGTGTTTAAATTACTAAGTCTATAAAATAAAAAAATATAACAGAAGTTCATAATGTTTTGTGTTTGAAGAGAACTAAATGTTTGATACTCGATTAAATAAAAAATTTGCTCAGATTGAGATTCTCAGCATTTCTAATTCTTAGTAGGACTGTTTTCCAAAACATGTTTTTGAACCAAATTTATGGTACTTTACTTCTGTAGTATTTTGTGAGCAGGAAAGTATATTTTAGAGGTTGCTAAGAGCTAATTACTTTAAACATTAGTGGCAATATCAAGTAATCAAATACATAAATATATACTTTTCTACTTACTCATTCTAATATACATGGATTTTTATTTATAATAAAGGAACAAAAACCCAATAGATAAAATCTACACTGAATCATCAGTGTCTTCACATGCAGTCTTTGAAGCTGATTAATAAAACTGTGACAGCAGAATTACAGTAATGATTTATTGAAACCAAAAAGCTGTTTTTTTACCTGAGTCACTGGTCTCTTCAATAAAATAAACAAAGTTTTACAGAGCCAAATGATGGGAAAAAATTCAGAGGGATAACAAAATGTGTCAAAAAGTTAAACAATAAAAATGCTTTTATCGGTCAAGCCTCATTAGGAAGGACTACATTTACTCTAGTGTTTTGCATCTGGTATGTCATTGGTATCGGGTATTCTCAGCAATCTCAAAATGATAATAAGAGGCAAAATCTTTCTATACAAAAAAACCCTAACCTGGTTCTTGTAGACAGAAACTTTTCCATTTTGTTCTCTGCAACTGAGAGGTTTGCAAGGGCTTTTAACCTTTGAGTGAAATGTCTTGGATACTGTGTTCAGCTTGTAAAGAGACAAAGAAGATACCAGAAATGTGACCAAGGAAAAAAGACAGGAAAGCAAGCAAGAAAGGAAAAGAAAACATAGGAAAAAGAAAGATGAAAATCAAACCCAAAGTTCACTATGAAACAGACAGGGCTTAACAGTGTATTACACTGAAATTATTTTGAATGTATGTGACAATGGGAAAGAGATTGCTTCCTGTTACCTGAGCCCCTCAGAGGCTGCAGTCTCAGTCACACTGTCCTAGAAACTATGACCTCAGGTGTATGAGGTATAAAGACATCATCAGATAAATAAGAACTTACAGTGGTAAACTTCTTATTGCCTTAAGATTCTTGAACAAAGAAGGGAACTCAGAATTGTAACATTTCTAAAGTGATAATTTCTAAAGACCACACTCTAAATATGTCATTATGTTATTATTGCCAGCATTTGATTCAGCAACATGTGCCTATTTCTCAGACTAAACTTTTTTTTCTGGTTTCTTTGGCATCTGAATATGTTTATAATAAAATGCTAAGAAATTTTTAATTTAATAAATGCTGTTAACTTTTTAATGGAACAGAAAAATACTTAAGTTGAAATTTTTTTCATAAAACTCCTGTTTTCACTCCAAGTGTGCTCATATTTCTGGTAAACACAGGAAAAAAAAAACCTGTTTATAACCAAACACTTTACTTTTTTGAGGTTTTTAAGAAATAAATAATGAAAAATACATTTGGGACCTTGAAAATAGTGGAAAAGATGTTATTTTGTTTGGAGCATATTAACAAACTGCTGTATTTTTTGCCGGTATTTAAAATTATTCATATATTTTTGGTTTAGTAAAGTGCAGAATGAACAGTGTCAGACAAAAGAGCCACTACTTTACACATGAGGCTGATCTAAAGGTCACCACTTATGGAAAAGAACTGGTGAAGGTCAAATTCAGTATGAGAGAAGATTCCAAATAAAATGAACCTTAGGCAAATATAAATACTTTCTTGGACATTTATTACAGAATGTTAATCAAATGAGAAGCCAAATACTGAACAACCTTTGGGGTTAGACTTTAACAGGCATAAGGATTTCACTACTCTCAAGAAAATTCTGAGGACCTCATCTTGTTTTGAAAATAATCAGAGTTTTGCTATTTGATTTAAATCTATAAGGGAATTCAGAATTTACTGAAGTGACCTAGATGGTGATCCCAACCATTCTCCATTAGGTAGCAGAGTTCACACTCACCACTTCTGTCTTGGGGGAGCTCCTAGTTCCATAATTATTTGTGGTTAGAAATATGCCACCAATTGTACACATGTATCACTTAAGCTTAGTGGGAGGAAGGAGAGAGACATTAGAGATTGCCCAAAAGATGGGATCCTGAAATACATGTTTAATTTCTGCTACTAAGAGTACACCACTATCCATAAATTAGCTGTTTTTATGGTCATTCTTCTGTAATATAATCTCATTTATAGAGAAAACAGTCCACCATAATATTTGTATAAATCATAAGTATTGCTGGGATCACTAAATGACTCTAAAGCCAGATGTAATTGATAATTAAGTATCTTGTAAACAATGAAGTCTCTGGAAAAATTCACAAGGGGTTGATTTCACGAACTCCAAAACATCTAGTATTTCCTGTAACAAAGGCAACTAACTGCCTAGGAGTAGTACATATGCTTTATTGTGATCACCATGTAGATACCTCAGGCAACACACATTTATTTAATAGACTTTTGTGGCTGACTTTCTATTCAGGTAGTTCATGTCAATTTTCAAAATGGCTGTCAGTACTTCAGGCATTCACATTAAATTTCAGTACAAGAAAGGACGTAAGACTTTGTTTTATTTTGTGAATAGTTTTATATGTACATCAGGTTTTCACTGTTTGTTGTTATTGTTCTTTGAGAAAATAGGTCTTGCACCAATAGAAAAAGCTAATTTGTCAGAAATTAACTTGTTGGCAATGACCTATTATATCCTACCGTACCTTCTGTTAATTAACACTAATTCCTCTGTGCTTGTTTTTAATAACTGCCATTGTCCAAGATAAGATCTCTGAAAGTTTAATCCAGCTCTTATCTACCTGAGAGTGACTTGATCTTTGTTTATAAAGTCTACCTAAAGGAGATTTCTTCTTCTTTAGAATAAGCTATTTATTAAAACTAATTTAGAGTGGTAAATTGAGATTACACCTTATGGTCACTATTTGGATGTAATATTTACCATAAAGACTTCAAAATACTTTAACAGAAACTATTTCTGGGAATCAAATCTGTGTTCTTTATCATCAAAACCAGTGAAGTCTTGCAGTATGTTACTCTCTTGTCTGCATTGCATTATAGCAGTAATACTGTAGCAGCACAGAGTGCTTAAACTCCCTGCTCCACTCTCTGTCATGATTTCAGGGCACCTTGGAAATCAGTGCCAGTGCATGCAAGGCATGGCAGATTTTCATAGGCATGCAAAGAGGAATTTGTATTAGCTAGCAAAAATACCATTACACAGTGCTGTTGGGCATAAGTACCTGTCTTTTCAACAAGCACCATCTCCAGCCTGACTTGTCACATGCAGAGTTCTGCAAAGATTCAGCTGAGCATAAGGTTTCATTTTTACTGGGAAGAGGCATCCACCAGAGACAGAAATGTCCTCTGTAGCAGGGGAGACAGTACTATATTACCTCTCAGCAAAAATAAAAGCTTAAGTTAATTAAAAATAGGTATGGTGGCCACTCAAAGAGACATGTTATGAGGCGGCAAAGACAGAAATGATAGTGACAAGAAAAGAATTCACTCAAGATCATTGGCTGCTGCTAGAAGGATAAATACTGCCTAGTTCAACACGAGTCCAGGGACTGTTTAGTTATAACTCCCTGTACCAGCTCCTGTGGATGTGGTTATTGCTTAGTGATGGCTCAAGGTGGTTATGCTAACAGCATTTCCCTGCTCCAGAAGTTCAGCTGCCCTAGCAGCAGCCAGAAACCGAATTTTACGAGTTATCTATCTTTGCCAAATCATATCACTTTTATTTCACCTTCTTTGGTACAAGACACCAATCTTCAGTACCAGTTAAAGCCTCTGAGTTTGGAGCTTGTACAGGCCCAGTGTTATCTGATGGCTGTTGAAGCTTCCCTGTAAAACACAGCATGTTTTCCCTGTTACCATTTTCTCTGTGTTTTTCTTGCCCATCAGCAACTGTGCTTGATGTCAAACTATTCTGCACTACATCAGAAGAATAAGTCTAACCTTACCATGAAATGACTTTTGCATAAATAGTCTTCTAGGACAATTCTGTCAGCAACAATATTTGTATTTTTAGCAGATAGCATTAAACGCAACATTAGGACTGACAACTAAATGCTTTTAATTTTGAAATCTGCAACAAATTAATGCTATTTTCAAGTGAAATAAACAAGGGCCCAAAGGAATACTCAAAAATTGTATCACCCTATTTTGAATTGTGGGAGAATTAGATTCATTATCGCATGGGAACTTTTCAACCTTAGACTAAAACCAATTTTTATCCTCTTCTAACACTTATGTGAACTGCAAAGGAAGCTCACAAAGATTTTGAGTTTAGTCTTCTTATAAAGCATAAAATATTTTGTTCCATTTCTTCATCCTGCATAAAGCTAGAACACTAACAAACATACTTCCAGCTGGAGCAAAGGCTTGGACAGTCATAATGCTAAACTGGCTTGCCTTGAGTCTACCTAACACAATTACCCTTTGTTTGTCTTTGCTTCTTTTCTCTGTGTCATTGTCATTATTTTTTCTTTTACTCTATCTTTGCATCTCTCTAACTTGTGTTTGTATTATCCACTCTTCTTCTGTCATTTTTTCCCACCATTGATGCCTCCAATGTTTTGTTTTTCTCACTTGTAGCAGCTGCTCTTCACGTTAAACCTACAACTCTATTTTGTAGTCCTTCTTTTGCACATTTGCTCTTGGCTTTCTTTTGTTTTAGAATATTATAATACTGTACTGACTCCCTATATCCATCACAATCCACAAATGAAAAGCTTTATTCCTCCTTTTCAATACTTTTCCCTTCTACTTTATAATACAGAAAATAATAGTGATGGCATTTTGTTTTCTTACTCCAGGACAGAAACAAGAAGATCTGAGGAGAGGAAGAGAGGGAGGAAGGAAAGGAAGGAAGGAGGTAGGGAGGGAGGGAGGAGGGGAAGGAAGGTGTCACTTATTAGTTCTTCTAACATCTCATGGGTGTCAGGTGAAGAAAATAATAGAAAACGGGTTGTACAAGTAAGAAAAAGAAATTAATAGCTCAGAAGCTGTTCCTAGGGAGCTGACAAGCAACCTTTCTGTACATGTTGGCTAGAAGAAGCAATTGCAAGTCATTTGGGCCATAAATTGCTCCTTGACTTTCTTTTGAAGCTTCTTTCAGTTACTGTTGACATTCATCTTACCATTACAAACCTGAAGGTCTTCTCTGAGGTTAGTAGAAGCAATTCAGAAAACTGATGCTTTTTTCACACAACTATTGCTCTACTTTTGCTGTAGCTCTGGCAACTAATGTTGTTCACAGTGGGAAACAGTAGAAGCTATTTATTATTTTCTGAACTTATCACGTATTAGAAATACCCCTGAACCTGAAGGTGAACTTTCCCATTGGATTAATTTGATTTAAAACTTTCTTGAACAAAACTCTATGTATATATAGGAAAAGAAAAAAAAAAAACCAAAAAAAACATTTACTAGACTTTGATCACATAAACCATATAAGCAAATGTTCTTTAGGGAGGAAAAATTGAGGCTTTTCATGATATAAAAATTTATGATAGGTTTGAATTAAAAGACAAGTGGTTTTGTTTACATGCATCCTGAAACAAAAGAGAAACAAATACTGTTGTCAAATTGCCTGAAATAGGTCATGATTTCTGCATGTTGGCTGATTTTGCCCAAAGCATTAATGTATTTGGCAGTATGTAAAAGCAAATCTATATGTACCTGACCTCCCTGAATAGTTAAATGATTGACTGATTGATTGACTGACTATTACCCAGTCATTTGGACTTTATAGAATCTGATATTTTCCTTTGCATTTTTGCTGACGTGTAGTATATATTACAGTCTATTAAAAGCAAGATTACTTACATACTTGGACTGATTTATTTTATTTTTCTATGTTTTTTTTAACATTTTGTGATTTAGAATCCCCCTTGAAGCCTTTGTATTTTAAGATTATACACTGTATAGGGCTTCCTTTATTCACTTGCCATCTTCTATATTATGCCGTGCATAAAAAGATTTTGTGTATGTGCACTGCATTTCCACAGTCTGTTAGTAAACTTAAGAATAGTTGTTATGTATGTAGCTCTAAAAATGTACTGTAGGGATGATACTGATTTTTTTCTTGTGTGTCAGGCTACTTCAAGATGAAATCTGAAATAATTGGTAAATAAAGTTTCTTCACACCTTTAAAATCCATGCTGTGCCTGAATGTGTAGAGTTTTATCACTTCCATGCACATATATATAAAAATATAGAAGAAGTATGCACTCATCCAACAGTCACAGAAATTGTGATACAACCATTGTATTGGTTTATTTCACTATACTGACCATAATTTGGATGATTTTCATTTGAACAATATTATGGTAAATTTTGGCATAAATATCTTATTCAGATACAAACTTGCTTTGTTATATTTTTTTTTTTTTAAAGATATCAGCCAGCTATTAACTTAATTTATTTTTGAGTGCTTACACGTACTTTTGACAATCAATGGTCAATCATGCAGATGCTAATTTCCAGAATGCAACGTTTTCTGGTGTAATTAATGTAGGAGGGTGTATTTCTACTAATCATTTTAATAGAACTAAACAGAATTGTTGAGCACACAAGTTCCTTTCCCGAAATACTGAATTTGTAGGTAAAATAGGTATAGTCCATTGGAAGCAAGATGGTATGTAAGCAAGCATTTAAGCACTCACACTATAAATAAAAGACTCAATAATGTTTCAATGAGTTCATCTCACTTGGCGTGTGGTTTCAAACTTTGATCAGCTAGTTTAACTAAAACAGTTACAGAACAAAATCTTGAATGCTGTAGGTTATTTATGACTAAATGTAGTGACTAAAATGGGTGGGTTTCTAAAAATTCTCTAATTCCACCACATACTTTTGGTAATTTGAGGAAAGAGTTATTATCTCTGCCTCTTGCATTGAAATGAACTGTATGTGACATATTTGATCTGCTATTTCTGATATCTGCTTAACATCTGTTTAAAAATCTGGTTGTAACTGAAGTGTTAATTCCAAACAGTAACCAACATAAGTCATTTATGGGGAAAGCATAGGGAGGAGTTCAGATTACTGTGGTGAAATAATGATGCTTTTGTGTTCAAGAGACTGACTCTAAATTTATTGAGCCTTGACTGTTCTTGCAGGTAATGAAGGATCATGTGATTTTGGAAATGCTGTGATGATGCTATATATGGGGTTTAAAAAATTGACTTACCAAATCAGGGAATTCAAGAACATGATATAGTTTGAAGGCTGATTTTTGGAAAAACATCATCTTGGAAGAAGAGTGCTGAAGATGAACCTATTTTTTCCTTGTTTTTTTATGCATATGTATCTTCCTGTCAAGAAATCTTGCCAGATAGTGCAATTTAACTCACTCTCATATAAGTAAAAGAACCTAGCTTAAAACTAAAATGACACTTGACTAGCAATGTTCCTTGCCCAAGTTGAAAACAAAAACAAAAACAAAAACAAAACAAAAACAACAAAAAAAAATTAAAAAAAATAATTACAAACCAGCCTTATGATCACTGAGGTGTTAACTCATAAGTTTTTTTAATGAACAGATTTTGGCTAAGTATTATAAAAAAATATGAAATCCATAGGTCAAATCGCTCTAAGGAAAACACATGAATGGAAAAGCAATTTTGCAAAACATAAACATTTTATTGAGAATGTATTATTTTTGTGGGATAGAATAATTTATTTGAAAATTTAATTTTTCTCAGCTGTCTACCTCACACTGCAATATTACTTGAAATGTAGTAATTTAGATCTGAAAGTGCTGTATGTATTTTCCAGATAAAAATACATCAGTTTCTCTCAGTAAGATTCTTGTACAACTCTTATACATGCTTACATTTACCAATACATATATATGTGTGTGTATTTTTAATATATATACATATATATATATATATGCATGTATGTAACAGTACTTTGTTTCAGGTACTAAAAAGAACGATTTTTAAGTGTTTGTATAAATATTGCCTAATTTGTGTTCTCTCCATCATAAGTAGTTCTGTATTATGAGCTACATTCAATGTCACATGGTGCTTCTAAAATTACAGTACAGTAAAGATATTCTTTAGCCCTCACTTTTGAAAACACAGCCATAATTGGGAAACTTGAGAAATAATGAAAATCAGATTACAGATATCATAAAAAATTTTGAGTATTTTCAAAAAAATTGAAGTTAAAAAAATGCCTCAGTTTATGTAGGAGGTGTTTTCCTAAATGTACACATTCACCTTTCACTTTGGAAAATGTACTAGCAAGTATCAAAAGAAATTGTGTCACTTGTAAGCAGTATTTTAATATTGCTGTAGAAATTAGAAGGTAGGTCAACAGCTTCTGAATGGAGAATCTCAAGATAGGAACCAAAGGGAAAACTGTGTCAAGGAGAAGCTCTAGTTTACCCGCACTCTGAGAAAAAGGAATAAAAAGCCTGGGGTTACATTAGTACTCTGGTAATGTAATGTGAGACAGACATTTAATTAAGACACAGGTCTATTATCAGCACAAGTACTTTCTGTCATTTATATCTTTCTCCACTATAAGCAAAAAGAGAGCAGTCTCGACATCGGTGTAGCAAGTGAAAACCACCTTAAGGTTGACTACCTTTAAAAGGCATTCTACCTAGGCTTGGGGGTTATAGCAGCTGTGAAGCTACTGTTTTATAAACAGTATTCATCACTTTTTCCAAGCTGGTAGATGTGTCCACAACGGGATTTTTTTTCAAGCACAAAACTGTGATTTCTTAATTCTGGTTAAGAGGAGGAAATGCTATGTTGTCTAAGCAGAAGGCAAGTCTTCCATTCACTACCTATCAAGTTGTTGAATTTATTCCAGTTTACTGCTGTTTCAGTCACAAGGCTCTAGACCTTTTATTCACTGTGAAATAAATAGAAGGACACAATTTTCACATTAAATATCTTCATTTCAAACCACTTGAAACAACAAAATACTATGTAAGACATTTGGTTCTCCTGTGCCTTTTCTTTAGCATGAGGCTGGATATTCTCCTTCTTTTTAAAGATGTGATTCAGAACACGTCTTAAATCTTTGTGTATTATGTTCAACCTGCAAGTCCTCTTTTATGGATTTAGACAGTGTGATGTGCTTTTTGCTACAGGGCTCTCAGGCACAGTTTACTGCTGCTCTGTGCACAATAAATATATAAATAATTTACTTGCTCTAGTCTATATAAATGATTTGTTTGCCTAATGTGTTGGAAATAATTTGACATATTATAGTTGCTGTTGTTGTTGCCACAACATTACTACAAATAAGCAAGATCTATATCTCATTCAGTCTTCTGGAAACAATTTTTAAGCTCTTTATTTTAATGTTATTTTTACAAGTTTTCTGCTAATAAATACACAGTTGTGTTATGCCTTGAGAAACAAAGACTTAAGAAGGAAGTATTGTTTGAATAATCAGTCTCATTCTCATTTAAACCAGTATTTTTATTAGTACATTTAAGCCATTCATTTTTTATTCAGTAACACACAGCATATAGAAATTAATCCATGCAAAAATGAGTAAAAAATTATCGCAACACTCCCCCCCATCTGACCTCAGAACTGTATAACACAATTTTTACACAATCTCTCCATTTCATTTTCATGCATCCCAGTCAGAAAATCTAAAATAAGTCAGGAAACTTTGTCAATTTTGCTTCTAATGAGAAATAAGACAGAATTTTTTTTCTTGCCAAGGGCCCAAGTCTGATTTTCACATTAAACATATGGAGACATGAAGATTTCTCTCATAATTATGAGCATTGTATTAACCTCAGGAAGATCAGAGAGCACCTTTGGTGTGTACAACAGCTATTTCAGATTAAAATACCTTTCAAGGCTACTAGAGACTGGACTATATAAAGCCCATAATTCACTTACAATTCTTTTTCTTTACTCTCTTACAAGGCGACATTTAACTGTTTGTTTTCTCCCTTTCAGTGTGTGCCTCCTGGCTTTACTATGCACCATTTCAACCCTGCTCCAAGTTAGAATTATTCACTTCTTCGCGGCTTTTCTGTGCAAATGTAAACAGAACAAAGCAATAAGAAATATTTCCATGTTTTCATATCCAGCGTCACTGTGGTGTTACCTTTCTTCTCTGAGGGAAGCTTGAAATCAGAGAGACAAGTGCCTTTCACAACAAGTGTGAACAGAGCTTCTCACACCAATAAGCGAGATGGGTTTGGAGGCTTGTGTTTAAATTTTCTATCTCTTTATCATTTGTCACAGAGCGGCTTGTCAGCTGATAATCAGGAACACATTATTTTTACCCATATATTTTTCAGGAAGGTGACTGTTAGTGACATTCTGGGATGTTTTTGGACTTTCACTGCAAAATCTTTGGCACAAATTTTTTTCCTATTTTTAAAATCACAAAGTATACCAAATAGACACTATGTCAAAACTTTTGATTTTCCATGACATTTGGAAACAAGCAGAAAAAAAAATAGTTGCTGAGTTTCCTGAAGAATCAGAAAGCAAATTTTTCATCTCTGATATGACTGCTCTTTATTTTTAAAGATGTCAAAAAAGAAAGTCTTTTTCTGAGGCTATTGCTGAAGTTTACTTTTTTGAATTTATTTTCTTATCTTGTTTGCATATCTTTTCCTATGAAGATGAGAAATACTAGCAATATTTAAGCTCATCAGCTGTTTATTTGGTGGAAAAACTTAGCTTATGTCTCATTACACTACAAAAATCTGCACAACTTACCAGATTAATGCAATTCATATATTTGAAGGGAGCCTACAAGTTTGTAGAACTGTTCAGACATTCAGTTTTAAGTTCACATGCAGCAAGTCCCACAATGAACTTTCACTATTTCTAGGCCAGCTGAAGTATTAATGACAGACATAAATGTTTGTCTGTGGGTGTGTATATGAATTAATCTGTCAGGAAGAGGAAAAGTAAGAAAGGGACTATTGAAGCTCTGGAATTTTAAAACATTTTTTGGCCAATAGTAAAACCTCTGGTATTCTGTTTTTAAAAGGCATTATATAAAGGCTTTGCATTGGGAAAAAAATACAAAGTAGATTCAGAGCACCCAGACAAAAAGTTAATTCATGGAAATGCTACTGCTTAATTAAAATCCATTATCAAAACCGAAAAAGGAACAGCATGTTGCAAGTCCATTTTCTATTTGCTACAGCCTCTATGACACAAAATTTTGCATCAGAATTTCTTTTATGGTTCCTGATTCACAAAGTTCAACATTGAAGAAATAAGTGAAGCCACATATTTCCAGGTACAAGCAGGGGTTTTTTCACAGAGCCAATACTCATGCTTTATTTTTATTCTTTCTCAACAGAAGCTTAAGCTCTGACATAATTCCTTACTACCTGTTCTAGAAGAATATGTTTGACACTTGCCTGTAATAAATTATAATCAAACCTATGGCCTTTCTACTTCTTTGCCATATTATATGAGCCTTAGAAAATTGATTTATGTTCTGCCACACCCTTTTTCAGTTTTTCTGGATTTTTTTGACAGTAATTAGCTTGGATTTGTGATATGAAGCCTGCATGTTAACTGTATTTTAGAAAGCTTTTATCTAATCTTCAAATGTCAATAAATTCTGAGGACAGACCACAGAGAGTAGAGAGACAGGAAGCCTGAGCAAATTTTCTTCCACTCCACAGGAGTGGACAGTTCTCCGTCTCAGGGAGTTAAGTGCAGGTAAGAACACTGGAGAAATAAATGTTAGATAGGTTCAAAACAAGGGCAAAAAGGTTTGGGAGGCAGTATGGCCAGAGGAATGTATCACCCCAAAAGGGACACAGTCTATGTCTTGGGCTGCTGAGTGTGGTGAGCAACCCTACTTTTTCTCTCTACCCACCCTCCTTCTTTCATGATCGATCCTTTATTTTTTTTTCTCATGAAGGGCTCCATGATCAGCAGCAGAAAGGAAGAGAGACAGAAAAGAGGCGTAAGGAGTAACAGCCGAGTTCAACAAGCAGAAGAACAGGGCACTGGTTACTGCTGTCTTGCTGATCAGCTACCACTCTAAGCACTCATTCTCCTGAACGATGCTGAGCTGCCCTCAGCCTTGCCTACCATCCTTCTCAAACTACTTCCAGACAGAATGCATTTCAAGACAAACTTATGGTGTGGACTTTTAAGCATTTGGAACATTTCACATCTTTAAACAAAATTACCTCAATCATAAAAGAACTAGTGCTCTACTAAGATAAACTAAACTAGCCATGTCTAATTCACATAATTTTCACATGATATCATCCTACTTTGTATTATAGCATAAGAGCAGACATACAGGGATAGAATAAACGTTTATGTTGCTCAGTATCATACAGAGTACTATCCTTCCAGTGGAGATAAAAACAGGGCCTGAGAGGGTAAAAAAAAAGAGTAATCATAAAAAGATAGTGCCTCTCCCTCCTTAGTACTCCAAACTCCAGCTATTTTCAGCCCAGGGAACTTTCTGAGCAGAACATAGTTCCATATATGTCACCACTTCTAGAGATTTCTTTTCCGTTTACTTGACCTGTCTCTGCTTGAATTCTAATGGGTCATGAACTGGTGTCTGCTTGTGTATTAAAAATAGCATTTGGCCTATTATGTTCTTCTGGGTGCACACACACTTCAGCAGCATTATATGTGCATTTTGTCTCTCGGCAGAACTCGAAAAGCGAAAAGGCTCTTCCTTTCAAGTATGTTGCACTGGGAGTTTGAAACGCATAAAATGATAAAATTTAAGACCATGCCCTCTTGAAATGCTGATAAATCTGCACCTTCTCTGTAGACTTAGGTTAATATCTGTAAGGAACTCTTTCTGTGGACTTGCAAACAGAAGCTTTAATAGTACAGAGAGTTGCAAAGGTACATACATCCTGATTGTCTATGGTTAGAAAATATTTACTGTTTCTTTATTATTCAGTCAAAAATTCAGAAGTATGAAGCTCTGTATTAAGATTTATTCTACAAAAAAGGAATCTTCATTAGAATCAAATGTAAAACTATTGTAAGTCTTATTTCTTATGGTCCCTACTTAAAGATTCACTACTGGATAGACTATTGAAAGAAATGAAGAAAATATTACCATTGCTGATATTGTTTCAACTATATTCATTACCTAGAGTGGCTTTTAGCAGTAGGCAGGTTAAGATGACGTCCAGATATCTCTTTAAACTTGAATTGTTCTATAATTCTACTTATGTCTAAGTAGAAAAAATACCCCAGCCAACTAAGAAAACAACAACAACAAACAAAACCAAACAAAAAGCCCCAACCAACCAACCCACCAAAAAAACCCAAGCTAAGCCCCAAACCAAATCAATTTATAAAGTGGTCTAACAATGCTGATAACTGCTAAGACACTATCTTATATTCTAAATTACCAGATTTTATTCAGGCAATCTAGCCTTGACATTAAGTTGTGAAATTGAGTATGAAAATATTCTAGAAGAAAAGCTTTATTTTGAAGTACTTATTACACTAATCGAAAAAAGACTAAATAGTTGTAGTGTAAGCAGGACACAAAGTGATGAACTGAATTAATCAAGAGTTCAAAAGTAGAGTGAGTAAACAGAAAGTCAGGCACTGCTTTAAAAAATATTTCATGTTGAATTTCGTGGAAGACAAAAGTGTCTGGATGTCAATGGAACTTCTAATAGACAATGTAAATTTCCAGTTTAGGGACCACTGATTTTTAGACTACGGATTTATTTAGTTTCTTGTCCAGAGAAGAGAAAAGATTTAAAATTTTGTATGATTTGTTTCACAGAAAAGCCATAGAAAAATAAAGCAAAAAAGACAGAAAAATGAAGGGATGTAAGATGCAAAACACTAGATAGGCTTATCAACCATATTTACAGACTTATTTGCAAATTTCTCCTGGTTTGTGAAAACAAACTCAGTGTAACATTCAACTAGCTGTGATGAATACTGCCGTTATTCAGTGCCACCTTGAATTATAACATGTGTGGTTTGTTACAGGAGGTTCTGTTGATCCTTCAAATTGGCTGAGCATTTTAAAAAGACTACTGTATGAATAATCAGTAGAAGTGCATGCTAACAGGTAGAAAAGTATCTACAGTATACATTTTCAGTATTGTAGACTTGTAAGTACTTTGTGAATAATCTTAGTTGTCCAAATATTATTTGTTGGAATAAAACTTACCCAGCTCTGTTATGTGCCACTGCTCTCCAAGTTAAATCCTTTCTTTGAAGGATTATATGGAATTTAACTGGTGCATAAACTTTGTGTTTACTGAAGTAAAGGTGTAAATTGCATGTGGAGCAAATACTGTTCTTAACACTGTTACCTCATTTAATTACCAGCTGAATTAATTTCTTGTTCTTGCTTTTCAATTATTAACTTACTTTTTTCCTACCACTGCTTCTGTTAGAATGTTTTCATACCTAATAAACACAACTTTCAGGTCCTTGATGGAGAATTGTTTGTTTAAAACCCCTTCTTTGCCCCATAAACTTTTTATCATCTTTAGTTTACCTCAAAACCTGAACTTCATTTTGTGGGGTTAATTTATACAATTGACCGAGTTACTACTCTATATCTCCAGAGTCCTTTTGCTACTTTCTTCAGTTATTTACCTCGCTGTTAATGATAGGATTTTGGTTGTTACTTGCTAAATAAAGAAAAAAAAAAGCTATTTATGGAAGTGTTCAAAAAGATTTCTTGTTATTACTTGCTTGTTATGAATGAATACGGCTTCAGGCCTTTCTTCCCTTAGACCACTTCGCTGTAAATGTGTAAGTTAAAAAATCACTCAAGGAATTTTACATGGTGTTTACTTCTGTTAACCTGTGTGTAATAAATAAACTACATGTATTTTTATAATGTTAATCACAAAAAATATATTTCAAAAAACCCTGGAGGAATTCTAATATCTAACTGCAATATGTAAGTTTATTCTTGTCATCATAATTTTCTTCCATGATATTTACAAGGAAAGATGTGTTGAATATTGTGAAACTTTGTGAAAGGGAAGAATAACCAACAAAATTAAAAAAAAAAAAAAAAAAAGAGAAAAGAAAATTTATGAGTGTTTTTCAAAACATGTTTTAAAATGTGAAAGACTTTAACAGTAACGAATCATTCTGAAACCAGGAGTTCTGTAAATAAAGCTAGTATTTTTCTTTCTTTTTTATTTTAAGTGTGAAAGTAAATAACCTCTGCTTCTTTTATGATATTTACCTTGTCTGTCATTATGAGCCCAGTTTGTAATTCTCTTTTTTAATTTATAGTATACCCATTCCAAGCAATTTTATTTCCAATTAAATTTGTTTAATTTTTGTGAAGAGACTTCACATTACTTTTTATTAGTTATTAGTGTTCACAAAACAGTTTCTCCTGCAGGAGCCAATCTTTAGCTCTGATTGAGCTTAGCTGCTCAATCAGAGCAGCCAAGTTCTTGCAATTTATTATGCAACTTTTTATGAACGTGAGTCAACTATAGCAATCAGAGATGGCACTTACTGTCATACTTCACTTTACAGATATCCTAGCACAAAAACATATACATAAGAGTTTGGAAAAACTAAGTGAAAGTTACTACTGAATAAAACTTAAAATGTAGATTTTTTTAATATAAAATTTAATGAAACAACTAAAATTTTAATGAAAGAACTAAGGCAAGTGGTGCTATTGCTTGTTCAATATATGATTTTAAGAGTATATTCACTGCAAAATTCAATCATAAATGCTCACTACATCTTACACACGCTTTGAATGGTAAAGCAGCATGATGTAAACTTGCAGCTTATTAAAAGCAGAAAGTCATGGTGCTGAGTGCACTGTTAGCCCTCATTCTCCCTGTCCATCTCTCTGTGGCTCTCTCCATCTTTGCCCACAGCCTAGGGCCCTATGTATGATCACTGGGGATGTCAGCCCCTGAGCCAGCTACACTGCAGCAGGGCCAGTATCCAGCTCCCACTGCAGGTCAACATTCCAGCCAGATGTCAGCCTATCCCAATTCGGCATTTTAACTTGTTAAATTTCATCCCATCAATCACAGCCCAAAGCTCCAATCTGTCTATACTCTCTGCAAAGCCTCCTGTCCCTCAAGAGAGTCAACAGCACCTCCCAGTTTGGGATCATCAGCAAACTCATTAATGGTGCATTCAACTCCTGCATCCCGGTCACTGATAAACAGATTGAACAGGACTGGCCCTGGAGCTGCACCCTGAGAAACATCTCTGGTGGCCAGTCACCAGACAGATGTAGCTTCATTCACCACAGCCCTCTGAGCTCTGCCCTTCAGCCAATTCTTCACCCAGGGCACCGTGAAGCCTCACATACATCTGCTAGCTCCTTCGGAATGCTGGGATGAATCCCATCAGTTACATGGACTTGCGAACTTTCAGTTGATGCAGCCGGTCCCTTACAATTTCAGTGTTCACAAAGGGAGAGTCACTGTTCCCACAAATCATGGTCCTCCAGCTCAGGACCAGACAGCTCAAGCTCTGCCAGTATTGTTAAAGATTGAAACAGAAAAAGCATGTAATGCCTTCACTTTTTCTTCATCCCTACTTGTCAGATGACCATCCTCAAGAAATATTTGTCCAAGGTTTACATTCCACCTCCTCTTGCTATTAACGTACCTCAAAAAGTCTGTTGCTGAATCAGCAGCCATGGTGAAATCATTCTCCTTGGACTGATGCATGTCCCCATCCCAGGGTTTTGTCAGATACTTCACTGAGATACTGACCCCAAAGGTACGACCATCCCTCGCTGAGTAAGAGGTATGGCTAAAGTCAGTCAAGCTCCACCTAAACATAAAGAAATAGAAAATAAGTAAAAAAGTGAATTAGGAATGGGGAAGAGTTGGAGAAGACTCCATCACAACTTCTGGGATCAGTCAACAGGTTAAACCTGTCTTCTCCCCCTAGGGAGGCCTATTGGGTGAGAACCATACTCTGAGCGCTGAATGATGATCTCAAGCCAGTATTTATTGGGTACTAGAGCTTGTCTGCATAGTGCTTTGAATTAATATATTGCTTTAAATACATTTTTGCAGTCAGATGCTATCACCAACAGTTTTGAACCTTAACGGTCACAATTTTATTAATTAAGAGCGTTATTCTGTAAATTGTTAATGCGAGTCCTTCAAGAGCACTGGCAGTCGCTGGCAGTGGGTAAAGGTGTGGAGACCCAGAGGGGGTCTCTCTGTTTGGAGTGTGACCCTGAACAAGTTGGTTGAGCTGCCCTCTGGTCTGTGAACTGCTCAGTGAAGGGTCCCCATAGTAGGACATTGACAGAATGGTTGGGCACAAGATATCCTGATATCGGATATCCTGGGGCTCTGACAGACTGAACAAGCACTAAGGGTTCGAGTAAATCTACTCTTTTCATGTGACACAGCAGTCAAAGTAAACTCACCTAACTGAAACAATTGTCTTTAGGCTCATAGGCAAAACTTCACTGACTTGAAATAACTTGAAAGGAAAGATTATTTTCGCCCTTTCCTCAGTACTTCTAGCATTCTGCCAAAATCTCTTAACTATCGACATATCAGTTTACAATATTTTCATATCTCAATTGTCCCAACTGAAACCTAGCAGCCTCTGCTCATATTTTTGTTGCACGTAGTGTTCCAAAATTAGATTATTAGTAACTACTCATACTGTCATAAAATGTCTTTAATCAATTAATATATTATAATCCAAAATATAGTGAAGCTCTTATGTAATAAATCTATTAAGCTCTCTGAGAAAATATACTCTTCCACAATTCAGAAAAAAATCACTTCTCAAAGCCCTTTTCACATTCAGAATGCAGATAACCTGTAAACCTACATAACTCAGATATAATACCCCCAATAAAGCTGATGAGACAGCTATAACTGTTTCAAGAATCTACCATTCTTTCTTGCTTGCTCCCTGTTTTCTGTTAAAAATAAGCATTTCTATTAATAATCACTTCTATTAAAATGAAATTTACTATAGCTAAGTTTTGATATATTTCTGAATAATTTTTTATGGAGATTAACAATGCTAGTATCAAGGCAGAGCACTGATTTTTTTCCTGGTAAATACTTGTGCAAGGGTCAACATCTACCACCACAAGTATTAAATCCTTCACTACTAAATTATATACATTTTAATAGAAAATTCACCACACAAAAGGAAGAGCTAGAATTCTAACCTTGAACACATACATAAAATACATTCATTGAACTCATTTGAACTCCAAATTGATTTTTACTAAACATCACTCAAGGCTAAGTGAATTTTAGTTATAGAGTTAGTGTGGCATCATCTGTCCCTCTAACAAGGATGTCAAAAATAGCCTCTGGTCTGCTTCCAACTGAGCTCTTCTCTTTTGCAGAAACCCATCTGCTGTAACATCAATGAAGATGATTTTTTTCCCCAAGTATTTTTCAAATGCATTGATATTTATCTTAGGTACCGTAATATGTATGTGTATTAAATTCACCTATTACTTTACACTTCTAAGTTAACTGTAGACAACAAAAATATATTTTTTAACGTCCATGTAATTAATTTAAGGAAGATTTGTAAACCAAAGCAATTTTAAGTATTTCTTTCCTTTGATATCTGAATTCCTTAATAGAATGACTAGTTTCTCTAGTGAAGATTATAAGAGAGGAAAAGAATGCTCCTGGAGATACTGGGTCAAATTTAGACCAGCAGGAAGAAAATACAACTTCATTGGGTATTATGTGCAGTTTCATTGCAGCTGAAATTATCTATATCTATGACATTTATGGTTTGTAAACACAACAAGAAAATCATGCTGTTGTCACAACCAGAGGCAGCGGGCACAAACTGAAACACAAGAGGTTCTGTCTGAACATAGAGGAAAAGTTTTGACTTTGAGGGTTATGAACACACATACAGGTTACCCAGAGACGTTATGGAAATATTCAAAAGCCATCTGGACATAACCCTGGACAACAGTCTCTAGATGGCCTTACCTGAACAGAGATGGGGTTTGAGCAAGATGACCTTGATGACTTTCCAGCCTCAACCTATTCTGTGAATGAAGCAATGTTCACGTAAAGTAAGGCAGAGAAATGGAAGAAGATTACACCATACTTGTCAGCTGTGTTGTTGGGCTCAAAGAGCAGCAATGTAGGGATTAATTTCACTTTTTTCCCCTAAGTTTCATGACTATTTTTTAAATGAAATCGGTTCCTCTGCTATGCAGAATTCTCATCTATAAAATAAGAAGACTATTTGTCTCTCTTACTGGCATGTTGATTAATTCATGCACCTGAAGGTATTTTACAGAAGCAGCTAGAAAACCACTAAATTTATTAATAGTAAAATGAATACAAAGTAGTTGTAGTAAAACTGGAAAAGAAGTTAATATAAGGGAGATTCAGTAGGAACAGGGATTGCTTTGAAGATTTGGTTGCACAGCTGAAGATTTTTTTCTGCATTGCTAGTTTGAAGTATAACAGATATTCCTTATTTTCCACACATAATATATCAAAATAGATGTGGTAAGAGAAGTTAAGTTTTGCTTCAGGATGAAGTACATGTACATCTAGCCTCAGTATTGAAAAAATAATGAGTCATGCAGCACTCCTAGGGAGATAGGAGTAACCATTTCACCCTTAAGAAAGACCAGACTACCTGTTGCATCTCTCTTTGGATGACACAATATCTAATTAAACAAAAAAATTATTCTATCAACCAGCAGATCCTTAAATTGGATGTCTTATCCATCCTTAATATCCTGCTTTATACAATTTAGACAAATTCAAAGATCCTGTCTTAGGTATATTCATAACCCTTACTGCATAATGGAGACACACACTTACTTTTAACTGTTTGCTGATTCTCTGACTTAATTTTAATTTGTTTTAACAATTCAATTTTAGGCCCAAGCAGTAGGTATTTATTAGGAAAATTAAAGGAATAAAAACTCCTCCCTCTCATTATTAAATATTTTTTTTCATATTCAAGGGAAAAAAAGCAATGGCTACACAATTTCTTCAACATAATTATTCTTCAAGCTTTCTCAACTTTAGAAGTTCAGTAGATAAAAGAGACATTTCAGATCAATGTTTCTACCTAATCCATGGCAACTGTCCATTTGTCATAGAAAACATAATGTAATTCAATTTAGCTTAGCCTACCTCTCACTGAGGGAAACTTAAACTAGCATCTGAGGGTAATGGGACTGCACAGTGAAGAAAACAGACTAGAAATTAAAAACAAAGGGAAAAAATGCCACTCTAAAGGAAAAACAGCATTACAGGAAAAAAAATGTTTCTCAGATTAAGACAAGAAGTGCTTGGGGTGGGACACTTAATTGGGGTGAGGAACCAGTGCATAGATGTGGCTGAATGCTTGGAAGCAAAGGGAGTCTGTGATGCAGCAGGTGCCAAGTATTATTGCTATGAAGAAACAGAATGGTACTGGCAAGCCATGTAACCATACTGTTTGTAAAATGGGGGTGATTACTTCATCATTTGTTGCCATCAAAATAGTAAGAGTTCATCTAAGAATAATCCATCTTCATTTACCTCTGGAACAGATATCCTGCTCCGTCCCTCCCCCAATAATTGACTGTGGGAGAGATCCAGCTAAAAAGATTGCTAAAGGGAGGTGAATTTTCCTGCATAAATAGTAATAAAAAGTTGATCATTTATCTGCATATTTTTAAAAAGTGCACTTATTATTTTGATTTTATGAATTAGTCAAAAAATACATAAAAACCTTTTCTATGCTTCAAATTAAACAACTCAGGAAGTATTCCTAACAAAAAAGAGTAAGAAATAAACTGGGTAGAAGCAGCTTGGCTCTCAATATATTGTAATCCCTATTACATTCAAAAATGTAAACTTAATATTATACTTAATGAAATACAGCAGGACCAGACTACCAGTGGCAGAGATGCAGCATCTGAAAAATTTGACTTTTCTTCCTATTGCTCTGCAAATTTTCTAGGTACTTACTTCAGCCTATTCTATCCAGTTAAGCCTCACACTCCGAGGAAACACTTGTCTTCTCTTCCAGTGTCCAGTCAACTGTTTTACAACGGAAAAGGACAATCTGGATTAATGGATTACTCCTGCTGTGTAAGTATTAATGAGCCGTTTGCTTTATGTTCATACACCTACATTTCCTTTCATGACATCAGTAGGAATTTGGTTTTATATCACTGAAATTGCAACCACACAGAGGAATGTAGTAAAACTCCTGAACTAGGGATAAGGGAATCATAATGATGAATTCGAATGCTTCCATGCATGTAAAGTCAGAAAGCTTACAAACTACAGATACACAAAATCCCGACAGAACACTCCTACAGTATTTTTAATAACTCAAGAGATTGAATGGTAAAAGGTTTTACAGCCCCAGTTTGTGGACACTATGTAACACAATGGAAAAAAGCAGAAAATGCATAAAGCATATAAACAAACTTTCAAGTGATGAGGTTTATATTGTTGGAGGGAATACATAATTTGCTGAGGGCAGCTCTAGTAGCTGCTGTTTTCAGGAACTGACATTTTTTAATGCTACAGGAAGACAGCACTAAACTTCCGTGATAACAATGGAAAAAAGTGTCATAAAATATGGACTGAAAGACTTACATCTAGTAAGATTCTGGAGAGATATTTTGTGAAGAAGATGAATGGTGCTTTTTTAGTAATATATTGTGGAGAATATCTGTACTGTGGTAGGTATGAATATTAAATAAAAATAATAAAAGCAATGAAAGGTGAGAATTATTTTCATACTTGAAATTGGATTTTATTTTCCAAGTGCAACAAAGCTTTCCAAACATTGTTGTAGAAACCAGAATTGTGCTTTTATATCCATTTTGATCAAAGTGTAATAGTATAGCTTGCGCTTCTTTAATATAAATTATATTAAGGATAACTAATTAACTGAATTGGCCATACCACCCTTTTCCTCAAGTAATCACCAAATTTTAAGAATGCAAAAATGTAAAGACCTGCTATCACGAAGTTGCATTGCAAAAGGTGAGGTAATGTTAATGTGTTCCATACTTTTTTTTTTTTTTTTTTAAGGAATAAAGAGAATACTCTAAAATATTTTGCAATTACTCAGATGTTTGTGCATGTTTTTCAAAAAAGTAGCAATCTTTTGTCATCTTTCAGTTTTTTAGAAAGTACTTAAACAAGTAATTATGAAAACAGTATTTTCTGACATTGGCATTAGAGGCTGTTTAGTACTCACAAATGGAACATCTGTAACAGTTGGAATTATTAAGTGACTGCAAGAGAAAATGTATCATTAACACCACATACAGTGCTTCTTCTGACTTATTTTCAGTTAAAGACATTTTATACATTAAAAAATTACATTTTAAAAAGTCAATGATCTATTTTCACAAGATATTTCAAATAGCAATAGTTGCAATCACTATATTTCCCTAAATTTTGCAATTGTATAGCTCCCAAATCAGAACTACGTTTAACTTTCTTAAAACAGGCTAGCCAGTGTTTCCGCTCCTGTGTGTTTAGTTTCTGTCTTTATAATTTGTCCTTTTGTCAACTCTTTAAATAACTATTCACATATTCAGTTGTTGATATTTTATATCTAAATAATTTTCTTGACTAGATAATAGGATTCCAGTGGTTTGTTGTTGTTTTTTCAGGTTAGGTTTTGGTTTTTTTTTATTTTTATTTTTCTTTTTTTTTAATGTTATCTTATAATAAAAGAATTCTTAAATTCCTAAATCCTTTTTTTCTATTTCCCCCACCACACTCCACTTTATTTATAAAGCTGCCTCCAATATCTACCTCTTTAAAAACTTGCCATTGACTGGATAACGAAAAACCATGAAACTTAATGAAGGAATAATAGTATTCTTAAGAGTTCTATTTATTGCCCCTATGGTTAGATTTTCACAGGAAATACACAAATTTCTCTATAAAAACTTATGAAAAAGAGACCTGGACTCCTCATTGCACCCTAGTGACTTCTGGATCCAATTCAACTGGTTGTTGAAGCTAAGAGCAGAATTTTGCAGAATTTTAATTACGAGTGGGGAATATTAGCATTTTTTCTTATATTACCAGAGGTATGAATTTCTGTCTGTTCTTGTAAAACTGTAGCTTCAGGAGTCACCTACAACTCTAACACTGTGGTGTAATCCTTCCCTTCATATTTTATCTCTCCTGAGTTGTGTTTTGTGTGGAATGCTTAGTAGAGATAGACTGCTGATTAAGCTATCAGAATTAATAATAGGAAACAAAATACCACCACGTTAAGCAGCACTCCATAGTAATGACTAATAAGTCAGTGTAAATAAATGCAGTAAAGACTTTACCTCACCATGATAAACCTGTTGGACATTGATTCTTCATGTCAGAACAGTTATAAGGTTTGTATGCAGGGTATTCCATTTTTTAAGACATCTGGGTGTTTTGGTTTTGTTCTTAAACAGTTATTTTCCCAATCTTCACAATCTATATTCTCAAAGTAACTCTTTGAATCTGGACTAGCCTGTATAGGTGCTCAGAAGTTGACATTTCAAGAATTTCTCCTCTTATGTAGGTGTCAGCTGTTTAATATACTGAGATCTCACATTTTGGATATTTCCATTGCTTTAATATATTTTTGAATAATATTGCATATTCTTTGCCATTTACAAAAGAGATGGCAAATTGAGGAATGCTTTCTTCTCTTTTGGTGTCTTCCCTTAAAAATCAGATTCAAAGTGGAACTGCCTTCTTACCTTTAAGGAAGTGTGCAGTCTCATCCTCAAACACACTTTGAAAGGGAGATTAATTTGCAAAATGTAACATGTTGCTTATACAATACGATCCATTTCCCAAAGTCTTCTTTCACTGAAGGGATTGAGGAGAACACAGCCTATGCATAGACTCCTTTGACCAGCTCTCCCAGTGCCCTGAAGTTTGCTAAGCTTCAGTTCATTTTATGAATGACTTGTTTTGTACATACATTTCATTTACCCTCTAAGCAGCGGTAGCTAGCTAAATGCACACTATTAAATGCTATTTTTATTCTGAAATTTGCTTAGTTGGAAGTGCCACAGTGGCAAATTGAGTGTAAACTTGCTAGGAATAGGGGACACAGTTTCTGAAGAACAGAAGAGTGCACAGAAAGGTGGATATGGATGTTTAGAGGACTACAGTCAGCTGCTGGCTGAGAAAAGAGGAAGCCTGGGGTGAGTTAACAGACCTTTCAATACCCCCTGATGCTTTTAACTCCAAGTCCTTAAAAACCTTCTTTTTTTAGTAGGGAGGGAACCAAAAATTAAGAAGGTCTCTACTGAGGTATAGCATTGTTAGATTACCAGTCAAACTGCTGTTAAACACCTTTACTTACACAAAATGGTACCAGAAAGCCCAGCAATCAAGACATTCTGGCTGAGCTTTGTCTTTACAAACAAATCCTTTTGCATAACATAGTAGTTGTGATTGTTGATAGTTGCATATCTAGCTTTGAACACAGGCTGCTCAGTCATCAATAAATTAGACTTTAAAGCCCCTTTTCATGTAGTCTTTAGATGTAACTTTCTAAGTGTCCTTGTCAAAGTAGAGGGAATATTTTCACAAGGACAAAAAATATGTAAATTTAAGCGTCTTGGATGATCCTCTGGATGTCACTGGGGCTGCATAATTTTTATGCAGTTTTCATTCCATTTCAAGCTAAGTGTTATAACATTTCTTTGTAAAAATGCTTAGTTTAATTTTGAATCTATTATTTTCTATTTGGTCAGCACTGTCTACCTTTCTGGGATTTAACATAAAAGCACCTGAAAAAATAATGAAGCCTTTTCTTGAATCTCTGATATTGTAACACTGCTGAGCAAAGTGGGACAGTGATTCAACTAGTGTTCTTTTACCTAACACAAGTCAAGTAAAGGACAAGCAGGTGTGAAAAACCAAAACAGTAAACAGGAGTAGTGCTGATTGAAATAAATTATTGGTTGACAACATAAAGATATTCATTAAAGCCTGTGCATAATGTAAGCCACAACTCAAAAATCTTGTTTTAACATTCTTCCAACTACTCACCATGAGATTTAGTATGAAAATGTAGGGAATGAAGTACCAATTTTAAATAAAAAACTCAAAATATCATAAACTTAGAAGCTGCAAGACTCCCAAGGCAAATTTTGAAAGGGTAGTGCTATCCTACTATCCTACAAAAAAATGAAATGCTAGCAAACACTGCCAGACAGCATCATTTTCATCTCTGTAGAGGTTCAATGAAAACACTTTTCTGTTCTGTTACAAACACAATTTCCTGTCAAAATCACTTTTAGTGGAAAATTTTCACCCTTTTTTACTTACAGCTTGTGCATGGTTTCACTGCTGAAGGCACAGAAGTATAAACATTGCAATTCTAAACACTGAAAGGTGGATGTAACATTTCACGTTCTAAAGGAAATAGAAGACTAACAATACAAAGTCATAGAATCATATAATCAATCAGAAAATCTGAGTCGGAAAGGACACAAGAGGATCATCAAAGTTCAGCCTGGCCTGGCACAGGACAACTCCAAGAACCACACGATGTGCCTGAGAACATTGTCCAAGTGCTTCTTGAACTCTGTCAGCCTTGGTGCTCTGACCATTTCCCTGGGGAGTCTGTTCCAGTGTCCAACCACTCTCTGGGTGAAGAACAGATATCCAGCCTAAACTTCCCCTAACTCAGCTTCATGCCGTTCCCTCGGGTCCTGTCACTGGTCACCACAGAGAAGAGATCAGTGCCTGTGCCTCCACTTCCCCTCAGGAGGAAACTGTAGACTGCAATGAGGTCTCCCCTCAGTCTCCTCTCCTCCAGGCTGAACAGACCAAGTGACCTCAGCCGCTCTTCATATGGCTTCCCCTCAAAGCCCTTTGTCATCTTAGTTGCCTTCCTTTGGACACTCTCTAATAGTTCAATGTCTTTCTTTTATTGTGGCTCCCAAAGCTGCCCCCAGCACTGGAGGTGAGGCTGCCCCAGAGCAGAGCAGAGCAGGACAATCCCCTCCCTTGCCCGGCTGGCGATGCTGTGCCTGATGCCCCCCAGAACAGGGTTGGCCCTCCTGGCTGCCAGGGCACTGCTGACTCAGATTCAACTTGGTCATTGGTCATTGACCAGGACCCCCAAATCCTTTTCTGTGGGGTTGCTCACCAGCGTCTTGTTCCCTAGTCTGTACGTACATCCAAGGCTGGATGTAAATATAAAATGTACAGGATGTACAAACATAAAAAATTGAAATAGTTCAACTCTCCATACCATGACTATTTTCCTGTCTTTAAATTGTATTATTTCAGAAATAATGCTAATATATCTCAGCTTTGTGAGATACTATTTTCCTAAGCTTCACCAGAGAACAACCTATGTCACCCTGTCTGAAAGGTAACTTCCTGCTTTATTATTAAATGTGACTTTACCCCTCATACTTATTCAATAGTCAAAAGACATTATGTTAGAGGAACTGTGATGCTAACAGCCTCTATTGCCTGTCTTGGAATGCTTATAAAAACTCCTTCTTTTTATTAAGAGATTTTAAGTTTCAATATTTCATTTAGAATTGTCAGTGTTTGCAAGAAAATAATAGAAGTAATTTTGTGTATTAGGGATAAATAATAACATGGAAGATGAAAGATAGCTGTATTTTTAGTTGAGATGCATTTTATTAAAAAAATTCACAATATGTTGTACATTATGTTACAGGCATAATATTTTATCTTCACTTCTCAGGTTTATTTGTGTTTTAAGGATAAGTGTAAATTATTGTCTAACAGGTTGTCCACCGCAAAAATGTTGAGACATTTACCATTACCATTAGTGTGGGGAAAATGTTTTCCATTTCTGATTATTTAATATTATAAAGGTATTGTGATTTTAGTTGCGTATAATTGTTATTAACATTTTCTCACATGTATGGAAAAGAGCAGGAACATGGTATGGATCATAATGCAAGCTTTAAGCAGGGAAACCTGCTTACATTTTAATTTTTAATGTTTTCAATATTAATTAGGTTGGAGTAGGCCAAAATTTTATTTCCATTTTAATAATCTTACATTTTGAATAGAACAATTGGATCTCAAATGAACAATAATCTTCTGCTTGAATTTTGGCTTAATACTGTTTCCCACTAAGTTTTAGATATCATGATTTTATGTGTAATATTTTTACCAGATCCGGAGCACTGAACAGTACAGATCTCACTGAAAGCATACAGTCAATTGGTAACAGAAACATACAAACCTTGAGACTGAAGAGCACTCAGACTACCCAAGTACCATCTGATAGATCACCCAGACCTCCTAGGAAACAGCTACGAATTTACAGATTTTCTGGTCTAATATTCTACAGAAGATCCCAGATCATGACGCCCACCATAATTCTAATAAAATAATATCTTAGATGTGATTTTATTTTTTTCTATAGTTTTCCCATTGGTGAATACTACAGAACTGATTAGTTTAGTGATTTCTATCCTAAATCTATTAATAGGTTTTATTTCCTTTTTTCTGTGGTACCGTTTGGATGTTCTGCTTTTGTGCTCTATATATTCTTTCACACATTGTTATAGTCTGAATAGCTTTGTCCTTACTTCAATTTCCAAACATCTTTCTAGAAATGAGTACCCAGAATTATATTAAATACTCCAGATGGGATTTCATTAGGCTTTTTTCACTGATATGGCCAGTTTCAACTGGAAATACTGATACTGATAAAGCCTTTTTCACAGCTGAATCAAATTTTTATGTTGCAATTTTGTAGTGATCAATTCATCCATGTAGGCTCTTTTCAAAGCATATAGTCAATTTTCTTTTTTTTTTTTTTTTGTTTAGTCCCCAAACACATGATCATGCTTTTTTTTTCATTTTTACACTGCTTCCCCTTTCTATTCCTCTTTGTAACTTCCCTCCAGAATTTTTTCTACTTTTAGTAGTAATCATTACCATCTCCTTACTTAGCATACAATTCACTGTTAGTCATCAGTTTTCCTCTGTTAAAATATGAAGCTATTCACAGAATCACAGAATAAGCTGAGTTGGAAGGGACCTGCAAGGATCATCAAAGTCCAACTCCTGGCCTGCACAGGACCATTCCCAAGAGTCACACCCTGTGCCTGAGAGTTCTCTTCTTGAGCTCTGTCAGGCTTGGTGCTGTGACCATTTCCCTGGGGAGCCTGTTCCAGTGCCCAACCACCCTCTGGGTGAAGAACTGTTTTCTAATATCCAACCTGACACAACTTCAGGCCATTCCCTCAGGTCCTGTCACTGGTCACCAAGAGAAGAGATCAGTGCCTGCCCCTCCTCTTCCCCTCACAAGGAAGTTGTAACTGCAATGAGATCTCCCCTCAGTCTCCCCTTCTCCATGCTGAACAGACCGAGTGACCTCAGCTGTTCTTCATAGGGATCATTCCTGTGGCCTGGTGTTTGACTTGCTCAATTTACAAATATTCTCAAGAGACCTACAATTTCATGTGCCAGTCCCTTCATGCACAGAGGTAAATATAATCAGCACAATTTGAGTGTGTTAGGACATAAGCACATCCTCAGGGTGAATGAAAGTCCTTGAGCACTTCCTCAGCACGTTCCTATCTTTCAGATGCTTGTCTTGTTAGGTTACAATATAAAGAGTGGTTTATTGTGCTTTGGACTATTTAGGGAGCAGTGGGTGGTAAACTGTGGGGCATAGTTGCACAGGGGATGAAACTGAATCTGAAGATGAAGCTCCCCGAATGTTTCATTCACTTCAAACATGGAAATTTCCATGTTCATGCTTTCATTCCTATTCTACACTTGGCCTCTGCTCATGCAGAAGGTTTCAAAGCCCTTCACAAAGACTTATGTATAATATTTACTGTGCTTTTAACACAAAAGAAGATTCTTCTTATTTCCATTTCTACTATCAAAACTCCTCCTTCCCTTACCTTGTCTGGTTGCTTTTTGTCAATATTATTTTTGTCATCAGTGAATTCTTAACAATTGTTAACATGTTTTGCATATTTTATTATATTATAACTTTGGCAATTCCTATTTCACATGTATCTTTGACTTTAAAGATTGAAGTGTTTTTTCTTCATTCCTTAAGGCCTATATTCAGCTTGTGTGGCGACCGACTATCACAGATCTATCATATAACTGCTCAATTTTTCCTCTGTAAAAGATTCCAATCTGAATGAATATTTCTGTATGATGAAGTCCACAAAGTGATAGATGATGTAAAATATTCACACATTACCAGCACTTCAAACATTTAGTTGAGAAGTTTCCTATATATTAAGAATGCCCCTCCCTGGGAAGTGGTTGCTTCAGGAATACAAGCAACATTATCTATAGATATCCTTCCTTTCTTCCCCTTTCTCTGAGGCTTTATTGCTGAGAAGGACATCATATGTTATGAAATATCCTTTTGGTCAATTTGGGCATCTGTCTCACCTATGTCTCCTCACAATCTCTCGCCCTTCCTCAGTCTTTTTGCTTTGGAAGCAGAGTGGGGAGAAGGCTTTGATGCTGTGCTAGAACTGTTCAGTAACAGCCAAAATACCGTGTGCTATCAACGCTGTTTAAAACACACATGCAAAGCACAGCACCATATGGGCTGCTATGAAGGAAGTGAACTCCATCTAAGACAAACCCAGTACAAAAGTGGAGAATATCAGTTTTTATTAGGATATAAACTCCTTTCAGGCAAGAAAGGTTCAGATGAAATATTACCAGTGCATCCTACAAATAGTAAGAAAATAGCTATACATAACCAAATGCAAAGCTTTAATCCATTACAATATCCCTTAAACTTGTTTATAAGTTATACAAAAATGATCAGTGGTAGACTAGATTTTCAAAACCATCTAAATACAGTGGCTAATTCCAAAGGTGTAAAGACTCAAGGAATCTTTAGCTTTCTTTAGAAAGAGCAACATATGCAATTCTGTAATGAAAATACGGTGCAATAGCATGTACCACACAGAGTCTGCCCTACTTAGTGATTCTCTCTGAAATCTCTTTTCAATGACACCTATATAACAGTACTACTCCTTATGGTTTTCCACTGTGAAGCTCATGAATCAGTGAGCTTCCATGTACCACTTCATTGACTAGAGAAATGACTTTGGCACTACCAACTCAGCTGGATTATCTGAAAGATCACGTTTACTTCATGATGTTGAAACTCAATAAACTTACAGATTTATAGAATGTTGAGTTACACAATTGGAGAACAGCTTCAAAACTTTTTTCCAGTCCCATGGCCTTTTCTGATGTGGTTGTATTTATTCATCTGAGTGTTTCCACTGGATTTCAGTATTTAGTTTTTGAAAATCTGTGTTTTACCATTGTTTTCTATGCCAAAGAATGGTTCTGAAGGAGAAACATGACTCAACAAAACCTCTAGATTTATTGTTAATAAGGAAAATCAGTCTCTTTAAAACCAAAATTCAAAAAGTTATACGGCATCAATACAATTGTGTATCTACTCACAAAGAGAGCTGTTATAAGAAAAATTTAAGAAAAATGTTATTAATGAAAAGCCAGACCATTATAAAAATGAAGTTGTAAGTACCTCTCTCCCCCTTTCCTCTTTTAAACATGCAAGTGGGCTTAGGAGAGCAACCACAAAAGATCAACCAGATGTTTTATTAGTCTCTACAGGTCTTTGATGAACATCAAAGTATAAAAGCCTTTACCAGAAGGCTGCACGATTTAGCTGAAAACATAAGAGATTAATAGTAATTATATCCAATGTGCAAACAAATTCCAAGACACACAAACAAAACAGGTTTATTTTTTTCCTCAAACTTATTCTTTTCCCCCTGAAGCATTCTATTTTTTTCTGTTCACTAAAGAGACAAAACAGTATGACAATATGATGAAAGATAGGTAAATATTTATTCATGTGGTGTGAAAATGTCCATTACAAGCCTAATTTAAACAGTTATCTGAAAAAAATAGTGTTACAAAGAAATACCTAAATTTTGGATTATCCAAAATGGGAAGTGAGAGAAGATGGTCTGAAATAAAATTACCTACGCATGGTATTGCATAGCCTTTATCTTCACAGAATTTTTCAGTTCCTTAACTTCTGTAGCCTGCAGTTTTTTGGAAGTATTCATTATAATGCTCAGCAGTTCAGCTAATACAATATTTCAGTGATATTAACTGCCTTTTTTTCACAGCAAAGTTGTATTCTGGCACTTATCTGCTTCTGCAAAATGGTTGCATAATTCTTTCTGTTTGATCTCGTAGTCATCCATTTAATTTAATTCCTCTAATATATTTTAATATATTTAATATTTTTATGAAGAATATTATTTTATATTTCTCACTTATTTGTGACCAGTGAGTGTTTACTAGTTCTTGTGACAATATTGTCTTTCTTCTCTTCTGTTTCTGCAGTATCTTTGCACTCCATGTAGTCAGAGTCTTAAGAGAGTTCAATAATCTTTCTACCCTTCTCACAAACTTAAAACACATTTACAATTGAAGCTAAAATCTCAGTTATGGTAACAATAGTAAATGTAGGTATTGTAGACATGTGTTTGAAGGTTGACAGAATAGCCAGCTAAGAGGAAGAAGAGTATGCTGGGCTTTGAGGGTAAGGGAAGAAGCATTGATGGATTGCTCTCATACTTTGTGGCCTTTAACCTCACCTTCCACTGACTTTTATGAAACCCTCCCGCCCACTCTTTTTGCCATTACAATCCTTTCATTTTGTGTAATCTAAAAGGAAATATACTAAGTTTAAGGATATGAATTGACACCCCAAAAGACTCCTTAATAGAACAAATCTAAATCAAACTTTCACTAACAATTAACTATAGGACAGGTGTTGCCAGTGTATAATATGAAACAAATTTTAGGAATGAACCACACATAGACAAGATATGTTGATGACACTGGTTCAACATCATTCTTCATCCTTGCTTTCATTGGCTTGTTTTCATGATAACACTGGTATTTATGAACCAGCATCTTTTGAAAACACCTGCAGGCAACAGAGCAGAAGGCAGGAAGTGCTTTAATTCTTGCTCATCTGTAGAGAAAAGCTGTTTCCTTCACTTGCATTTATGTGAAGTAGAGTTAAACTTAGCATTAGCTCAGGTTAGTCATGGGTAATTATGTTGTACATCTGCCCCCATGAATGTTTATGAACAGTCATTCTCAAAGTTTACTTGTTCTGGTGCTAGAGTAGGTGTTTTAAATCACAAATTTCCAGAAAACCAGGCAGCATATTTAAAGTCAGATTGTGGAAAAACTGGCATCTACATTTTATAATTAAAAAATGGATTCTTGATTTTCCTCTATACAGAAAGGTTAAAGTTTCCTCAAATTAATATTTTACTTAAAGCCAATATGCCACATCATTACAACAAAATATTGTTTGGCTTTTTTTCATTTAAAAGTTATGAAAATAATGTTAAGATGCTATAGAATCAAGAGGAAATATTATATTTAAAACCTTCTTTTATTATAATACATCTCTGTGATGTTCTTTAAAAATATTGAGTCAGTTTCAAAACTCCATTATTGGATAATTTAATTGTCCATTATGAGTTCTCACCAGTTTATCTTATATAGCTTTTTCTGATTGCATCAGGTATACTTCCCTGAAGACAAACCTCTTAATTATTAAAAATTGCCTACAACTTTCTTAACAAAAATAAGCACATAAATACAACTGTATATAAATTTCTTATGTGCAACCAAGATTTTTCAAATTACTGAAAATTTGATGATGGGAAGAGAAAGGAAGAGGAAGGTCAATTTTCTAACCAGGTGAATAATGAAACTCACTCTTCTGACAATTACAGAATTTGTGCTATGTACAGTGAGAAAAACCCTGAAAGCCTAAAATGAAATTAATGTATTTGGTTTAAATTGGTAGTAAGGAAATTGTGGAAATAATTGTGGGAAAAAAATAATGTATTTTTAAAGTTTAATATTTCCAAGATTTTTTTCTCGCTCAAGTTTGTGTATGAAAATATTGGAAGTCCATATACACACTTACTTATCTCTGTATGACATTGTCCTTCCCTTCTTTCTTATAAAGTGTATCTTATACTATTTTCCTCTGAAAATTATTTTCTAAGGTGAGGTTCCTGTGACATGACTTGAATCTTTGTAGTACAGTAGAATAAACCCAAAGTTTTATGCCAGTTACAATAAGCAGCTTGTCTATTGTTACATGGGATATATTCCCCTCTCCCCTTAATTTCCCTAAACTAGTAGGAGATACCAAAACCATGCAGAGCCATCAGAGTTACCACAATCATCCTTTTGACAGTGCATTTGTAAGATGAAATCCTTTAATATTTCTGTTTGGAGGCTGCATTTTCAAATGGCCTGAAGAAGTGATTCACTGCGTGAAAAGAGAAGTCAAGTTCAATGAGGAAATAACATATTTCAAAAGGAAGAGACAAATAACCAAGTTACTAAAAAAAGAGGACAAGAGTGAGGGCAATTTGCATAGATTTGTAACTGATAAGCAAAAAAGATTCTTTTCTTTATTCTAGTCAAGTTGTAATTGTGAATGAAGATATTCAGCTCCATAAGGGTAAAGAAATTCCAACAAACTGGTGGCAACTGGAAAAATACTGTCCCGATTCATTTAAAGAGTAACAGTTCGTTCCAGTACATGTGTACCTAATTTTTTTTTACTGAAAAAGCTTTAAAATATATTTGGATTAAATAGCTACAGTAACCAACTAAAATACGAACATTACAGTTCTAAAAAAAATTGTGTGTTCTGATCCTCATAAAGTGCCATAAATTGAGAGCTTCTTTAATTATAATCCTCCGTAAGCACACTACCTTAAACCTAAAAATACAATGGTTAATATTTTATAAGTTTTAATAATTTCCTTTCATCCCAAAAAATTTTTTTTTGAAACAAATAAATTATAACTGGCCATTATCAGTTTCTCAATATATATGGGAAGTTTTTCTTAGTTTTCAGTATTATATTATTCCTAATTACTTATTCAATAAGATTTTATTGTTTAGATATCAATATCTGTTTACCTGAATATTTGCTTCATTAAGACACCACTCAAGTAAAAATATTAAAACCTATTGCAACTAGTAAAAGAAAAAATCCTTTGACTGTCTTTGCCTGCAAAAATAAATTTAAGTGAGAACACATTCCATCTTTTGTCATCTACAGAAATGTTCTTGTCAGTTTTTCAAATACCATTAAAGGTTCACAAACACCAAATGAATATTATTATTAAAAAAAAAAAAAAAAAGCATGACTTTCCCATGATTTTGTAATTTTTAGGCTAATGATAGAGAAAGTAATATTTGATGACTAACTTAGGATAGAATAGAGAACAGTGTTTATTCAAATTTTGTTTTGCTACTTTCTACAAACTTGTAAGGTAATTCCCTATATATTAGTATCTTATTCACCAAATGGTTTATTTTACATTGTTTCTTAGTTTCAGATTTAGGTACATTAGCTCAAATAGCACTTTCACAGGTTAGGAGTAACAACATCTGTGTACCACAATTTCATCCCTTTTATCATTTTCTAATGACATTCACAATATTTCTTTTCAGCCACTACTGTTTACAAGCAAATAAGAGAAATTGGTGAAATTACTAAGTTTATAAGGAAAATTGTGCTTTTGCTGTAGATAAAATTATATTGACCATGGAAGGGGCATAAAGTAAGAACAATTAAATTCATATTTAAGACTCTTTTATTACAGTAATGTTAAATACCATTTGGGAGAATAGAAAATATATTAAAGAAGTGTTTCTTCTTCAATTTCAAAATCCTTTTAATATCTTATTTATTTTTGGCAGAAGATACAATTTACACATATCTGAATAGCAGTTCACAATAGTTTTCCATAAATCTAGGCAAATAAACTCTTCTTTTTACTCTCCCAGTATAGAAGTAAGGGACTAAATTTTGTGTTCCAAAAATTTGAAATAGATAAAAAATTGAGTCCTTTCAAAATGTGAGACAGCAAGGTGGCTAAAATACAATAGAAACAGCTGCCCAAGGTTCATAGTTTTCTTATGCAGAAGAGTCCCAAATGAAATAACTGATTTTTTTTCTTGTTCAAGACAATGGAAGTAAAATGAAAATTCCCTTTCTCCATTTCATAAAACAGTAGTAGCATGTGGAAAAAGAAAACCAAAAAAAACCCACAAAAAACCCCAAAACAAGCGAACAAAACCAACAAAAATCAAACTGACAGTAAAGGACATTATCAACAGAGTTAACAATGTGCCATTCTGTGTGACCATGAAGCTTCAGGATAAAAAACACATTTAAAAACAAAAACACTGCATCAGTTTATTATGGCTGTAATATCAACATAATTGAAGGAAGGAGCATAACAGATATATGTATCCAATAGAACACAAGTAAGAATTAAACCTCATATTGCTAGAACGTCAATAAAAAAAAGTCCAGGGTTTTTTCTTACTGAATTGAAAAGGGAAATCACAAAATCACTTGTAGTACCTCTTCTGCTCTACTACCCATGCTCCACCACCCAGCACTTCAAGTAGGAAAGTTACTGCTTCTCTAAAGTTGAAACATATCCCAACACATTCTAACAACACATCTCAACAACCAGAAGTAAAAATGTGACATACTTAAAGGAGCTATGGAAATATTACAGGCAAAAATTTCTCTCCTTGTAGGCACCAGACACAAATATTGCAGTATTTGTGCACTATGTTAATAGCTATTTCCCTGAATACATACCTTTTGTCAGAAGGCATTGTTTGAACTAGCCCTGTGTGTTTGGTTATATGAAATGGCATATGTCTGAAGCCAGAAGGCTGTTCAGCCAGCAATGCCCTGTCATATGATATGACATATGTATGCACCCAGGCTATGGAACCGCCACATTAATAAGGGCTTTTCTGACTTAACAGATGAGCTCTCTATTTATATGATACCTATAAAAGAACATTTTCTGCTTCTTTAAGCCTGCTTGTAATAGGGAAGCAACAAAAAACTGAAAGAGTAGAAAGCAAGCTCTTTCTTACTGCTGCCTTCTTCCAAGAAAATGTATGTGATACTTAACATGTCTGAATTTAATTCAACAACTCTGTAATTATGGTTTCCTAAGAGATGCCATTTATGTGGTACTCTGCCACTTTCTGAAGTGATGCAGTTAAAAAGTCAAGTGTTTTGCAGAAACTTCTGGTAGAGCAGGAGCTGTGTGAGCTAATCCTATGCAATTCTATCACTCCCATGGAAATATGTATCAATGCTATTAAAGTACTGCAGAGACTATTTAGTGAGCAATGACTGAAACAAAAGAGAAGGTTTGGGATTTAAATATGTGTACTTTCTCCCATCTTTTTGAAACAAACTAATCCAAACAAGAGTAATTCTTAACAGTTAATGTAATTTAAAAGTGACAAAATCGCAGGGAAGCACTTATAGAGCTTCTTAGGAGCTGAAAACTCCAAGAAGCATGTAAAGCTTCCAGCTGTAAAGTACTTAACACAGCCATAAACCAATCTTCCTACAAAACTATTTAGTCTTCACTTTACTAATTAATTATTCTGAAAAGAGTAGCAAAAAACATCTGTTGGTATGTTTACTGTTGGAAGGAAAGGGTTAAATGTGGAAGAATGGTGAAGTGGATAGTAAATTTGCTCACGTGACCTTGCAGCTGGGAATGCTAAGAATACCAGGGTGGGAAAACTCCATTTATTATGCCTAGTGTTGTTCATTCTCTGCCTGTTTTGAGAAGCAGAATTCCTGTGTACAGATATCACACTCTTACAGACATGCTTGATCCTCCGGCTGGGAGAGAAAGAGATCATGAAAGCACAGCCTTGTGCTAAACTGCAGGTGCATGAAGCCCTTCATTTTACTGCAGACCCTCACGGGTACGGGATCTGTACCCACACAATTTTGGACACACAATCTGGAAGTGCTGCCTCTGATGTCAAGAGACATCATAGAGAAATCAAGGTGACATCAAAGTTCATTATTGTTAATTTTTTAATTAAGTTTTTTTTTTAAAAGAATAATGAAAGAGATTTCCCAAGACAGTCTTGCATATATCAAATCAAATGCATGGGTTAAGTAGTGTCAGAAGAACATATCGGAGAAGAAGTAAATGAGAATTCAGCAGAGAATCAGAAAAGAAGAAATAAAGTGAGTGTAAAACTAATGTTGATTGGTTTGAGATTTTTTTTTTTTTAAACTTTTTGCTATAAGTTTTGCTATATATTTTTTCATGCTCACACTTAGAAAGTGCAAGTGGCCAAATTTTGGAGAGCCAAGTTTCAACAGCTTTGGAAAATTTTACTTCAATAAGGCATTAAACGTTGAACATGCTTAAAGTAAGTTATTCTTTGTCCCATGCATCTTATAAGTAGCCAAGACCTTTTCCAGGACAAATCCATCGATTTAAAATAAATTATTCAACACTTTAAGTTGTTTCAGTTGATTATTTATTGTCACAGTTATAAGTGTTTGCTTCAACCACATTTGAATCTGTCCAGTTCAGAGTCCAGCTCTTGCATTTTCTTGTATCTTTGCACAGTAAAGGGCACAGAAAACTGGGACTGTTCAGGATGGAAAAGCAAGGGCTTTTGAGGACCTTGTTGATGTCCATAAATACATGATGGGAAAGGATAAGGACAAGAGACATGGACTCTTTTCAGTGTACTCATTGAGAGGAGCATGGATGTAAGGAGCGTGAATTGAACAGTAAATGCTACTTCATTACTGTGAGGGTGGTCAAACACTGAGAGAGGTTATGGAGTCCCTACTCTTGGAGACACCCAAAATCCAACTAAACACTGTCTCTGGCAACCTCTGTAGCTGACTCTGCTCAGGTAGGAAAATGTTGGACTAGATGATCTCCAGAGGTCTCTTTAAATCTAAATAATTCCGTGATTTTATTTAATAATTTAGGGGAAGTATTACAAAAATAATCGTGACTACATGGTTTAAATGCCACACAGCAGGAATTTCCCAGTCCCTGATTGTCTAATAAGGTGGTAGAAGAGGAAAAGGAGGAAATGGAGAGAGAAAAGATAAAAAAAAAAAAAAAAGAGGAAAATTATAAATTAGGAGGGAATTAGGAAAAATATAAGAGAGGAGAGGAAAAGGCAAGAAGAAATTGTGTAGAAACTCCTAGCAAAGACCCATTTAATTGCACTGTGTGATGCTTAAACAAGAGAAGGAAGAGTAATAAGGAAAAGCAGGTTGGGAACTGAGTATTTTGGAAAAGAGAACAGAAACTTTTCCACACATACTCCTCAAGTCCCAGAATAGACTGTTGTAGATCCTTATGCTTCTAGCTCCTGCAGAGAGATAAACTTCATTCTTCTTACTAACAGTGATTTGGTGTCTACATGAAGAGACACAGATAGCACCACTTTCTGTCTTTAAAATTAAGGGCAGAATGTAAAGCTGACAGCTATCCTCAGAGAAGGAAAGACCACCTTCCCTCTCTCCACGGATTCGAAGACAAGACAAATAATTTGGGAGAGAAATTAAGAGGGATAATGGAAAGAGATATCATCACTGACATGATAAACATCCTTTTTCAGTACATTCTCATTTGTCAGCCCTTCTAATTCACATAGTTTAAGAGTGAAAATTTTAGAATCACGTAAAAGAACTGTAATTTCTGTGGTGTATCGCTGACAGTATTCAGATTAAATATGAGAGTAAAGATATATAACTACCAACACAGGATAAAGGAGAACAGAAGCTACGGGTCCTCATTAAAAGTGAGAGTCTGCCTGTCTTTTTCCTGATATGTTGTGGAAGGAATCGTGCATTTTTAACAGCACATTTCTAAAGTCTGCTTAGGTGGTAGGAACCACCTTTCACAGATTTTGAAATTCATTTGTTTGGTTAATGAGGTATGAAGATAATTATTCATCCCTTATTTTCCCCTTCTACTCCTTATTTTATCAGTGAATTTATCACTGAATTTGAAGCAAAAAAGATTTATTATGTATGTTATACTATGCTAAGTTCTTATTAAAACCTTGCTGCTGTTTTCATGCAGATGAATAGCTATACTCTTGTTAATAGATATATTAATCTAACCACTAGTTTCAAGGAGCCATAGTACAAGCCTTTTGCTACCAAAGGTCTACCTTACACAATGGCAAGGAAGCTCATATGAATGCCTGAGTCAGTAAATTACTTGCATCTTATTTTTGAGTCAAATGTGTTTTCCAAGGACAATTTATTTATGCATAAGCTAAATTTTTAATAGTAGCATATATCCAAGGTTAGCTACAGATACCTGAATGTCATGACCAAATAAGCCATGAGACATACCTTGAGTAGAAATCTGCTGAGTACTTTATTTGTAGTGTCCTGGTAACCACAAGTTAAATGAAAATGTAAGATGTTACATAATGATCATTTAACATTCATATATTCACAGTAGCATTCTTTCCTTTGTTTTTGTCTGGTTAGACTATATCATTAAACAGAGAAACACAAGATATCAGGTTGAAGGCTGAGGTACATACCACAAAGGACAAAGCTCTAGTGTATTGTAAGCATCTCAGTAAACAAAATTCTTGATGAAAAATTCTGGAAGTCACAGGCTGCAATATGAAAAAAACAGATCCATAATAGAGTGGATATTTCAACACAGCTTGAATATGTTCTGAATATTTCCTTTAAATTATGCATGTTTTACTGTTTATGAGAATGCACTTAAACCAAAAACAATAAAAGAGAACAAATAAACAAGAAAACCCAAACCTCTTTCAAGTTAATTTTTAGGAAATATTTCAAAATTTGACTGTTCTAAAATGGCTTTGCTGACATTTCTTTAACATTTTTTCTTATTTCTTAATGGCAAAATGAAGCCATTTAATGAATTAATTAAAAAAAAAAAGAAAACCATGATTTGTTTTTCATCAAACAACTCAACTCTGATATATTCACATATGTTGTAGTTGAATGTCAGAAGATGGCTTTATAGACATATTAATTAGAGGAAACTAATTTCAATAATCCAACAGACATAACACTGAAAGTTATTACCCAGTGAGAACACAAGTAAAAATTCCTTAAATCACGCCATATTATATGTTACATTAGAGTCTTACTTTAAAGGTTACTTCCTAGCTAGAAAATATATAATTGCTCCATCTGCCAACCCTACAGCATTGCAGTACCGTCAGAAGTGCCATATGTGGAAAAGTCAGACTGTTGGTCTGTTTATTTAATATATATATCCTGTAGAACCTGTGAAATCAAATGGTAACATCTCTCAACAGATCTCAAAATACATCACGAATGTTTGTTTTTCTTTTTCCCTTTTAAATAAGTGTAGGTGATATGGAATTGTTAGAATGAGCTAGTCAACTTTGTTACTGTATCCAGGAAGACAAGTTGATTCTGCTCACCACTGTAGACCTGAGTGTTCTGAAAAGATACACATGCTGAAGAAATGTTATTGCAAATTTATATTTTTAAAGCACCATGAGGTTTGGGACAAAAAAAATTATGCAAATACCATAGCTTTTATTTTATCTTGTAAACATCTGGATGCAAAATTTGAAATTTATGAAGTTGATATTGGAAACTGGTAATGCAGACTGTTTGTGTGAGAAGTCTGGACTGAAAGGAAATGTTAACTTTACTTGTTCTTTTGTCACAAATAATGGATAAAGAGTCTTTGTGTTCATCTTTTTGTTGTCCCCAATACCTGCTCGCTACCAAGTGAGCAACATCAATTCACACACTGTGGGGAGGTATTTCAATTTTTGATTCTAATTTGCAATTAGGGAGCTGGGTGGTACCCCACAAAAGACTGGTTCCCCTATAATCAAAAGTTTACACTATTTACCTATTTTAACAAACTAAGGCATCAGCATTCACTGCTTCCAGATTAATAACCTCTTAATTAATTAGTACTCAAATCCATATTTGCTCATTATATCTCTCTCACTTCCCATGTTAATTAGTCCACATGTGCAGTTCCTTTCATTTGAGTCTGGACCCCATTTTGAGGAGGTGGGCTGTGAATCAGTACTTGTGGACTCCCACCCCCAGAATTACTTTTCCCACAGTTACTGCTCAGTTCTGCTGACTTCATTCCTGGTGGCTATCATCCAGACTGCCCATTAGCCTTGGGATTGTCTTCCCTTTTCCATAAAACAAAAGATTAGTCAAACATACAATAATCACAGCTTAATCATAACTGTCCAGCTAAATCTACTGACTAACAACTAAGAAAATAAGCTTGCAAAGTTTTATTCAAATCTTGAGGGACACAACATCATTTTTAGGGTACAAGAGAATAGAAAGTGTGAAGTGATTAATATCTGAAAACATAATATATTTCTTAGGTTTTGCATCCGGCTTTACTGTAACTCAAGTTGTTAGAACAAAGTGGTATTTGCAAAAAGGAGTTCTGTTTCCAGTCTTTACTCTGGGGGTGGAAAGGAAAAAAAAAGATTTGATAAAGTTTCCAGAACTAAGTAGCTAAGTAGCTGCTTTTCTGTGATTGCAGTGTCTTTCCTCAAATACAACCATTACAGAAACACGATGTCATTTATTGACAGCATGTAATGTTGCATTATAAGTTATAATTCAATAAAGCCATTCACTCTACACAAATATTACCTTCCTTTAAAAGAAGGCTTATAACCTAAGGCAGCAAGTTAATACATATTTGCCCTGCTAATATATTTACAAGCCATTTCAACTACTTTGTTCATGCATGAGAGAGTCATCTGAATAATAACTTTGTTTAGAATGACATTATGAAAAATGCTCAGTTAGAATCAAAGCACTTTTAGAAGACATTGAAAATAGAATCAACTCTAAAATTTCACAAGACTGTCTCCAAAGCAAAGAAAAAAAAAAAAGAAAAAAAAAGCAGGTGGATGTTTAAAGCTTCCTTTCTTTCTTCTGTTAATTCATTCCTTTCAGCCTTCTTTTCATCTTTCCATCTTTACAAGCTGGTGCGGGTGGTGTGGGTAGTTATGAATAAAAAGTTTTTATACCAGCATGAATAAAGGCCCACCCCTGCCCTGCAGTTCCTAGGCTCCATCACCAAATGGCCATCTGCAGTCCATGCTAGTGGATAATCCCCTGGGTCCTCTGACAAATCACAGTAAGGACAGCCAAATTTGTGCTTGGTGTTCATTCTAGTGTGTAGTTTTTCTGGTGAACACCTATTGTGTTGGTGTTTCACCTGTTGCTAAAGGACTTCAACTAAGAATGCACATATGACTAGTATGTGGTGCTAACAAAAGATGCATGAATAAAGGAGCAATACTTCCTTGATTTGTTTACCATTCTTTTATATCTATTCTAATAGCACTGTTGTGTACCAAGAGAAGAAATTCTGCATTATAAACTGACTGAGGAAGAATTTGTGAGAAAACTTAATGGATTAACATTGCATAATTTTACATAAAAGGTATCTATGCAAATGCACACATGACTACACATATAGAGAGGAAAAGTCTTAATTCTTTAACAGTATAGGGAAAAATTTTTCCACTCTCCCGTATTTAGATAGTATCTTCCTACTTCTGCTTTTTAGTGCATCTTTCTGTTTTCTCTGTAGTGCAGACCGACTTTTTCATAGGCTTTTGAGATGAGGATGATTTGTACTGTATTCTTATGAAAAATAAGTAAGCATTTTCAGAACATTCATAGTGTTAATGGTGTATCATGGTTTATTTTCTGTTCCAGGCAGTATTTACTAAAAGGTGGAAAGACTGATTTCCTTCTTTTTCTTCTCCCAGGCCTATTGCTGCTTCTTCCCCAAAGAGAATAATGATTTGTTTTCAGTCTTGGTCTAGAAACATTAAAGCTCAAATGCGTGAAGGGATTCCTGTTTTGTGATCAACTCCATAATTCCTCACCAGCATAACCAACACGAATGTATTTTTCAATGTGCAGCTAATACACCTCCCATAGAAAATGGGTTGTTTAGAACAAAGATTTTACTCTGAAGTCAGAATAGACAAACAGGAACCTCTGAGTAATACCTTGGAAGTGACACAATGTGACTGTAGAAATAGAAAATAAATCATCAGAAATTCAAACATTTTGCTTTGTACAATTCACATGCAAACATGAAACAGTGAGGTAAACAGCGTTATATTGTTATGAAGACTGTGATTTCCCTCAAATAATACAAAGATCTGTCAGTTTAATAAAACAAAAAATAAAAGAGAGGTTTGGATGACATCAAAACAGTCTTTTTTATCACCTCCTCATTCCTACTGGGTCATATATTATAAGCTTCTTTGATTTTTTTTATTTCTCTAAAATTAAAACACCTAGTGCCTTTCCCTCTCTGGTGACAGCATTTAATTTCCTTTGGGATGTGACTTCTATTTTCACCTTTCCTGACACCTCTGCCTTCCAATCTAGATTTTGATAAATTATCAAAAGGAGAAATAGAAAAACACTTACATGGAGGAAAACTTGGGGAATACGATGAAGAGAGAGCTACTGCTTCTGACTCCAACAAGATGAACATAAGCAGAACATTAAATACTCATAAAATGCAGCTAAAATTAAACAAGTCTCCCTTATGCTAAGAGGAGGCTTACCAAATCAAGATCTGAAACATCACAGTGGCGGGAACTGGTACAAACTTGTTCCTCAGCTTGCACAGCTGGGATGATCCAGACTGCTAGCCAGAATTTACACATGGTTCATCCGCCTGGCTAAGCTCATATCCTTCCTGACTGGCTCTGTTTTTTTCTCCAGAACAAAGCTTTTTTACTGTCAGATCTCATAAGTGTCTCAGCAGCTAAATTTTTTGTGAGTATCAATTCCTTCTTCCTTCTGTTGTGTGGACTTTCAGGAAAATTCTTCTAGGGAAGAGAGAAGGAATTAGAGAACTTTACCAGTTTTGTCTCTGCTACCTTTTTCTGGTAAGTGAGTCCTTGAGAACAGAGCAGGGAGAGTTTTCATTTGATTCCTTGTTTTACAAAGACAATGTGCAAGAAGGAACAAGTGGAACGTATTTCTGTTTTCCCAATCTTCTCACCTTTTCCATGAGGAAAGAAGAAACAAGACAATCAGGTCCAGAGACACTGGCTGTTTCTGAACTATGAGAGAAGTAGTTTCCCTGTCTCTCTGAAAATGTGTGCAAATCTTACCTGTTCCTTTGGTTTGCTTGCTACATAAACTTCCCCAGTTATCCAGAAATAAGATCAATAATTAAGTCTCTCCTTTTTCTTTGCTGTTCAGAGAAAGAGAGGAAAGAAGAAGCCCTCCACAGTAGAGCAGAGATCAGCTTTAGATTTCTGCCAAAAGTTTAATGATCAAAATAGATGCCTACCATGGAACAAATGTATCACTTCATGCCTTTAAGTATGCCACAGACGTGGTCCTGCACCAGGCACTAGGACCCCTCCCCTCCTTGAACCAAATCTCAGATACAACCCTTCCTCCTCAGACAATCCAGAAGAAGCTATGGCAGAGTTAGAAACCATTTATTCTTTGGAATAGACTGAGGAAGGATAATTCTCATACTTCCCCTCTCAGCCAAATTTATTTTATTACTGTAGTGGCAGGATCATTCAAATGCATTTTAACCCATTAAGATAAGACATCAGCATCCAGAAGAACACAGGTATTACCTTTATTGTCTAGTGACTGCAGACTGCATCACAAACTTGCAGGGAAAAGTTGCCATACCAAATGGAACTTTCCAGGTTTTGACTTACACTTTCCCCTTATTCTCCTACTAAACACAAGACAATATTTCTTTCATAAATAAACTTAAATAATTGAAAGAAGACATGTTTTTCAGAATAAGGCTTCCTCAAGGCTATCTTCTATATTTTTTTGTGTGGCATGAAGAACAATTCTCCTGTATTTTCAAGTCACAATATTTTCCCAAAAAAAATCTTTCAGTAAAAATTTACTTTTTGAAAAACAGTATTAGTTAAAGACTAAAGAAAGGCTGAAGAAATTTATTGCTAACCAAGCAAAGTGGAGAACAGTGAGATCAACAGCAGGTAAGTGTAAAATGGCTACTTCAACCTTGTACTTGTGTCCCCAACTTTAATTTTAATTGCTTTCTCTCCTTTTCTCTTAAAAAAAAACACCTGTGGCATTTGGGAACTTCCAATGAGGTCTTAATAATGGAAACATTTGCTAATCTTTCTTCAGAAGGAGTAAATACATATAGGAGTTAGTTTAATATATGTGGTTTACCATATCATCTAGTTTTCCCTTCCACCAAGACTTTATTACACAATGTCAAGTCATCATGAAGTCAAAAACATTCACAAGTAAGGGAATGCTAGAATATGGATTGTTTACAAAGCAATAATTTAATCCCCCTGTGTGTGTCATTGTGATAATTCTTCAGATATATAATTACACTGTACTTTATTCCATATTATTTTATGTAATTCTTGCAGGGGAAGGACTGTTCTTGGTTAATGATCAGATAGTCCCATTCAGCTCCATTTTTGTGTGAAGGATCAGTTACTGCACAGTATTCAACCCCTGTTCTGAACACAGAATTGCTAGTTTTTTTCATTAATTTTTCTGCAAGGATCATCCATATAACATAAGTACATTTAATAAATTAAAATTTTTAACATCATTGTTTTTGTGCGTAGTATATTAGGAAGGTTGTATAGACAAGGGACAGAGACTATAAAATCAAATAATTTATTATATTGACATAGCAAATGTAAGAGATACAGAACCTGGCTTTCTAGACTGACTTGCATTTTCTAGCTTCATGTATTTAAAATGCATTGATTCTGTTGTATTCATCAATTCCTCCAAACTGAGCAGTCAGCAAATGAATAATACACAGCTAAAAATTGCCTTTGTGTTACTGAATGTCACAGACTCTTTGACAGTGGTGCAGACAGACATGAAGATCTTTGGATCATTAATGAACTATTTAACTGGGCAGACTTTTTTTCTATGCTTGCCACTGTAAGAGGCTAAGTTATGTACCCGACCTCCTTCTGAATTCTGAAATAAGCAGGAGCTATGAGGCTGTGCCACTCAGGATTGCTTTGCTCTCATTTGAGCCCTGGGAAAAATCACATTCCTGGTATCACTGGCTGGGAATAGGAGCTTGGGCTGACGGGCAGCTAAAATCTTCTTTCCTCCCCTAGGATACTTGTTGTTAGGGATGGCAAAGTTGTTCCCAAAAAGTGAGAAAATCTGAATTTATTTAAAACAAAATTTTCAACTGCTTTTTTTGTTGATGCCAATATTGCCTGTGAGTAGTCCATACCCAATAAACTTGTCACAGTGAGTTTTCAAAAAAAGGAAACAGCAGAGCAAGCAATGTCAAAGTCCAAAAGGATGTCTGACTTTAAGTAAAACGCCAATATAAAACCAAGCAAGGGGGAAATTTCCTCTGGCATGGAATTGACCTTTTACCAGTTTTATAATGCTTCTTTGAAGGTGGAATAAAGACTGAGCTTGACACCAAATTCATATTAAAGTGATTTGCATAGAGAAAATGGGACATCACACTCTCTGAGTTGCAGTGATTTGATTACAATACAATTTATTTAAAAGGTAAATTAAAATTTTTGGATATTTTCCTGTAAATTTCATTCTAATATAAAATTTTATTAAATTAAATATTTGAAGAATTTTTACTTCTAAGCTAAACTGAAATATTTTTTCCTCAATTTGGAACAGAACTGAAACACTCATTTTGAAGTATATATTGAAAATTGCCAGTAAGCAAAAGATTAGATTATTTTCTCTTTTTTAATTCGTTCAGAATACATATTTAACTACAATATTATTTGTTTTTTTAGGGATTTATTCAACACATGGATCATTTGCAGCTGCTAAGGACTTCAGGACAGCAACAAATAGCAGACCCTTCCCATGTCTTGTTTTCCTATCTTTATTTTGCAACATGAATCAACACATGCAGTCCACACATGCTTCAGCATCATCACTCTGTTGTTCAGTGCTCTGTTGACTGGAGCATGGACTTCTTTAGAAAATTAAATTTTGTATCCGTCTGATACCAGCACTTGCTAAATAGTTACACAGCTCAACAGATCCAAAAAGGAGGGTGCTGTCCATATCTTTCAGGTTTATATCTCCCCAGTAATCTCTCTGTTGCCGCAGTGGTGATCTTCTTCCCATGGATTTGCATCCCTGTGCATATTCATAGGTGTTGATATATCCCTCTCTACGTTACGTGCAGAAATAGTAGGAGAACAGAAAATATTTCTCATTAGTCCCATAACTTCAGCTGCACTGAGGAAATTTTTATTGCCAGGGAAGAAGCACTGCAGTCTCTTCCCACCTTCTTATCTGCATATGACAGTGCTAGGGTATTTGGATAGAAATTGAAATGACATGCTAGAAATGCAAATGATGTGTAAGCTCTTACATGGCCACAAAAATGTGAGATTAAGTCCTTTCACCAGCTGTTCCACACAGTCAGATGACCCTTCCCATTATAAAATGTGGTCTTTTTGAAATTTGTTGAAGTGGTGCTGGATGAACCAAATCAACTTCATCTGTAACAGCTAAAAATATGTTGGTATAGTTCTCTGATTTATACAGACCATTATTCTGATCCTTCCTTCTCCTATAGGAATTATCAATGTAAAATTGTAAAAAATCATCCTGTACTCATAACAAAACAGGGTACTTTCCTTCACTGAAAGTTAAAGGAAAGCTGAGCATTAAAAACAAACAAAAAGCAGTGTATTATTTATTTTGGAGAGAATTCTTTAAGTAATTGTATTTCAACGTGTTTTACTAACATGTCCAATAGTAAGTTTACAAAAAGAGAAAAAGGCTCCTGGACAATTACAGTTTTGCCATTCCTGTGATGTTTCCCTTTTACTGCTTTAGTAATTGATATGGGAGAATGCACTCACAGTCTATGAACTTTTATTCAAATGTTGATACGAGAGGAAAAGATAGACTATGACAGACAAATGAGTTCTTATTACAGGCCCTCAAGTGCACACAGTGCAGTCTTAGTTCCTGATGTGATGACATGAAATGACCTCCATGTAGTTTTTCCTACTGACCTTTTCCAATATATCTTTGAAGAACAGAGAAGGCATATTTAATATTACTCAGACCTTTACCATGCAGGATACTCTTCGCATCTAGATTGGTTGTATCACTTAATGTACTGGAGGCCCTCTGTAGCAATCACACCTATAAATATACAGGAGTATGAAGGAAATAATTATTCTGAGAGAACTAATGAAAAAGTGAAAGTCAAGAGAATGATTTCTGTTTTGCACTGTGAAATGAAAAATACTGGTCTTTCAGAATCTTAGTCTGAAGGTAAAAAATTCCAATATCTCATCAGATAAAAATAAAATATATTCAATCCAATGAACAAGTGTATAACTCGAGGGAGAAGGAACAGAATATAGCATATCTCTGGATTTGTACTGAACTAGTTAGAAAAAAATTACATGGCACTACATTTCAGAAGAACATTTGTTTTCATAAGTAATAAACCATGGCAGTTTCAAGTTTTTACTTTTTGCTTCAGTGTTTCAGTTTTAGTTTTTTTAAAATGAATTTATGCGAAATTCTTGCTTAGCTCTCTGACATTCTGCATATTTGTAAAAACTATTTCATAGTTCACTTAACAGGAGAAATTTTTAAATCCATTAAAATCCATTAAACTGTACTGAGTGTCAGATGAAGATGAAGACTTTAAAGTGTTTGAAAAGTCCCTTGATTTAGAGATGGGATTTTTAATATTGTAAGTGAATTAGAAGCACAAGCTTTCACTAGCGTATTTTTAAAATTCTGCATAAGTTTCTGCTCTTTATGAAACATGACATTAAAATTTTCCCTACATACAGAACTTAGAGGTCCAAAGTGGCTTGCACAAAGTCAGTCACCATCTGATTGTGAAATATCTTACATCTTGTTACAGGCAAAAGACAGAGAAACACATGGGCGAGCCTAAAAATGCATTGTTATTAAAAAAAAGAATAAAAAGTAAGTCTAATAGACCCAAACTGTTAATTACTAGAAACAAGCTTTGCTAGTACAACAGGTAAAATTAGATGGCAAAAACCTCCTCACTATCCTACTGTTGCCCTCTTCCCTGGTGTTAGTGCTCACCCCTTGGGCATTCCTCTGGGTGTTCAGGTGGACCGTTTCACTCTCCCTTGGGAGAAGAGGAGGATCACAAGCTTTCATCCTCAGGGCTTCAATAAGAGGACTCATGGTCATGAAGAGGGTCCTTTCCTTGTCAGTTTTAGGTCTATTTAAGTTTATTTTTATACCTTTCCTCTGAACAGCCTATATCCCCATCAGTATCTCACATTCCTGTGCCCTGGGGAGGTAAGAGCCACTCACCCGCAGGCAGCCAAGTCAGCCAGTGACACCTGGACCTGAACTGGGACAAGGACAGCCCCACAGAGTCCAGACCTGCTCCCCCAAAGCACCCTGGGACTGAAGGGCTTCTGTAAATAGTGTCAAAAAATCACATTTACTTGGTTACACATCTAGGACAAGAATGAGGAAATGTCAGATTAACTTGGTCAAAGTTTCAAAATAAAAAGTGGAAAAAGGTTGTGCTTCAGAGGACACAACTTCTGGGAGACATTGTGGATGCAAAAAAATAGTAAGGGTTCTATAACTGATCAGCTCCATGATTCAGATTCATGAGAAAGCAAACTACTTAGCCTAGAAATAAAAGACATCATTTGGAAATCAGAAATTCAATGAGCTATAAATTAATGGAAGCCAGGACAACGTCTGTATATTTGCACTTTGTGCTGCTGTTCTCTGACTCTTAACTAAGCATCTGCTGCAGACAACATCTGTCAAAAACAAGGCTGTTGGTTTGGCAAAACATGGATTTGACCCATACCACTCTGTTCAACCTTACAATCAAAAATTTAACATGTTCTGTGATAAAACAGCTATTATCATAATAAGCCTCATAAAACAATTCAAAATGCGTACAAAATATGGTCCTTATAGGCACTCCTCAAAGCCCTCGCCTTTGCATGTCTGGATTTACAGAATTCTGTAAAAGTAAAATATTTTTTTCCAATATGTGAATGTCCAGGCTAATACAGTGGTCAGGCAACTAATGAGACAAAACCATTGGAAGTAATACGATGTTTAACTATGTGGTCTATAATAAGCTTAATAGAATAGAAGAATTCTGAGTAAAACAAATCACTCATCCTACTTACCCTAGCTTTCTCCATTATCTTTGTATTGACTAATGGAGAAGAACAACCAGGTCCATATACTTTAAATGTTCATGACAAAAAGCAAAACTTGTCTCAATTTACACCACTGGAAGCAATAATATTATTCTGCTGAGAAATCAGCACAAGCAGGACAAGAGTTGGGACAAATATTTTAATGCTACTCTCAGCCTCCAAAAGGAAATTTATGTTAGATTAACTCTATTCCTATTACAGAATATGCAGCTTGTGTGCATATTAATTGGTCTATAACATTTCAGATTTATGAAGACTTCCACTTGTCCTAGACTTGAGAGAAAAAGACAAGATAAAAGGATTGTGGTTTAATTAGGTTTCCATGTATTAATTCATCTGAGAGCTGTCTGGCAATGAATCACACATTGCAGGTCATGGTTCATTTTTGTTTCTATCTGGTCAAGAGGTTCTCATGAATTGCCTTTGTTCACCTGCCCACCATTTAAGTAATCTCTTCATGTGAGGGCCTGTCATCACAAAGCACTTCCAGAGAGCTAGTCTTTTACCTAACAGCCCAAAAGGTTTTGTTGTTAGCAATTTCCCTAATAATACGGAAAAAAATATATATATTCAGTTCCTAATGAGAAAGGATGTCCATTAGTCATGGGAAAATTAAGGTAACAGTTGTGCTATTTCAGCACAAAGAGATTTTGCCTTTACCCTGCAATTCATGCACCTTTTGGACTGTCAGCCCTCCCTCCCCCCTCCCCCAAATTAATTGCTTCCCATCTTAACATCTGCTGCATCATTTCAGAGCACCTAAATCTGGGAGAATTATTTCTATCGCCCTTAAATCCCTTTGTCCTACAATGATTACAGTCATGTTCGGTGGTGTGCCCAAAGCAGGTCATACACAAAATGGATACATACTAAACAAGATACAATTAATATTTGCTATCTTGTATCCAGAGAGAGGTGCACAGTTGGTGATGGTGTGCAAGCATTTTCCAGCACTTTAACACCAAAAATAGCATTTTCTAACACAACTGAGATATAACTGCAAAGAGGCCAACAGAGACTGGTGGCACAGTTAAACAAATAGGGTGAAGAAAAGACATGCAAGGCATGAAATCTGCAGGCAGGAAAGATAGCTTGGAAAAGTAACACAATTAGAACAAGCAGAAGGGTGTATGGTAGAGTTAGAAAAACCCTGCAAAAGAATTAGGAAAGACACCAGAATCCTATAATCAGAAAAGTCTGGTTTGGAAGGGATCTCTGGAGACCATCTGATCCAACTTCCTGTTCAAAGTAGAGCCTTAGATTAGTTTATCTGAGGACTCATCAAGCTAAGTGTTTCCAATGAGAAAGACACCATTACATTTCTGGGCAACCACTGTTTAACTCTTCCCACAGGGAAGAGGGGTTTTTTTGTTATATTCAGAGGTATTTTCCCTGAAAAAGCTTGTGAACGTATCCTCTTGTCCTGTCACCTCATTTTGTGAAAGGAACACATCTATCTTCTCTGTTTCATTTAAGTACTGGAAGGATATGATAACTCCCACAACAGATACACTTCTCTGTTCTAGGCTGAACAAATCTAATTCCTTTGACCCTCCATCATATTTAAAATTCTCCAACCCTCTTGCCCTCTTGATGTTGTCCTTAGTGGCTCCTGGACTCCCTCCATGTTCTTAAAGCCTTTTGAACTGTGGGGGCTAGGCCACAACCATGATGTTCCAGCTGTAGACAAAAATTTTCTTTCACTGCCATAAGGGTGCTTTTATAGCAGGTATTCAACTTCTGGTCCACCAGGATTCCCAGGTCTTTTTCTGACTGCACCACAGCCAGTCAGACCCCTGCCTTTACTGCTGCTTGGGATTCTTCCATCTTAAACTCCTTGCATCTCTTGCTGACCTAATCTCTCAGTCTGCTTAGGTCTCTTTGAATGGTGGCTGCTCCTTCTAGGACATCTATATTATCTCCCAGTTTGCTGTCATCCACACAGCTGACGTAAGCGGGGTTCTTTCAACCCTGTCATCCAGATCCTTTAAAAAGATGTTAAATGTTATCAAATTCATAGGAACTTCGCCCATTACTTCCTGCTAGTCCCTCAGAGATTTGATTGAACCAGAAGAATACTGAATAAGGGAACCTGAACAAGTACTGACTATAAAATTAGAAGATCACCCCCTTTGTTCCCTAGGGCTTAGTATTCGGGCCAGTTCTGCTTAATGCTTTTAGCAATGATCTGGATGAGGGTATCAAGGGCACCCTCTGTCAGTTTGCAGATGACACCTACTTGGGCAGGAGTGTTGATCTGCTGAAGGATAGGAAGGTTCTATAGAGGAATGTGGACAGGCTAGATCAATGGGATGAGACCATTTGTATGAGGTTTAACAAGGCCAGGTGCTGGGTCCTGTACTTGGGTCACAACAACCCCGTCAATGTTACAGGCTTGGGGGAAAACGGCTGGAAAGCTGCCAAGCAGAAAAGGATCTGATGTGTTGTTCAAAAGCTAACTGATTATGACCCAGGTAGACAAGGATGCCACAGTAATCAGAATTACTGTGGCTAGAAGGTCTAGGTCAGTGATCATCCACTTGTCCTCAGCATTGGTGAGGCCTCACTTCAAACACTGGTGAAGGATCTGTGGCACAAGTCATATGAGGAGCGGCTGAGGGAGCTGGGGTTGTTTAGCCCAAAGAAAAGGAGGCTCAGGGGAGACCTTTTCACTCTCTATGACTACCTGAGAGGAAACTGTAGTGAGGCAAGCGTCAGGAACAAGTGTTTGGAGGAAATTGCCTCAAGCTGCAGAAGAGTAGGTTCATATTAGATACTAGGAAAATAGTCTTCACAGGGAGGGTTGCCGAGCATTGGAACAAGCTGCCCAGGAAAGCGGTTGTGTCACCACCCCTTCAGGCATTTTAAAGGTGTAGACATTGGATTTAGGGACATGGTTCAGTGGTGGACTTGACCATGCTGCATTAATGGTTGGAGTCAGTGATCTTAGGCATCTCTTCCAACCTAAATGATTCTATGATTCTATGAATTTTCTTTCGGGGATGGGGCTGGCACAGCAATGATGAAAAAGAAATGAGGGCAAAAACAGAAGGGGACCTATTTAAATTCTGACTTCTCTTATCAACAAAATCTCAAGCTTGGTCACCTTGACCTTGGGCAGTGAAAGGCCACAGCCACCCATTCTAACTATACTTCCAAAGTTCCGTCGTATTGTATGTCGGCAAGTTTGGGTAAGTTTGTAGACATCAGTTGTTTTGTAGATGTAGTCATAATGATTGATAGACACTTGGTAATGTACCCAATCCAGTAAAGGGTAGCTTTGTAGTCTAAAGCTATCCTAATTTGCAGGCCTTTTTAGCAGAATAATTTCCAAGCAGATCAAGAAGCAGTGTCATTTTTCTGTTAAATTGCAATAGGAATAGAAATGCTATATTGTTCTTTGTAGACAGTGTCCTATACTCTCTCTGAGACCATTTTTATATTATTTCCAGACAATTCACAACCATTCAACATCCTTTTGTCACAGATTTTCCTTGCCAATGAGAACCAAACTTAAATTCACTGAAGTTTGGTCTACCATGTCTGTGGACCCATTCCCTACGGGAAAGTTCTCTTTAGATCTTCATCTGTTCGGCCTTGTAACACATTCTTTTAACTGTGCTTAGTCAGAAGTGTGTCACCATTTAAGTATGGGTAAAGTACAAACCATAGTGCCTGTACATATGTTCATCCATTCCTGCAGTCCTATTCATGTTCATGATCCTGAAGGATACATATGAATTTTAATAAATATAAAATATTTTTTCAAAAAGATGAGCAGAGATTTCCCTGCATTTTATAAATTTGAATGCTAATGTCCACAGATACTGTTGTTTGTAATGCTATTTTAGGGTGTATTGGGGTTGTAATTAAACTGAGTGTGAACAAGTAAGATCTCACTTCACCAAGATTGCTTCAACAGTAAATGCTTGCTTTGACTCTAATTTCAGTTTTAATTTTATTTCCTTTCCCTTCTCTGTTTAAAAGTGTGAACTAGCAGTACCAGCAGTCTCTGCAGATCACTAAGCTAATTGGTACCTCCTTGATCAGGCAAATACGAACATCTTCATCCATTTCTCAGACTGTCCTCCTTTTGTATTTTCTCTGTGTTTTTGATTTTTAAATATCAGTTCTCTTTCAATCATCACAAATTCCTGCATTCCAAGACAAAGGTTTCTCAGCAAAGCTGAATTTACAGAGCATCAGGTGTTCTGTGTTAATCACAGAAATATATTGCAAAACTTGTCTCAAAGTAATAAAGCAAAGAGCAGCCTTTCCATCAACTACTCTGAGAATGCACAAAGAAGAGGTGAAACAGATCATGTTTATCCTGAGGTGCTGTGAGGTGGGAGAATGCATACATGGATGCAGGCAGGATTTGAGGAGAAGCTAATGCACAGAAAGGTCATTCTACAATTTAATATCCCACAACACATAGTTTTACCTACTAACTTCTCAATGCAAAACATAAGTTATAGGAGCTTCTCTCCCAGCAGATTGAAGGGAAATGAACATGGAATTGATAAGAATTATCTTTTGCTGTATATTTACTCATCACAAGTAGTTAATTCTCTTGTCTCTCAATACTCTTATGTGCACGCATGATTGTGGGCACATGTCTGTGCCTTGGTTAACTCTCAAAGTATCACTGTCCAAATGTATTCTGTCCTAAAAGCAGATATGCAGTGCAACCACAGGTTTGTGGCTGAGCCTATCTATGCTACAATAGATGGTTAAGCAGTATGCATTCCCAAGCTTTTGGTTAAGGGAAATGGAAAAGGCACTCAAGTCCTACCCCAAATAATAGGAAAGTGATCTGGAAAACTTAAGGCAAATCTCATTCTCCAAACTACTTTTTCTTGAGCTGTTCATGCTGGCCACCTGTCCCTATACTAGCAGACCTGTTCAGTTTCAGCATCAGGGTAGAGAGTTAATGTCATTGCAAAAGGCTCTTGCTGTTTCCAAAAATCTGACTATGCCTTAGGGCTATGTATATATAAGAAAACATCTCACTTCTTTAGGATAACCTTCCCCAAAGGGAGAGTCAGCTCTCTTTCTTACATATTGTAGACTAAATAAACCTGCAATATCTGGAACTACCTTATTGAAAAGCACCTTTATTCTAGTTTGTTCACTTGCCTTCAGGTTCTTCCAGGCATAAATAGGAAAATCACTGTGTTCTTAAAAAACCTCTTGCCCTGTGGTCACATTTTTCCTTTTTGGGCCACAAACACACTCTGTTTAAAAGAAAAGCTATTTGGTTTATTTCTCTGGAAATTTTGTGAGGGTATTCCTGTTTCATTTTTCCTCTCCCAACTTGTGGAATTGTCTTTTTGATAATATTTTGCCACCATTCCTTAATTTTCTTCTGTTAAGGCAAAGGTGCATTTTGACTACACCTTGAGATAATCACAGATAGGTTTCTGTACTATGCTCTTGGCTGAATATTTTTCAAGTTTGTGGATACTTAGTGGATTTTTTTTTTCCTTCTTTAGAGATTTTCTGTTCAAGTGTACACAGGGTTGGTTAAAACTGTAGTAAAGTTTGCCCATTGAAGAAATTAATTTTTTAAAAATAAAAAAAAAGAAATTGAAAAGTGGAATGGCCTTTCTTATTTTCTCCTGATATGTCACAGATCCTTTGAGTTGTAAATCATCTTGCAGAAAGTATTGTTTACTGAAGATTAACTTAATCAGTATGATACATGTACAACTGACTTGAGCCTGAGAAACTTACCTAATAAAACAATCCTAAAGTGCATTTCCAGAAGTATGTATGACATTCTTATTTTCTTTCTCTGGTGAGTCTTCCTTTTTGTTAGGCATCATTTTTTTTTCTTTTTTGATAAAAGGTGTTAAAGAAAAAACCCTGAAAATATATTAATAATTTCTATATAATTAAAAAAAAAAAAAAAGAGAGCGTGAATATACTCTTTTAGAGTAAGGTACTCTCTTGTTCTTCTTTCAATCTACTTTAAAAGTAACCCAAAAAAGGAAAAAAAAA
>VWZT01007252.1:952928-982231 GCA_013397055.1 Pachycephala philippinensis
GAAAAAAAAAGGAAAAAAAAAAAAAGAAAAAGAAAAAAAAAGAAAAAAGACCTCCACAGTTCTATGGCAATAGCCACCAGATAATTACTCTTTTGAGCAAGCAAGGATGGGTCTGCTAAAATTGTGTGGCAAAGACCACCATATGTCAAGAAATAAAAGAAATAAAGTTAGTCCTGAAATCTGATCCTGTGCTGCAAAATAGTACTACTAAGAAATAGTTTGTTTACATTCACTCACACTCTCCCAGTTGAATTTTATGGTGAATAGAAATAAGGGAAAAATGCAAAAGGCGCTTGTGAATTAAACAGCCCACTGCCCTTTCCTGCTGCTTATAAGCTCATTTATTTATAAGAACTTCAGTGAATTTTTTTTTTTTTACTTAGACAATACATACGAGACATATTAATTGGGCCTATTAAAGGGAACCAGTGTTTATAAATACCTTCAGACAGAGCTTTCTCAGTTTTACTGTATGTTGAAATAAGTGATGGGAAAGAAAAGCATCACAGAGAAGGTGGAAGCAAAACCAGAAAAAAACAATATTAAATATGCCAAAAGAAGCAGTGTGCTAATGTAAGAGAAAGCAAAATCGAGTGTTAATCTTGCTGCATACCAAGAAGGAAAGGAGATGGGAAAACAACAAACCATTGCCAGCCTTTTTCCTAATGCCCATTTAAGTAGCTTTTCAATTATTTTTAATCTTGGTTTTAATTAGATATCCCTGCATTCATTGAGATACTGTAATTTGCAATTTTTTTGTTCATGGATATAAACACATAATCTATATCCAATAAGGAACATAAGGATGCCTAGTATGAATTCACATATCCCCAGGCAAATGTAGCATGAAACACCAGATATGGGAGAAGGAGCATAAAAGCTGTGATTCTCCTCCAAAACTGGAATCCTAAGTTATGTGATGACATAAACCAGACTGATTTAGATATATCAAAGTCTGTAATTCTGCAGCCCACCTAGACTTTCTGTAAGGGAATACAGTTTGACTTAAATTAGGAAGAAAACTTGCAAGACAACGCTATTCAGGTTCTCCAAAGCCTTAAACCTGCTGTGCAGTTTACATGCTTTCCTCCCTGCTAACCACCGAATGAGATATATGCTGCCATCTGCTTTTAATTCACTTGACACGCCAAATCAGCAAGATGCTTGAACTGACAATATAAATGCTTAAGTCATTCCATTGATTTTAGCACTCGTGCTCAGTATAGGCTTGTTTCTAAGCACCTTCTTGAATCAGGACCTGAAAGTGCATTTAAGGAACTCATAAACACAGTTAGCCATGAAAGGTATTATTAAATGCATCAGTAAATTGTAAAAGATCAGATTCTTCCTTAATATCATACTACAGAGCAAAATATTTCTATAAGCTTACTTGGCCTTCAGAAGGGATGGGCTGAAAGAAAATTATGTTTAACAGTAAAAAATTATATACAATTGAATTCACTCAGGGAAGCTGCCCTGTCAGACATGCATTTCTTAAGCAGAATGGGTGTAGTTTTATTGACACTAACGGCTAAAATATTGCCCACTAATGTGTTTTCATTGCTCATGAAGAATCCAATTTCTATTTATTTCTCATGGAGGTTACAAGAGGTGTCTATTTACTGAAGCCAGTTCAATAACTGAATGCAGAAATGTATATTTACATTTACTCACAGTAATCTATCATTTAGCTGCTTGTACTGCAGCAGACCCCTCCTATTGAAATATATTGCTTTTTCTCTATATAATTTTCTTCCGTCTCGCTTCATGTAGACTTTCTATTACATTTCTTTACCAGCCACTGTCACCGCTCTAACTGCTTTTCTTTCCAATAGCTTCTGTTTAAAACTAAGTAGACTCATTTTGGTCAAGATCTGCTAAGAGATTCTGCTTTTGCTCCTCACTTTTTTAAACATCTATGGACAAGAATGGAGAGGGGGAGGGGCTGAGAAGAAAGACATAGCTAACACAATAAATAACATTATAGAAAGAACTTCATGTAATGTCTAGAGCAATGTTTTATATCAGTGGAACATTATTACATGAGCTCTTCTTTCCCGGGGGTCAGGATCCAGCAAGTATCAAATCAGAATCTCACCAAGCAGGTTTCAATCCTCCCTGGAATTCTTGAGTGCCCACAGAAGGCAGGAGAAAATCAGGGTTATCGGGCTACAGTCACAGAAGAAATCACTTAAGTCATATCCTGCACACACCTTGGGACTCCAGGGGACAAGGGGAAAAAAGGCTTTCCAGAAGAGCAGCTGAACACTCGCTACTCTAAGTGCTGACTACAGTGAAGGATGTTACTAAGTGTAAACATACTACACCCCTACAGTTCCCTACTCCTTTTTTTAAAATGATACTGCAGCACGATCTTCAAGCCAGTTTAAACTATCATCACCATGTATAACCAGAAGTTATACATTTAAGGAAAATTATAACATTAACTATTTCAACTCATCTTCTGATAATTCTAAAACTTTTTCATATAGAACTATATGTATATATAATATTTTAACCATATACATACATATATATATAATATTTTTACCATGTGTTGTTCTTTTATATAAAAAAAAAGGATTTATAATATTTTTAAGCACATAAAGGTAGGGTATTCTCACAAGTGCTGTTATTTATTGTGGCTCAGTCACTTGATATTGTGAAATGAAAAGTCAAAGCAATCCAAACAGACAACAAACAGGATAAGCAAATTAAATTTACTTCTGAAGCCATAATATGAATGTCTAAAATTCTGCAGCTAAGTAAAAGCAGCAATTGTTTTTAATCTTCATTTTACATGTTTGATCATTTCCTTTGCTGATTTTTATTATTCTGTTAAACTTTTGCCCTTTTTGTTGCCTTTAGTTTCAAGAACGATCAATGAAATTTAAAAAAGAATGGATGTAGAAGTTAGATTTTGAGCACAAGTGGTATTTACCTTATACTTTTCCTGCATATTGGAACAAGTATTGCTACTTGTGGAGCTAGGCACGTTTACAAGGGGAAAATCCACCTTTGCCTGGGACGGGAAAGTGTCTAATTGCATAATCATATTTCATACAGACTAATTAATTAAGTTAATAAAATTATTATGTGATCAAAGCAGGCCTGGATATTTTACAATGTTGTCAGTGATAAAGGAAAGAACTCAGGGAAGTGTTGAACTCTTGTCACATTTTTCTATGACTACTCATTGCTGATTTTCATCCAAAACAGGAATAACTTCCTCCTTTCTCAAACTGGTATAAATTAGGCAGAAATTCCATTTAGTGGAGCTAATTGTCACGGAATCACTGAATGCCATGGCCTTCTGGCTAAAATATAATTTTTTCATATTTCTAAATTCATATTCAAAAAAAGACAAGGAAACATGGTTAATAAATATAAAATGAAAATTTAGATTCTTTTTATTTTAAATGCTTCTAGTTGATGACTGACATTTTGATCTTTTCAATAATTTGTTTTGGTAAAATTATCATATAGGTTCCAAATAAATGTGTGTTTTACTGACACAAAATGCCAGCACAGTAATGAACTGTCAGGCTGCTCTTAACATATTCCCATTTGATTTTCCTTTAGCTATTAAATTAACTAATTGTTTTCTTGTACTATGGGTTTCTAGCTTGGAGTATGTGTTGATTAAAGATCAGCATACATAGCAGTCGATCACCTGCTTTGTAATTACATCTCTCGGGCTTCTTAGTTGAATGAACAGAGCCTGCTTCTAAATATTGCAAGGGCTTTTTATTCTTCCTCATTGGTATACAACTCTCAAGGTTTGAGCTGACATCCAGAGACAGATGTGGTTTGTTTCTAGCAACAAAGAGTGGAGGAGGGGTTTTGGCAAGAATCAAACTCTATGGACAGGCAAATTAGGCTCAGCAACATAGTAAATATAGGGATTTACATCTCCAAGAGCAGTGTTATAGCATGTCTTACACTCCTTGCGGAGCTGTCTGAGGAAAGCTACCAGTTTCGATGATAAAGTCTTTTTTTTTTTCTACTAGCTGCATAATCTTGTGAATTTGCAAGTCCCCTTTACACTGAATCTGCTTTTTTCCCCAGTCATCAATGCATCAGCATGCTTTTTTTACTATATCTACTGTCAGGAGTACTTAAAAAAGCATAAACTTGTAATATTTTTACTTTTCTAAAATTTGAATTATTCTTTAAGTGATTCCTGCGTGGATTTGCATATATTAGAAACAGAAGAGGTTGGAATATTTGTGAATGATGTTGTTCATCCCAGTCTAATCTGGGCACTGTACACCAGCTGGCACTCACTAGCCAAAGTTTTAAAGGAAAGAACAGTCATAACTTGCAATATTAACATACCATTATTCATTCTGCTTAACATCAACACCACAGGATTTTATTCCCCTCAGTGCAGATTTTAACTTTGGGCTTTTTTGTTGCTTAAAGAGAATTCACGAGTTCATATGCTTAATGATCTATTATTTGTAAGAATGCAGATAATGCAACTAATATATAAAGCTGTGAGGCTGCAGACAGTTCACCCAAAAGTGAATAGATCTACCCAAGTAACTTGGAATTCCATTGTTATTTCTGAAGAAATTTAAAGCAAAATCCACTCTTATTGCCACTGGAGGCACAAAATCCATACAGAAGGCCTAAATCAGACAGGACATTTTCCTTAACAGACTGAAATTCAGCAGTCAACTCCAGGATCACTTTAAAATAAGAATCAAGAGAAGTGTCAGACTCACAGCATTGACGGCTTCCAAAATGTCCATGACAATTTGCCAGATTTTGCTGATGTTCCATGAATTGCTAACTGAAATCAGCATAACTAGCAGGCAGAGAGCATTGCTATGATTATTCAGAAAATCCTATTTTTAAATTAGCAGAGAGTGAAACTAAAAAATACATATTCAAATCCCTAGAGAAGAAAAAAAGATATTTAGGGGTAAAATTCATAACAAAATTGAAGAGTTTCAATTTGCTCAAAAGTATAGCACTGCTTTTGTCATGGTGGAGTGAGGGCCAGCTGCTCCCTAAAGGAAGCCAAGGTCATCTGAATGCTGCTGTGGCCACCTCTGTTCTACAACTGCAGGGATCCCACAAGTTATAATTTTAAAAATGCCAAGATTTAATTTGATGCAGTTTGCCCTAAACAGGAAATCAACATGTGAGGGACCAGCTAATAGTACTCTTTTTTAGAAGGAAGATATAAATATTTCTATTCTTTCTACTGTAACCCTAAAAGGTTAATATACCTGAAAGTTACTCAGTGGATCCACATTATGATTAAAAAAATACAAACAAGACAAAACAAAAAAGACATGAAGTCATCTCTACAAGATATTCAAAGAGGAATTTTTTTTAATGTTGCCTCTCAACTTATGTATTAATTGCTTATGTTCAAAAACAAATATCCTTTCTTCTTCTGTCATTTATGCATAACTTAAGATCATGAACGTGAACTTCACACAAACTTTGAGCCAGTTCCTGAAAATTGCATATAATGCTAAAAATTCCATAAAATTATAATTTCTCTATTTTTCAGTCTTTTTCTTATCACTTGCTATGTACCAAATATATAACAATGAAACAAATGTATCAAATACCATAAATTTCTGTTTAACAACAACTGCTGAGGCACTGCGCAAGTTTCAGGTGTATCTCTGGAATTCAAATTTGCTATTTTACTACTCTAGGCTACTTATGAAGAATCAATGAAACAAATATAGTCTAAAAGTTACTGAAGAGGTGGTTTTTTCCCCAAGTGATCATGTCTCCCATGCAGGTGAGGCATCTCTTTTATCAACTAATGGTAAAGAATGAAATGATGCCCTAAAGACAGTGGCAGTTTCTTGAAAATTTTAAAAATGTACTGTTAAGTATTTTTAGAGTTAGTCAGCTTGTAGTGTCTCATGTGGCTGTCAGATGAGAGATATAAGTATATGACAATGTGACAAAAAACTTAACATCTCCATTAGGTGCAAAAATAAGAAATGAATCGACTAGTAAAGTGCTGAATGAGTCTCTAGCTACCAGCTCATGATAATCAGATAGCTTCCAAGGTGTAAAATTTGAAGAAAAAATCCACGTAACTTTATTCTTCATGTTGTAATTTCACTGATTTAAATATGTTAGATTATATCGTATGATACTTTGATCTTGTTTGGGGCACTTAAAATCTGAGAAACTCACTGATCTATATGGAGTTCTATCAAACATGCACGGGCCTGACAGTGCCTCCCCGATATGTATGAATATTGCTGTTTATATTACAAATAAAATTCTGCAGGTACCAAGGGCTTCTCTATTTACTGACACATTCAACTGCATTATGAGATTTTATCAGAATAGTGAAAGAAGAGCTATACTTAAAAGTTCTGAAATTATATTCTTTTAAATCTGACATATGTAAGACACACTTTCAAATGCCAGAGGTGAGAAAACATATTAAATCTTTTCCTTTCAAGAAGTGGGTCTTAGTCTAGTAAAGTCAGCAATATACATAAAGCATAACTTCAGGAAAATAACAGAAGTACAGAAACTAAAAGAAAATAACCTGTGGAGAAAGACTAGCCACCTTACCCAAAATTAAAATTACCTGTGGAAAAATTAAATACAAAGTTATACAGTTCTGTAACTGCTACATGAAAAAAGTCAAAGAATAGTAAATATTTTTATAATATCAAGATATCCCACCACTTTTTAGTTTTCTTCTGATAATTTAATAAACACTGAAAAAAGGTTGAAAGAAACATCTTGAGTTCTTTAGAGCACCATAAAAACTTGCCATATCTAGACTAAGTTACAATATAAACAAGTTATCTGAAATAGCTCTTATTTTGGACACAGAAGAAAAATTCCCAATATTATAAATATCTGGAGTAAATCAGTGTATCAGAACCCTTGATAAAATGCTTCACTGGTCAACATGTTTTATTACCAGGAATCTGCATTTCGTTAATAGTTAGAATTTTCCAAGCTATGTGCTATAATATCCCTGAGTGTAGAGGGATTATTGTTAGTGTAGACTGATTGGCTTCAACTGTATTGCATGAGTGAAACTGGCTTTATTACAACACGGTAGGCTGGTTTTTTTATATTTTAGAAGCTATTTCCTTTCTCTTCAGAGTTAACTAATTGTGTTCTTTCTTTTCAGTTTACATTTCATCTAGATGTCACGTGCAAATTTTTAATAATTTCCACTATGTTTTATATTGTATACAGTATATATTACATATTTAATTCTATATATTCTTTTATTGGATTGTACAATTTCATGTATAGATCTGTATAGAATCTTAATCTAAAGCATACATATAAATTATCATGATTGGTGAGGAAATCTCAAAATATGTTAAAAGTAACTTTGTACATAAAAAGACTTTGGTTTTGGGAACTTCCATGGTCACAGCACATCAGCCATTTCCTTGCCAGTTTGCTATGTCAACCTCAACCTGAATACAGGTGATACCAGAAGCAGCCCTTATGTACTCAATTTTTAGAACAGACAAGTAATGCACAGGCAGTGATTATTCCTGATTCAAAAATGGAATATGATGAATATCAATAATGAGAATTCAATTAAGATGATTTAGTGATTCAGGATATTCTCTCCAGAATATTCTCTCACATACTGCCATATTCTGATATTGTTTGAGAAGTGAGCTATTCAAGAGAGAGAGTTCACTTTTCTGATATCATGCGAAAGGAACCAGAAAACTTTTAATTAAAATTTAAAGCCCTATGGGTGCTGTGGGAAAATCTCATCAAACCATATGCCAACAGGCAGGACAGAGTGCAGTCTGCATGTGATCATTGGTGCTGGAGACAACAAAGGCTTAGTTCCTTCTCTCTAATTAGCTAAATTTTTCATTTTTAATTTATTACCTGGGAAGTATTAAAACAAAACAAAACAAAAAAAAAACAAAAAAACCCCAAACAAACAAACAAAAAAAAAAAAAACCAAAAAAACCAACAAAAAACCAACAAGCAAATTAAAAAATAAAGTGACTTACATGCTATGACCCTGCTATGACTGGCTTATAGTTTCATTTATTAGTTTAAACTTGGGGGGGACACACTTTCATGTCTGGCTTTCCATCAGTACTGAAAAAGTGGACTTTTTGGACAAGGCTTGATGTGTATTATATGCTTCTCTGTGTGACTGGCAAGGGAGGAACTTGGCTGCCTTTAACTCTGTTCCATTTAGGCTTATTTTACTGCTTCAAACACTTAAAGAATAACTCAATCCTCAGATGTAATGATGCTTAGATAATATAAGTACCCATGCTGGATAAACACTAAGAATGTCCACTGTACTAATGAAATCAGCAAGCTTCAACAGTTTTCTGCTATATATAAGATTAAAACCACCTCCTCATGAAGTAACCTATGCAGAGTGTCCAATTATCTTTTGGCAGAGGTGTATTACATTTCAAAATTTCATTTCACTGCAATGCTACATAACCTGCTGCCTGACAGTTTTTGTGAGCTCTATTGTAGAAGTAATTCCCATCTAGATCAGGTCCTAAATTTTACTAAATAGAAAACTATAATTTTTCCAGTGTATTAAATTGTCAATGTAAACACTATTTTGGCAGCAAGTTATCACAGAATTTCAAGATACTTTCTCTGCAATCCATGCTTAAATTTAAAGTGATTCATAAGTAATGTTTCTCAGCTACATAGAAAAAAAAAAGCTACAGATTTTCTTACTGTATGAAATATAGTACACTTTTGGGTTCACAGATGGCCAGTGAACATTTATAAATAAATTTAATATGCCATATCAAGAAAGTTTGAAACCTGACCACCTAACTCTAGGGTTCTGTATTGATATTGACATCTACAAGACACTAAATACATCCTCTTGTTCCAAACTACTGAGCATGCGGAATTTGAATTGAAATGACTTGTAAGAGCTGAGCACTTTGGAAAAAACAAACTTAAAATACCTTTTTCATTACATAGGCACAAAATATATTGCTGTACACTTAAATATGTATGAATCTAACTTTAAACAAATTTACTTTTAAAATTTTTGCTGACATTTTCTAACAAAAATATATTATTTGCATATTTAACATTCTTTAGATTAAGGTAAAAATCAGGAGATAACATTTACATTAAACTGTTTCTCAAATACTATTATTTCTAATGGACTCATACATTATATTAGCCGGCAGTTATATTTTAAAGCTTAGTACAAATATCAACAAACTAATGTCTTGCAATTGAGGCAGAGGGAAGCAAATCTTTTGGGGATTATATTCTTATGGAAATCATAGGATGAAACTGATGATTCATTGAAAAGAAAGGACATGAAAATCCCAAAAAGATGGGTTATGTATATTTGGGTTTGTGAAAACTATTCCTCTGATTTAGTATTGAATCCCTGACTGAAGATGGTGACACATAATATTTGGATCAAGGGTAGATGCTGATTAATTAAATTGTATGTACTGAGGACAACAAGTAATTTCTGAAAAACTTCACATAAATGCATATACACTATCTCCAGAGTATCCTGTTTGTACCTCCTCTACATATGCTCATGCATATAATTCTTCCTAGACATATATTCTTTTATGCCTGTTTACATGAGGGTTAGTTTTTCATAAAAAAAGAGCTGTATCCAGCTTTGTGAAATCTGGTCAGATGTACGAGGTGGCACACTTTTCCAGGCGTGGCCAGTTAAGAGGTAAAGTTCAGCTAAGGACATGAGCTCAGTTGGATGTGACAGATCTTGAGAGGGTAGCACAGGATACTGACAACCAATGCAAGGGCTAAGGGCGCAGCATGAAAAGCAAGGCAGAAGTGACAGTGACAGGACAAAGCCACATCACTTCCTGGGGGCTGTGCAATTAAGCTGGAGAGGAAGTGCTGCCTAGGATTGCACTATTTAGGATCAAGTAGAGACTGAGATAATTTACATTTTTTCTCACACTGTAGTTTGAATCCCACCTTGCAGATATTTGCTTCCAGCGATCCAAGACAAGGTGGTCTGATCTCTGGTGCCCTGAGACACAGACAAAAAGCAAGATTTCTAGTTTTCTGGCAGTTCTCTGTTGGGTTCCTCTTATCTTTCTTATCTGTGTCTTCCACCACAATGTCTTTCAGACCACGATACACCATATGGAAGCTCAAAATCCATGGGATTCCTGGACAGCAGACCTATTCAGTATTTGTCAGGAATTACACCTTTGTAGCATAGCCTCTGCTTTACTGTTGATTGAAACATTTTTCCCTGGAGGAGAAAGATTAGACGACTTGAAATATGGAGGTAATGAAAGTGGATTTTCAGGACATTTTTACTGGCTTCCATGGAGAAGAAGCATATACAGGGAGCTCAGGAAGAGAACAGTAAGAAGTTGGGAATTGTGATGTAAGGGCCTGATTCTCTGCAGTGAGGTAAGTAGCACCCACAGTGGACTTGCATGAGAGAAGCTCTGCAGCAGGGTGACTGGGGAGTGGTGGTTTGGGAGTACTATGAACTCTGAATTGGAAACTTAGCTCATGTACCACCATTAAAAACCTCTCTACTTCGATGCAGGTTCAAATAAGAGAACTTTCAGGGGAAGATTGGGATCGAGGGAGAAGTTATTTTCCAGAACTCAGTCTATATTAAGTTCATGGGGCCAAACAGGTTGCATCCATCAATACTGAGAGAGCAGGAAGATGTCTTATCAAGTATGCTTTCTATCTTCTTTGTAAGGTCATGGAGATGTGGACAGTGTCCCTAATGTCTGGAAAAAACAAATCTTTTAGCATCAAAAATCCAAGGAACTACATGCAATTCAGCCTCACATTTGACCCTGAGAAAATCATGGAACAAATCTTCTGGCAGCATGTTTCTGAGCACGAGGACAATAGGGTACCTGGGAACAGTCAATATGGATTTACCAAGGGTAAATGATGACTGACAATGACGCTGCCTTCTGTGACGGTATCTGGGACTGATGGCCCTAGTGATGCTGAAATGGGTTCAATTTCCAAGCAGGGGCAGCAAGAGCTAGCAGTGCCCTCAAGGCCCTAACACATTCTTTCCCTCACTCAGTTCTACACACCAAAGTGAAGTGCATTTGTGATTTATTTTCCCTTTGACTTCATTATAGCATTCAAAATTCTACTGCACATTCACTTCATCTTTTGTCTTGTTTCTGATACACGTGTCTAAACTCATAAAACCCTATATGTGTCAGCATCTGTAAATAATGAATCAAAATCAAAAATCACTCACTAATTAAATTTTAGTTCAAGAGGTAATAGAAGCTATGAAGTTCCATTTTGCTTCATTGCTACTAATGAAGAAAGAACATCTGTATTATCTGGATCTTTTCACTGAGAAGGCTTAATGAACCTTTGAAGGACAGATATCTTTAAAAATGTTAATTCTCATTTCTGTTCACACCACTGCTAACTAAATATGATTGACCTTAAACGGAACAGATTTTTACGTTTGGTTTGTATCATGTTTTAACTGCCCCTCTGTACATATTGATTCTAGTTGCCAATAATCTGTTCTTCAGTTGAAGATGATGAGATGCTGACAAAAAGGCAATATTGTATTTTAAGTGAAGGCAAAGAATGCAACACAGAACCTAAACATTGTTTAAAAAGTAATTGTGTCCTTTTGGTCAAAGCAAAAAAATCACGCTGGAACAGGGTGTATGTTGCGTGCATGAAAATACATTTTGCCAGCTGGAACACAGAAAATGTTTACAGTATGTTCACAATATGATTTATTGGAGTTTACAGCTCTGGGATGGGTACATTCTCTAAGGTACTAGATTGCCTGGAGCCTACACATTTCTCCATGTTCTTAAATCACTTTCAAACTACTTTTAAAGTATATTAGCTATACTTGCTAAGCCTCCTTGTTCTATGACAGCCAGTACCACAAGCGCAATCTGTGGAATCTATGTGAACAGATGGATGTAAAAAAAAAAAAANAGCAAGCTTGCCTATGTGAATTCACCCCACATAAATGACCAATGACTTGTAGATATGACTTCCTTAAACAACATGGGTGGGGAGCAATTATAAAGACCATTTTACAGCATTTACATCATTTCCAGCATTTAAATTCTACAACATTTTAAAACAGTATTGAGGTCATGGCTACCAAGGAGGGGTTAAACAGACATGACCTTGAAACTAGAGTTATTATTTGGGCAAAATGGTGCACTAGTGCAAACTGACATTTCTGAAAATAAGCTTTTGAACATTTTTCTAATAAATGAAATATCGCAGTACCCTCTAGCACACTTTCTTCATAGATATATTTGTATATTGCAACTAAACTTTTCTTTAAAAGTTAGAAACTGTCTTCTGCCCATCCTTCAATGAAAAGTTTCTTCACTTAGAGATTCATTTTCATGGTGGTTTTATGCATCACCTTTTTTCAACACTCTCTTAGAATAACGAGACTAGAAAAACATAATGTCCCCAAATCCAGTCCAAGAATGAATGTGTGGGGGTCATCAGTACGTCAATACATCCGTACTCATAAAGTTAACTTCCCCATTTTTTTTTAATGCCACATTAACACACAAAATCTTTACCATGCTGTATATAGGTTTGGTATAATCTACACTTTTTTCAGAATCACTCCACACACAGGTATTGTAACATGACTCTGTACTTTATTCCCAGGACGCATTATAATAAGGTTTCTTACAGAATAAAACCCATCAGAAACAGGCCCTTTGCACACACACTAAGACTGTTCGCAAAGTAACTGTGCAAATTAGATGGAAACCTCCTTGTCACAAATGTCACACGAGACAAGGTAAGGAAAGAAATGCATGGCCTCTCAGATGATTCCAAGTAGAATAAAAAAGTATCATATAAGTGTGATTTACTTGTACTAGCATATACCAAACTTATTCTAGTCCATCCTGCTGTACCAGTATCTAACAATTCATGGTTTACTGTTACATTAATGTAACATTTTACCCTGCAGAAGGGCTACAGAGCCATAAACTCATAAAACTGCCTCAACCAGTTTTCCAAATCCTTCTAAGAAAACAAATTCTCCATACAAGAAGCAGTCATTCATTGAGTAGGTATGACGTGCATTCAATCTTTCCAGATTTATAATTGTAATATTGCTGTACAGAATAAATGCTATCTAAGTGCATCACTTGTCAAATAATCCAGACAGGTTTTTTTGAGTGTGTTTTCTGCATTACGTCTCATTCCACTAACTTTTATGGCACATATAAATCTTCCCAGTGATGGTTTTCATGTTTGTTTCCAGATCATGGATTAAAAATATTAAATCACACTAGTTCGGATCCTGTGGAAAATGTTTGAAATATACTCATTTGACTATTTCATACTTCAGCTAACATTTGCAGAGATTTGAGAATTACCCAGGTCTTAACTAGTTTAGTAATGACCAATGAATTCTCTACTTATTAGCATTCACAAAAGATATCCTAGTTCCACTGCAAGAAAATGTCACATTCCGCTTTTTGTCATAAGTGAAGTGTGACCCATTCTTACACAAATCACTATAAACCTTACTATAAGATTTATCATAGAAACTTAGAAAGGTTTGTTTTGGAAGGGACCTTAAAGATCATTTGGTCCCAATCCCTCTGCTGTGAACAGGGACATATTTCCCTAGACCAGGTTGCTCAAAACCCTATCCAACCTGGCCTTGAACACTTGCTATCTGAGTTCTTAAAGATCACCAGTGTCTTTGTTTGCTCCTTTCCTTCCCAGTTGTCTGAGGAGCCGAGGTTATATCACAGTAGCTTGAAAAACAATTATAAACAAAGATTTAGAGAATTAAGTCTTTCATTACTTCTCATTATTTGTATTTGCTCTAGAATAATTGGTAACTGTGATCTAAGTAACTGTGTACTAGGGTATTACATTTAAGTGCTGTGAGCCAACATACCTAGGTAACTGAAAGATAAAGCATATCTCTAATGCATTAAAAACAATTGTTTCACTTTCACTTCCTGCATCCAGTTTTATTTCTTAGAACTGTGTCATATTTTTATTTAAGGTGAAAAGATCATGTCAAAAATGTTATAACCAATCCAGTATTTAGCATCCATGTGGTGCTAAGAAATTTGAATATTTAATTCTTGTTTTTAAAAAATAAATTCCTGATCTTACAAAAGAAACATGCATTTTATATGACTATAATATATTAATTCTTATGTTTTAGTTCTTAAGGCAAGTGATTGTAGCATGAATAATATTTCAGATTCTAGTAATTTCCATACATATTTACATATTCATCTGTCAGCTACAGTAAATCAAATAGGCTGATATTTTTCTCAAGGACAGGTTTGTTCTGAAATTCAGCTTATGACCCTACAGGATACCAAGACTGATTAAATCTTCATATACTTCCTGCATTCTGTTTTTCTCCAAAGGCAACCACCTTTTCTCTGAAGGCAGTACAGCCATGGGCTGGCATTATAGAGTAGAATGAGAAAGTTACCTTAGGAAACATGGATAATAGAGCGAGAGTAGCTGTTGTTTACACATTTGGTTTGGATTTTCATATTTCAGTGCCAGGTGATATGTTTAGGCATAAAAATCAGATGGAGCATAAGGGATTTGTGACCACTTGATATGCATTATCACTGAAACTCAAGGTACTTTCATTGAAGAACATGAACCTGGATTTAATTTTAGGAAAGAAGTAGCTAACAATTGATACAGTTGAAGCACACATAACCATCTTAGCAACTTGATTTTTCAAGTGTATATAGAATCATGGAATAATAAAATCATTAACACTGGAAAAGACCTTTAAGATCATCAAATCCAACCATTAACCCAGTACCACCACCATGCTCACCACTAAGCCATGTCCCCAACTCCCATATCCAACTCCAGGGATGGTGACTCAACCACTTCCCTGGGCAGCCTGTTCCAATGCTTGACACAACCCTGGCTACAAAGAAATTCTTTTTAATATCCAATCTAAATCTCCCCTTGCACAACTTGAGGCCATTTTTTTCTTGTCACTTGTGATCCAGGAGAAGAAACTGGCACTGACTTTATTACAATCTTCTTTCAGGTAGTTGGAGAGCGATCAGGTTTGCCCTGAGCATCCTTTTCCCCTAACAGCCCCAGAACCCTCAGCTGCCTCTTATCAGCCTTGTGCTCCAGACTCCTCACCAGCTTTGTTGCCCTTCTCTAGACACCCTCCAGCACTTTAATGTCTTAGAGTGAGAGGCCCACAACTGGACACAGGATTTGAGGTGTGGCCTAAAAATAGGTCCTTTAGTTACAGGACAATGAGTAAAGGTTTTAAACTAAAATAGGATTGATTCATACCAGATAAAAGGAAGTTTTTTTTACAGTGAGGGTTGTGCAACATTTGAACAGGTTATCCAGAGAGATTGTAGATGCCTCACCTCTGGAAATGTTCAAGGTCAGGTTGGCTTTTACTAACTTGATCAAGCTGAAGACACTTTTTCAAATCAGAGAGGTTGGAACTAGATGTTTGTAGGTTCCTTTCAACCCAAATCATACTATGACTCCAGGATTCTGTGATATATGTTGTTTTGATAGATAACACTTTGTTATTTAATTAAGTTTAGCTCTCTTTATAGTTATTTTATCTTTGAACTAAAAAAAGAAGAAAATCACTTTATTTGAACAAAGAAATATGCCTATTAAATACTATTCCAGGATGGCTTTATAAAATCCTTACATTTTAATCTTTTTGACAGCCTCTTAAAATAATCTGGTTATTGGTAGGGTATAATTATATCAGTCTTTCATCAATTTTCACTTACACTGCTGCAGTTCACCAGAATTAAATGGATTATATGTGATCATTAAAAACTGCTAAATTTAATGTCATATTGGGAGGTAAATTACCTTAGTCATATTCTAAACCCTGAGATCTTTAGAAATTGTGAAACTATAAAACTATTCAAAGTATTCAAAGCATTGGTGATAGTTCCATGTTTTCACCTGTAAATATTGATGGCTCATTTTAATTTGGTTTGTACCGCAAAACTGCCTGTGAACATTTAATAAGTTAATAACTTAACTCTTACTCTTTTAAGTTATTTTAATGCTTTTTTACTAATCCCACTTATCCCACTTATCTTTTCTTTCTTTTTTTTTCCTTCTTTCTTCTTTCTTCTTTTTTTTTCTTTTTCTTTTTTTTTCTTTTTTTTCCTTTTCCTAGCTGCTTCTGGTACATTTTGAATTTGATTCAATGACAAATTTGAAAAGACATGTCATAGGGGAAGATGTTGCAGTTCTTTTTTTCAGTATTTTCAGATAAAATGTACTAATCTCTGTTCGTGAGAGTGGTCTTCTCATTGCAGAAGATGTTGTCATCTGATTTCAGCAAGAAACTGTATTTCTTTGTGAAAGAGATGACATTTTCTATTCCTGCTTTAAAACAAAAGTGGATCTTTGGCAGGGAAAAACATCTCAGCTTCTCTTGATTTTACACTTCTGTTAGATTAAAATTATCACAGTTATGGTCACGCTTCATGATTTTGCAAGCATAAATTATTATGAACATAAACTTTCTCTTTTTACAGACATTCTGTTACAAAAGTATAATTAATCAGAACTTTTATATGAATTTTGGTGCAAGTTCCACTAGCTTTCTAAAATCCTTTAACTTACATATGGAAATTCAATGCGTAGAAAGAGTGGAAAAATGTAAAATCAGAAATCTAAAAATAGGCTTAAATTTAAATTCAAACAAGATATTGAGAGTAAATAATACATTATTTTTGGAGGGAAACCTATCAGCATTTTTTAGGCTAGAATTCTAAAATCCTTTCCATATTACCTGCATTTTTTCTTAGACTTGAATTCTTGTACCATTAAGATTCAGAATCACAATTTAGCCCTATGAATTGGATGATAATATCATATCTCAGTTCTTTGCTGATAGGAAACATTTTCCTTTTACATTTGGCTTTATCTTTCTTTCTGATTTACTAATATAGAAGCATTCTTTCCTTAAATTAAGTTGGAGAGACAGTTATAATAATAGGGTATATATTATTTGAAAAACACTTGTTGATACATTATTCTAATATCCTGATATTATAAAAATTGAACAACTTTGGTTTAGTTCTTTACTCATTGGGTCTTAATGTTAGCAGGCTGTTTTCCAATAGTCTCTCATGCACATACTGAAAAAATGCCTTTGATGAAGTGTAATGAATTCTCTACTGGATATTAAATAAGTTCAGTGACTTTAATTATTGATTTTAGAGCATATAATTCAATGTAATATACTTAGAGTTAGTCAGCTAATTGATATTAGCTGGAAATGCTGAAATAAATGATGAAATACTGTGTAGACATAAAGAAAAGATGTGGATTTAATGCTTTTGAAAAAAGAAGGGAAGAATTCTTTGCTAATTACAAGCTAAACAAGATGTAAAATAATGTTTCTGAAGTATTCCTTCATTATACTACATATTTCATTACTTTTAATATAAATGCTACCTGTATTTTAGTTTAAAAACCAAATTGAGAGTGCCTTGTCCCTTTGTGATTTTGAATTGTGGTGAAGAAATGAAAAGGACATAGAGGTACTGAAAGAGTGCATGGTAATTGGACAAACCTAGAAGACTGTCTGGTAGTGGAAATTTGTATACGCTTCTCACACAGTTGTTTGGTGAGAATTTTAAAGTTTTTTCGTTTAACATCTTGCATGAGATCACAGGCAATGCTATTTGTAAGATCTTGTTCCAGAGCTGCACAGAAAGAGAGGACACCTTTATTTTGGGGTAAAGGGGGAGAAAAAAATATTCAGAAATGGAAGTACTCGTGATTATACGGACTCTATATGTCACCACTCATGAACCATTCCCAGTTTTTAGAACAAGGCAAATGCATGCATGGGAAAGCATCTACAGACTCACAGTGATGTCAAGTGACTTCAATTTGAGTTACATCATCTTGTGAAACCTTGTAGTGGTTTCTTTTAATAATTCTGCTACTGATTATAATCCATAAAATCCATTGTAGTTACTCCCAGTGGCTATTTGTTTAATATATAATTTGCTTACAATTTACAGCCTTTATGCTACAGTCCCGGAGAGAATTTTTAGTTTGAAACAACCTGTTTCCCATCAGAACTTTTAATCCTTAAAACTGGACATGTGTGCCATTAACAGCCCTCTAAAATCCTTAAGATTAGCTGGGGGACAGAGGTCTGGAACAGATCTTTCTTCCGCAGGCTCAGCACCAGTATGAAAGCTGTAGCTACAGCCTAAAACTAGGCTCTTTTACAACACAGTTCTCTCTGGACAAGCGCTACTGCTGAAAATGTACCTCGTATTCTTTCATATTCACCCAGGATAAAAGGGATTTCTCAACTTTGCCAATGCTTTTCTTCAATTTTGCAAGTTTTTAAGCGGCTTCTCAGGTTGCAAACTTCCTGTAATAGATAATATATACAAGGCAAATAGAAATTTAGACATTTAGGCAGATAGAAATTTGTAGCAGTGCATGAGACACCAGTTCTCCGGAAGAGTTTGGTAAACCCATCTCCCCTGATTGCTAGGACACTTTCACATACTGAACAGGAAGGAGTAGCAGTACTCTTCAAAAAGTATCCAGTTACTATTTGTGAAAATTCCAGGGTACAAAATGTAATTTGAAATCACTTTTCCTCCAACTTTTTGCCTATAGATTTGCTAGTAATCACCATCTCTTTCTGCATAGTCTGTGAACTTCAGAAATCATCAACAATCTGTTAGCATGGCAATTAGTTGACTTGTGTAAGACCAAAATCAGTGGGTGACAAACAGCTGTTGCTTGTAGGTGGAAATATCCTATATATTTTATTCTAGCAAAACCTTCTACAAACTTTTAATGTATCTCTACATGGGACTGCACTGTCATTTCAGAAAGCTGACTTGGAACATTAGAGGCCAAGGCTGTGACCCATGATAACATCCCTTCATGAGCAGACCATCAGTGAACTATTAATGATATAACTGTCCACACCAATGTCAAAACTGAACATTAGAGATGGAATTTTAGCTTTGTGCTTGATTTTTTATCTTTTGTTGAAGGTTTGCTGAGGTCCAGAAATGTTCATACTTTCAATTTTTCTGCATGATTTGAGCTTCTGTGTGTTCATAGAGAAAAACTCTAAGGGTCTGACACTTATGCAGTTGCTTCAAAATTGTTTAATGATGCTGAGTAGAACTACTGGCAATAAGGACAGCTTGTTTATTTATTCATAACAGAATTATTCTCATGCTTTGAAATTGGGTATATTGAACTTTTCTCTGATAGCTTACTGTTTACTCTAGCAAATGTCTGGTTTGTTTCTTCTATTTTGAAAATGTACTAAAATGTTTTCTGAAATTAATTTCTCATTAGAACCTTGGCAGGTAAAAAATGTGAAGTGTTGCTACAGTTTTTTTCTAGTAGCATAATGTAAAGTATTGCAATAGGTAAAAAAAAATTGGTCAGTTTAATTCACCGGTATTTGGCAGATTTTGAAATGTCCTAATTATCTTGCCCATATGTTTAAATGTTTCTTGGCTTTAGGCCAGAACAAAGTACATTGCAGCTGAAATACTGTTAAGTAGAATAAACTGAATATTCTTCACAGAAAACTTGAGCCAATGACAGTGAAAATTTAAATTCCATCTCTGTCAACTGATAGCCCATCAAAATTACTTAGGGATGGAGTCTGTCCATGTCTGTGTGGAACTGAAGCATATATAGAAATAAACAAACAAATAAACAAACAAATAAAAAGGACTGATTTTTCCTTGCCACTTAAGAAATCAATATTAAGACTAGAAAGGTTGACTGCTCCTAAGATGAGGAATACTCTCATGCTACTAATTTCTCCATAGCTATAGGTAAATCCAAGTAGGAAAATACAGGCAAACAGCAATTTGATTATTGTTATATAAAGGAAGGAAATCTGTTGTATTCTAAGTATGAAGAAGCATAAATACATATAAATTAACATATGAATATTCAGGAATATTTATTAGCAGAATGTTGTTTAACCAAACATATAAAAGAAAGAATTACTACTCCGTTATGAAACCTAATGTTCTATATTTGTAAGAAACGTTTTTTACAGCTATTTCTTTCATATTTGTGCTTTGTTATTACAATGTAAATCAACTTTATTGAAATACAAAAAGATTTTTTAGGAAACAACATAAAGTTTAACTCAAAAGCAGTGTTGTTTCTTTTATTTGAAATGGTACTAGCTAGACCTCATGAGGATTGGGATTTTTTAGATTGTGTTACTGTTGCAGTTTTTCCTCCAGCAATGCCCATTACTGCAAGAATGAGATTTTTAATTCAACAAACACTGTGTAAAAAGTGAACAGCATAGTGCTACTTCGACCTTTTCAGTGTTCTTTTTTTAATGGCTGCTCATGTTCTCTGCTACCATGGCTATTACAACCTCTGACGATAAAAGAGAAGATGGCCAACAAATCAAAACACGTTACATCTAAAAAGATAGAGTGTATATGAAGGTTTTATGTAGTATCCATCTTCTAAAAGTTCATTTTAAAGAAAATGGAAAATTGAACAAACACAAAAAAAAGCTGTTCAGGTTTTTCTCAGCTTCTTGCAAACAATTTGCAAATTAAGACATACATTCTTGCTAGGAACATATTCATTATAACGAAAATATTAACAGGATGCATTTGAAGAAGAAATGTGTACAGAGAAGATGCAAAAAATTAAATGATGGAGATTACAAAACATATCATGACAAAGTGACTCTCAAAAGCTTGACATCATGGTTGAAATTGCATGGTCTTTCTGTTGGCTTGAAATACAATTAAATTACATGGTATTTACGACATTGTGTCACTATACTGTAAGGAGGAATATTTCATTACTATGTATTGTATTTTTAAGGTCCTTGTTTTTTTGGCTTTTTTAAAATTAATTGATTAGTAATAGAAAAAGCATGATTTTTGAGAATGAGTTTCATTTCACCTAAAGGTAGACATTCAAAATAAATAAGATTAACGATATTTTGAAAGTGCCTGCTTTTATTCATTGACTGATGAAATATTTCATATTATTAGTTTAGATATAGATTTCAACATGTCTGGCATTAAACTTGGGCGTGAAACACTAGGTAGGATGAATCCTAATTTGTTTAGGTCAAAGTTTAGAAAATTAGAGCTTAGTTCATCAAGGCTAGCTGTATTTTCATTCATATGCTTCATTGCTATAAGAAAAATTAGGTATTTTTTCCCCATATCTTTTCCTTGAGGTCTATTTCAGAACCTCACTGCTCTAATGGATAGGAGACATTCTTCTTGTATCTTATATTTTTTTCTTGACCAAATTTTCTCAATAAATTATTTTAGCAATACCATCTTTTCTCAAATTAAATATGGACACACAAAAAGCCTTTGTTCAGGTCAGCAGTCTTTGCTCTTTCTGCTTCTAACAATCGAACATACTCTGAAGAGTCTTTGCATTGTACTTCAGGTGCAATTTGAAAAAGCCTCTCAATAATGTTTACGTCTTAGAGCATTAACTATACAAATTTTTTGTCAATGTATATTCTTCTGAATGTTCTTTTATCTACTGTTCTAGCAAGTACTACTGTCACATTTCAAAATAGTCTGAAATTAAATTCACCATATTTCACACAAGTTTCTCTCAAAACCTTTTCTGATTTTGCAACATCCTAGGCAGCTGGCACGTCTGATAAATCACACCATCCATGGATGAGTGAAGAGATCTTCCTGAGTGGAGCACTCACAAATGTACCTGAGAAGAAAGTCTGAAAGAAATAATTTTATAGTCTCTAGCATAAGAGTATTTCCTATTTAATGAAAATTCCATTATTAGATGCCTTTGATCATCATATCATTGCCAGACATCTCAACTTAAATTCTGTCAGCTGTGATGCATGTCTATCATGGAGCAAAGACTCCAATAAGATACCAGGTGGTTTTAGGCTCTTACAATATATCTAGCAAAATTTTAAATTTTAAAAATTGTTGAGTGTAGAAGTTTGTTTTCTACAAACCGGAAGTTATAAAGATTCTCTTTTTGAGCACTATGAAATGAACTGAAATTGTTAGACTTTCAGGAAAATAAAATCTGAGCCTATCTACTTCTCTTGACGTGGAGTTGTAATTTAGTCCTAACTTCCATTTTGAAACAACATTGGAGTCATATGAACTTTGCACATCAAAGGCTCATAAGGTCATCTGCAATATTTACTTTGTACTAAGACCATGTTTCCTCATGGGAGTTTAAACTTCTGTTTGTTAAATGCATTGACCTGCCTTTACAATTACTGCCAAAATAATCCATGATTTATCATTTTTCAAGTGTTTCTGGCAGCATTACCTGAGTCCTGTGATAATTTGGAAAGAAACGTTTAAATTTAAATTATCAAGGAACCATAAAAAGATCATACATGTTCTCCTAAAAACTTCATTTGGAATCAGGGGTAACACTGGGAAAATACAGTCTTCGTGGAAAATATTTTAAGTGTTATATGCACGAGATGTATATACATGTATTATTGTCTCTATCAAAGAGCTAAAATACACTGCAGTTGACAAAAAACATCCCCTTAGAAAACTGCTTCGTGTGTAAGGGGCAAAAAAAGTAATGAGTTTATTCTGAAAGAAGGCCATGAAATATTTAAAACAAAATAAAATTTAAAAAATTAAAATAAAATAACATCTCGTGAAGTATGGTACAATACAGCACAATGCAATAGGGTTCTCAGCTACTGGAATGTCAGCCTTCAGTTAAATATGAATGTTACTTTCAGTTTTTACAATGTGATGAAATTTCAAAAAACTTTAACATGCTTATTGGTCTTCTGAAGAACTATAATTGGTTAATAACTGCAGTAGCCTTAAACAGACAGAAAGTTGTCTGATATAATTACAAAAGATGGAGAAGATAAAATGAAAAAATAATAATAAAAAATCTTCCAGAAAGCAATGCTTAAGTTTGGCCTTCACTTTAAAGTAAGTATACAGGAAAAAAATTAATGTAGCAAAATACAACATTAAAAAGGTATTCTAAAACTTTGTTGTACATGAGCTACTTAGTCTGCATCCAGACTGGACTGCTACACTTTTAATGGAATATAAGGTCAGTTAACTTTTTATGCATTAACAAGTAGAAATTCAGCTTTCTTGTTTCTCTCCTTTATCTTATCTGAATGTAACACAGATCAAAGCTCTCTTAAAAGCTCAGTGCAGTCTCCTGAAAAGAAAGGCAAAAAGACCCATCTGCCCAAGTCCCTGTTTTCCTTCTGAAATTCATTGGCAATTACTCATATCAGAGGTTCTTTGAGTCAGGCTTCAGACTAGGGTTTGATTTTTGAAATTTACCTCAGTACAATACTTTATGTCAAAGTCACTCACAGGTGGTGCAGTAATGCTTTCATACTCCCATAGTGTAAACTTAGAGGCAAAATTGGCCTTTAAGAAAAGCCATGGACTTACATTTGAAACTTACTAGAACTGAAATTCATTGCCAGCTCCATTGAGTTCTTTAAATCAAGTCCATAATTAAGGTCAAAGTCATGTCAACATGTATTTTCAGGGACCACCAGTTATTTCCCCCACTGCGAGCCAGTGGTTACAATATAGATTTCTGCTATTCAGAATTACTGCATTAGAGGTGGTCATATATCTATTGACTTCATGTTTAAATGGAAGAACTGAAGGCTATTACACTTATTAAAGTGCAGTGGAAGAAATAAAGGCAGTTTGAGTAGTCTTTCACAGAACTTACACCCGTGCTATTTCATTGCCATTTACAAAATATATCCTTAGAATATAAAGTGACTCTGGGCTGGATTATAGCTGTTGTTAACAGCCTTTACAAATTACATTTAAGTACTAAATAGGAGGGACATTGTCCTCTTACATGTTCTGTATATTTGGCTTTGTTCTTTACATTTATTCTTTAGATATCTAGATTTAAAATCATGTTTTAGATTGCTCAGGATCACAGAATAAGGGTAGCCCATGTCCAGTGTTCTATGAAGCTAGGGAAATAAACCTCACCTATTAAGTTTTATTAAACACTGAAGTTTTAATACCTACTTTAAAATAATTTAGATAAATATTTTACCTAATAAGTAATTAAAAATACTTTTCAGACAAAATAGTTTTTTGAAAAATCAAATACTGAATGACACCCAAATTTTCAGCATTTTATGGTTCCTGTTGTGCCTACTAACTCTAAAAGCTCAGTGAATGTGTTACAGGTAGCAGTGTAGTTAGCTAACATATATTAAAATGACAGCATAAGTTTGCCTGTGATCACTGCAATTGAGATTACTCTGAATGCTTTATTTCCTAGGCTGGGTGTTAGCTTGCTTTGTCTTTTGCAATTACAATTCAAGAATGAGAAGCTTTGGTATGACAATAAAACCAAAGGATTTATTTCATTTTATTATATTTTTATGTGGGTCTGAAAGGAAATAGTGGAAACTTGGTCTATTTCTTGATGTATGATATGTAAAGATAATTCATTTAGAATAGGGAAATAATTGAATGCATTTAATTCACTTTTTTTTTCTGGAATTGTACGGTAAAAAATAATTATACATAGCTTTTTATTCTGCAGCAGCAAAGTGATTATGTTTGGGCATTTCTTCTGCACACTGAAGGGGAAAATACATAAGCTGAATTCCAGGATATCTTCATGATTTCTTTAATATGATTTCTTTGATAGTAGCTTTCAATTAGCTTGCCATATGTTCATATATGTTTACAAGAGTAAACATAATCTTTATGTTTTTCCACTGTTAGATAGAGACACTTGGTAACTACTTAATTTTTAACTTGATTGTGGTCTCACATAACTGGGGTTAAGTTAATGATATTGCATCGAAATAAGCCATCAAAGGATGGCATGTTTGATGACATCTGTCTCCTTTTCTGCATAAAAGAAGTTATGCTCTCAAGTAGATTGCAATATTATCACTAACACCTAATTTAGAAATTAAGCTTCTTATCATTGGTACACCATAAACCTTGTGATAAACCCAGATGAAGGGACTTTCAGAACTGTATTCCTTTTAATATACAGAAGAGAGAGCTTGAAAATGATACATGAAATCAAAGTTAGACCTTAACATATTCAGAAACCTTTCCTCTCCCTTCCTTCCCCATGCCACTTCACAAAGGTTTCCACTAGCACACTTGATCATAAGGGACAGGTTTAGGACAGAAATTATTATTTTTTTAAATTTTTTTTTTTACTGACTGTTAAGCAAACATAGGAGTATAACAGAGAGGGTATTAGTACCCACTGTCCTGGGTGAGCAACTTACTGTCGTGGATGCACTTCATCAACCTAGAAAAAAAATATAGAGATTCTTCAGTTCCATGATTTTAAGTGTCTATTACTCCAGAATGGCAGAAAGTTGACACTGGAAGGGACCTCCGGAGGCTATCTGGTCCAACCTCTAACATGCCAAAACACTTCTGGCTATAACATTTCAGCAAAAATATACATATTAATCCAGGTTTAGGTTCAGCATCAAATGTTGTGGTTTTCCACATGGATTATTTTATCTGTAAATCTATGCCCTCAAAGAGCTTAGATTTACTTCCGCATAACAATAGCTTAAATTCTTCAAACTTCCCATTGATTTGGAAAAAAAAAATTATTTTATCCTTTTTATTAATTTCAACTACTAATTTATTAATCCATAATTAAAATGAATAAAATATCAGTAGAAACTAATGAAAAATGATACATTATCTCCAGGTTTTAAAAATAGCTCTGAGAATTTAAATATTCTATAACTCTATGTAATACTATGGAATGGTTTTAAAAGCCTGTCCTGTTCTGTTAAATTATGTGTATAATTTTTAAAGGAAATTACTCAGATTAGTAAATATATTTCCAATAAAGGCCTCTTCAATTTAAAGCTCAAAGGAGAAAGTATCTGATTATTCTCCAGAATAATCATAATCTACATATTTACTATATTAGTGGTTGGTGGTTAACTCAAGCATCTGAAAGAAATTTTCCAAAATTCATCATCTATTTTTCCTTTGCTGCAGAATGAATATTAGCTGCTAACAAAGTTGTGCAGAGGATGTACTTATTATTATTTCCATCATTATTATTTTTATAATTTATTATTATTTCCATTATTAGGGTGTTTTATCCCAAAATAGCATATAGTCAATAGAAGGAACATCTCCTCTTATGCAACAGAAGGAGAGGACAGTTACCTTATGTAGCATTGATACGATCTGTATTTCAATTAAATCGCCGAGTGGATCATAAAATTTGATCATGTGCATTGTAAGAATTAAGATAGCCTTGAGTTAAAATAGCTGAAATTCCCACCTTGTTTTAAAAGGTAAGGTTGAAAGGACTGAATACCTTCCTGTGATTAATTTGAAACTGGAAAAGAAGAAAAAATAATGTTTATAAAAGTTGTATCATATACTGGATTAATACTTTTCTAATATTTGGATGAGGTTTCTAATTCAATACTCCTAGAAAAATAAGATATGTCCAGTTTGTATCTCCCTGAAATAATATCTTTGACCTCATAATAAAGATATTTTTAAGATCTTAATATCTTTCTGCCAAAACGGAGAGTGAATTTGAGAGTACATGATGTTTTATTTGAAAACCTATTTAAAAAAAGTATCTCCAAAATCTGCTCCCTTTAAAGAACATATAATAATATGAAAATCTCATTATTGTTATAATATATTGAATTCCCATCCAAAAATAGTAATACATTGTAGGCCTCTTGGTTTAAATGGGATAAATATCAGTTTTGCAGACAATTAAAAACCTTACTTATATACAAAATAGCAAACTAGTTGTGTCCGTCTGCTCATTGCTTTTGTCCACTAGAATGTGATATAAACAGTAAGATCACTGATTTTCTCTTTTGTGCTAATTGGGTCTGCTGGTTGCATCCATATTCTAGGAAAGAGGGCTAGCAGTTAGGCTGCCAAAGGCTCTCAAATCCATGCAAAAAGTACCACTCACACTTCTTAACTTCCCAGCACTGCCGTGACACGACTGCAAAAATGAAAACTACAACCTCTCCATGCAAACATGATGACACTATCTGCCTAGGAGAAGAGGACTAATATGGTAGTAATTCCTGTGGTTTTGGCACTGGTTGCCTAAATCACAAAACCAGTCTTGGTTTTTAAAGATTACTGTAGTTCAGTTGCTCTTGACGCTGGAAATTTCTTATCAGTACTTCCCACTGGTAGGCAACAATACAATGCAAGTAAATGGGAAACTACCATCAGGTAAGAATAAAGCTTTTCATATTGACTACCAACATTTCTTTAACTCAAATACAAGATACTTGGGCTTTGATGGAATTTACACTTCTTAAAGGTAGGCATAACTAATTGCTAGCTAAAGTATAACTATGACAAATGTGAAGGCAAATTATGTTATTACACAAGCAAATCTGACATGGGATTTTGAACTGGCAATATCATTTAAAGTATTTTTAATTTGCATGCAAAGATGTCCATTTGGTTTCCTTCAAATATTTTTATAGGTGTAATAAATGAAAAAAAAATCTAATCAAATTCCTTTAGAAAAAAGTTCTATTGATTTGTTTAAAGCTGTTAATAAGAACATAGTAACTGCCACACCTATGTCAGATACAGAAATGTTAAATTTAATGTGTCCTATATTTCTTGTAGGATTCCAGACTGAGGAACATTATATCTTGATTTCTGATGCCAGTCTGAATTAGTTTATTGATCTGTACTTCAGTTCATTTTAGAACTCTATTTCTGTTTGTTCCCTGGAGGGTCAAATGTTTCCATCCAGAACTGAAAAGTATTAATGTGAAAGAGCATTATGGTCTGTTTTACTACTCCAGTATGTATTCGGTAGGTCCTACCTATATTCTGTATAAGAGGCAGTCACCTATATGCAAAAAAATATTAGTATGACTGTATAATAACAACAACATTTAATTACTTTCAGTTGAGAAATAATGTGATTCAAATACTGTTTTGAAATTCTTATAGAGTTACTCAGTGTAATTTAGCTTCAATGCTATATAGAATATGATATGAAGTATCTCCTTGATTAATGTTTCTTGGGGACATTATTTCTAAAGATGGTCAAAGTTTTAATGAATTAATTTGACCATCATTATGGGTAATGTGCTGGAGACACATTAATCTAAGTGATATCTTATAGCCTATGCAGAATTAATTCATCTGAATAGGAATTTGGCAAATTAATCTGGGTTCCAATATGGGAAAGGAACTGATGCCCAGTTTTGAATCAAACAATAAATGCAGTCTGGCATATATCTTTCTGTTAAGGGTCTATGAATTTGGGGGGGTATATTCCTCGCAGATAAATATAGTTATGTCCCACAAGTGTACAGTTGTAAGGAAATGTATGAGGCCATGAATTTTAATGCGTAATAAATTATTCTTTCACTAGGACTGAAAAAAAAATCTGCAGATTACAAAAGATAATCATGTCTCTAATTATGTAACAGTTTCCAAATCATAAATAATGCTGCATGTGTCATATTCAAATCAGAAAGCAATAACAGGATTTAGAAGTATCTCCTGAATTAATGGTCTATCACAAAGTTCTTCTTCTGTCCTTTCCAGCAGATTGAGATGTTTCAGCCATTACCTCACTAACGGTATGTTAGATTTCCCAAGCTCACAATCATCAGGGGCTTTCAGCTTAGAGGTTTCCAATGAAGTAGAGTTTGTGATGGACAGGAAAAGGACCTCTTACCAGATACTTCTACATTTTTCTGTATTTGCTTTTTCAATCTCCTGTGACATATTTTAGCATGCAACCAACGTACGATTCTCCAAACTATGGAGAACTGTTGTCAGAGACATGTAGGAAAATTAGTCAGAGCTTCACAGATTCCTTAGACTTGAGTAAAAAGACTGTTATGGTTTGACACCGGCCCAATGCCAGGCACCCACCAGAGCCACTTGCTCACCCTCCCCTGGCACAGCTGGGCACAGGAAGGAAAACGAAAAATAAAAAAAAAAAAAAAAATTACCGAACGCTTCGTGAGTGAGGTAAGGACTGGGAGAAACTCTTCAAGGGCGAAACAGGCTCAACTTAAGCTGCAAAGTGAATTTATTACTAACAGAATCAGAGGAGGGTAATGAGAAGTAAAATAAGCCCACAGAACACCTTCCATCCCCCAGCCCCTCCCTCCTTCACACTGACAGCTCAGGGAGACAGGGCAGGGGGGTTTTGGTCAGTTCATCACCGAGATTCTCTTCCGCTGCTCCGGGAGGGGAGTCCTTCCCTGTGAGGGCATGGGGTCCCTCCCACAGGAGACAGTTCTCCGTGAACTTCCCAGC
>VWZT01007252.1:982393-1020790 GCA_013397055.1 Pachycephala philippinensis
ATCTCTGCGTTCCCCGTGGATCCCCACGGGCTGCGGGTGGATCTCTGCGTTCCCCGTGGGCCCAGGGGCTGCAGGGGCACAGCTGCTCCACCATGGGCTGCACCACGGCCTGCAGGGGAATCTCGGCTCCGGCGCCTGGAGCACCTCCTCCCCCTCCTTCTCCACTGACCTTGGTGTCTCCATGTTGTTCTCCCTCACATGTTCTCACCTCCTCCTCGTCTCCGACTAGGAGCAAAAAACCCGTGACTTTGTTTTGATTTTCTTCTTAAATATGTCATCACAGAGGCGTTTCCAGCCTCTCTCACTGGCCCAGTTCTGGCCAGCAGCATGTCCATCTGCAGAGCCATCAGCCTTAAATCTGCTGGACATGGTGGGAAGCTTCCAGCAGCTTCCTCACAGGAGCCATCTCTGTGGCTCCTCTGCTACCTAAAACCAGGCCGTGCCAAACCAATACAAACGCCTACAGAACATTACTAACTATATACAATGGCAGCTTTTGTCTAAAAAGCTGCACAAAATTATGAATGATTTTCAGTATAATCTAATTTGCTTTCCTTTTGTATATACAAACTATAACAAGCAAACTATAGCATATACCTCTATTACAGAACATAACTCTATGGCAGGATTATCTAATAATATTGGTTTAGTTTATATAAGTCAATATTCTAGTAATAGAGGATCTCAGAATATGTATGACAGGATGAAGACACTATTAGGATTTTTAGACATATTTTTGCATGTTTGAGAGCCTGGGCAATCTGTGACGGCCATTGGAGTGAGTTGAACATTCATTTTGCAGCTTCTTGTTTTTTCTTGTGCTCTATATGTGGAGAATGAAATGGGAAATTAAAGTTCATTATGCCAAAAGAGTGAAAACTTCCTACTTCAAGTAATTTTAAACACCAATAACTTTGCTGACTCCATCAGAATCAATTGCCAATTGTTTTTATTGGAGTCATTCTCCTGTATGAAGAATTGGCAGAAGGTTTAAAACCCATTTTATGACAAAACTGTTAGAGCGCCATGAGTGAGAAGCCAGACAGGATGATCAAAGAAGAAGAAACTAGAGGAACAGTGGACTTTCCAGATGTCAGGACCTTTCATGCTTCTGTTGCACTTTCCAATCCTGTGTTTACTCTCTGCTGTAAAACTAGTGACAAGTGCTGCTGCTCTAAAACAAGGATTTAGCAATTTCTGTGTCCAAACACTGAGGGCACCTCCAACCCAACTGTACCTGCAAAGTCCCTGTGGCTCCTCTCATCCTGCCCGAAGCCCAGGACCCCCTTTTGGCCCCTTGGAGCTCCCACCTCATCTGACCCATGGACCAGGACCCAAGTCAACCCCCGGGGCCTTCAGTCTCTGTCTTGGCGATTCTGCAGCAGTGTGGATTTCTCGGTCCTCCATGATCTCTAGATAATGCCTAGAAATTGTGATCCCTCTGAAAATCTGACATGCAACACTCTTAGTTTCAGGAGAGGTAAGCCTGTCTGTCTAGGCCAAAATCTTTTCAGCAGAACACGAGACCTGTACTACCAGATAACCAACTAAATGCTTAACATCTCAGTCAGCAGCTTCTTTGGTGTGATGGCAGACCCGATATTGAATGATAGTGGTTAGAGTTCTTTTATCTCAAGCTCACAAAAATTAAAATCTCTCTGTACAACTATACTGATTACTTTTACTAACTACTTGACATATGTGTTAGTCTCTTTAAAAATCTGTTTACTGCTCTATTGAGCTTGCTTTTAAGTTAGCACAAAGATGATGCTACATATGTTCTGGTAGTTTAGCAAAGCAAATAAAAAAATCCTTATTTCATTTACAGTAATATAATACTCTTCCATTAAAGTGCATATAATTTTCAAAAAATATTAATTTCCAAAAAGATTCTTTACACCAAGAATTTTACAGCTGATAAAAAAAGGTTTTTCCTGATCATTTGCGACAATAATTCTGGCTTGAAGATCACAGAAGTAAGAATTCTTACAAATGGAATGAAATAATTATAATAAAAAAGAAATGTTAATAATTATTAAGTAAAAGGGAAATGTTGCTTAATAATTAATTATGATCAAGAGTAACAGTGTACCTTTGTAGATAGTTGTAGATACCTTTGTATTTTAATCTCAGCATCACAGCTTTCATCTTTTTGAAACATACACTCAAATATCATTGTCACTACATTTAGCATTTACTTCTACTTCTAAATTGCGCATCATTCAGGTAATAACCTTGCCAGCAACATGGGGAAAACCAAATAGGCATACATTGCCTCATCAAAGAAAAATCTTAATTGATTTCAAAAGCAAAGGGAGGAGGGGGGGGAACAGCTGATTCTGAAGTAATTATAGATATAGAATTAATTACAATTATAGTGTTTTAATTTTGATATTCTCAAACATTCAGTTTCTGGTTCCTGCAATTATAATAACATTCTTCTAACAGAAGAAACTGAGGCTAGAGAAACTTTCTAGAAGAAGAGACAGGTCAAAGAACTAAGTATCTTACGAGCGTGGAGACTGCAGCACAAACCAACAGCAGGCCACTCTTCAAGTACAACCAAGGCAAATAGTTTTCCCAAGAAACTTAGAGGCCACAGTGGAATTTGTCTTCACAGTAGCACCACTGAAATTTGCTGGACATGGAAAATGAAAATTCAAGAACACAATGAGGAGGGATATTTTTTCACAAGCCCTTTTATTTCTGATGTTCTTATTCTGATCTTTAAACTTTAAAAAAAGCATCATTGTACATTCTGATCAAATTAGTACTTTTTTAAGGTGCAGACAAATGTGATGTGCTCTGAGTGTTTACTTCCAGAAACGTCCATGATAATACATCTCAAAGCTCTGGCTGCCAGGACTACATCACAACATGAAGAGTTACTGTTAATGCATCAAAAGTATGTATTTGCTATGAACAAATGAGACAGAGACACTGCTAAACTTTTAGCACTACAGCTTGTGAAGTATATTTTTTAAATTCTTGATTAAAGACAGTCTCTGCTCTTGGAGAGTATCTCACTTCAAAGTGTTTTCACATGATGAAAAAACTAAAATAAATTATATGAAAACCAAAGTAAAACTCCATAAACAGTTATAAAAACTAGCACTTTAAAAAATTTACTTAATAATCATACAGACTTTTTAGTAAAATTATTAATCTTCTTAAAAAGTGAGACTATGCATTTTATTTTCACAAAATTTAAGAAATATACTAGTTCAAGAAAAATCTCTGTAAGGAGAAGAGTATATAGGCAGTACTACAATATATGTATAATTCAATTATTGAGAACATATGAGAAAGTAAACAGATAAGTTACAAGTAATACTCTTTATATATTAAAATAACTAATTTTCTACTTGGATGGGACTAAATTAATTGTTTTGGAATGCATCCTTATCAGTTGTTCATACTCTGGAGCACATACCAACACAAACCACCAGAGAAATATTTTGTGTAATAAAACCTTCAGCAGCTGGATACTACTGTGATTGGAAGAGCATATAAAAATCTGTGTAATAGGCAGTAGAGATGGAAAAAAGAACCTGAGCAGGAATCCAATTAAGACAGTTTACAACAACCAAAAATTGCAAGGTTTTTTTTCATAAAGTAGATGCAGGAAGAAGTCTGAAAAAAGGCTGCAGGTTGTAAACTGATATAATGTGAATTTTGGAAATTAGAGTGAACCATTATTTTAGCCTACGTAAATTAAACTTCCAAAGATAAAAAATTTGCATGCCATCATCATGAAATTCTTAAAAGATTGGGAAGTCTCACAGAGTGAGTAATGGGCATATTATCAAATCCTCTTATATAATAGTTGTTTTAGTGCCATTAGAAAGCAGAATATAAGCTAATACCCAACTTATTTGCCTTCAAATGCCTGACCAATGAACCTTAATTAAAATGTTTAGCAATTAAAAGGAAACAATAATTTAAAGATTCGTATGTTTTCTTTTATGTTAGGAATGAAAGTAGAGTTAAATTGAAGGTTAACTTAGAATTCCATCAGTTAGGTGCTTTTGTTTTAATAGGTTTGAACTGTAATTGTTAAATTTGTCAAAAAATGCTGGATAACGCACCAGAACTTTTTAAGCAGAAGCATGTATAAAAAGGGTTTTTCTTTTGTGTTTGAAGTCTAATTTTATTCTGTCAGACTGTTATGTCAGCTTTCCCTGAGCACTGGTTGCCTAAAAGTCTAAATTATCATGCAGATTTAATGTAAGAATCAACATCCGCTGAAATTTTCAGATCATAAATTGCATCCTTTTTTCTCTACACAAGTTAATTTGTGATTTATTCATAGTTTATAAGTGATATTACCTTCCTAAAATCATATGAGGATCCTCCTTTTTTCTTTTTTCCCATAGTAATTTTTTTAAAATGTACATATGTAAAGAGATATTTAAAATTTAGTCAAATTGGATGCATTTTACTATGCATAAGTTTCTACATTTCTGTGCAGACATACAAATACTCATTTTAGATAATAGTTGTGCCTTGCTCTGGTGTTTGTCTGACAATAATTTCAAGCTTTCCTTTACACACTACTGCTAAATACATTTTCCTCTAAGAGGCTAAACAACTGACGCTGTATAATATGGCTGATTGTAAACTCATTATTTCAGTTCTGCATTCTCTTTTTATAAATACTTCCGAACCTTGGAAGTATTTGCTGTCATGAACACAATAAAAGTGAGTGACTTGTAGATCAGCTGCTTCTTCCAGTCCTTCTATCACCAAATGACCAAAATGAAATTTAAAGTCATAGGTTCAAGAGATTTACTGTTTAGGATAAAATGTCCGTTTAGCAGCTTTTAAGCTCTTATTTCTCAGAGGTGAAAAATAAATATTCAGGTGGTGTGCACTGCCCAATAATCAAACTCTTAGCCCGTGCTTGTAAACAGGTAGCGATGGCAGCCTGACGTACCTGTCTATAACCAGATAAGAGGGTCCTGCTCCTGTGAATATACAGTTCTCAGCAAAGACCCAAATGTCTGAGACTGCAGATGATAGAGAGAGCAAATGAGTGAGCAAATGACTGTGTCTCTGCATTTAAGAAGTCAGGAATATCCAAAGGTGGGTTATTTGCTTATGTTTTCTGTTTGGTTGTTTTTTTTGTTTTGACTGTGGCTTTTTGTTTCGTTGGTTGTTCTTTTGTTTGTTGGTGCAATTTGTTTTTGTTGGTTAGTTGGTTGGTTTGGTGTGCTCTTTGTTTGGTTGGTTTTGGGGGATGGATTTTGGGTTTTGTGATTGTAGCTTTTCATTATTATTATTAACCGCAGTCAGAGTGCAGCATCATAAGAGCTCCCTTAGATATTTTTGATGAGGTTAACCTAGGTAGGGGAAACAATCTGCTGGAGAAACTGCATAAAACTTCATTGACACTGACATATATTGCTTTTCAGAAAGGTTGCACAGTCTGCAATGTAGGTTTTCTCCACAGATCTTAGGGCAGAGGAGTGGGGTTTCAAAACAGATGAAGAGTTCATTCTGTAGATTAGTACCAGGTGCTGAGGAAAAAGAGGGAAATTCCAAATACTTTTTTTTTTTTTTTAACATTGAGACTTTGTTATAAGGAAAATAATTTATGTCCTTTTCAAAACATAACCTATCTATAGACAACTATGTCTTTATCATACTCAAGTATGTCTTGCTTGTTTAGATTCAGACAAAAATCAGACTTCTTGGTAGTGCATGTGCACAGCGTAATCAAAGAGATGACAGCACATATTTGCTTAGTCAGTTAATGAGAACTTAACAATACATTTGTATCTCCTCACAGCCTTCTGCAGGTGGCCTTGTTCTCTTTTGTTACACCTTACCATTTACTCCTTCCCAGCAGATACCTTATATAATGACCGGTTTATGGACAATCAGTGTTTTCACTAAAACTCATTTACATTGTCTTTATGAACATGCAGAAGCTTACAGTCTGGGAACAGTGATTTGTTCTCATTTGACATTTTCCTCTGTCATATTTTTTTTATTTAATCTCCTATTATGATATTTACAACTATAAAGGAATAATATTGAGACACATATTTTTGTTCTACTGAAAACGCATGAAAATTTATTTTAATATTTTTACGTTCTTGACCAGCCTCTGTATTACTTGGTCATATGTGGAATGTTCTGGTCCCAGAAGTAAAAACCTGCACTAGTTCAGAAAAAACTTCTCAATTTATGATTATTCCTTTTAGCTTGCTTTCACTTTTCCTAATTTTCAGCTAGTCTCATGTATGCTTCAGTTTATTATGGTCTTATTCTAATGATTTTGCTTAGCCTATATACTAATTTTAAAAACGAAATAGGCTTAGGCGCATACAATAGTCTGTCATCTTCCATGTTGTATTTAACATTAGTTTTTATGTTGCTTTTTTGTTCCTTATATTTAGAAAGATACTTAAATAAGAAGGTCTCGTGGAAAAAAAACCTAAATTTTTAGGTTTCTAACAATTGCTGTACAAGTTCACTGCTAATATCTTGAGTCTTAAAAGAAAATAGAGGGGAATTGGAGCAATGCTGGAGGAGTAATATTTCCTTATCTGCTTAGGAACTAACTAATAGCTAAAAACTGAAGAACACATATGTATTATATATATATATGTGTACATATATATAAAATCTCTGAGGCAGCTTATTCAGTATATTTAAAGCTGTTAAATAATACTATGAAATACGTCTTACAATCTAAAGAAAAATATTCCAATTAAATTTGTTGTCATAAAGTTTAAAAATATGTAAATAGGTCTGATGCTCTTTTCTGTGGCAAATCATTAAATATTAAAACAAATATTCTATTAAGCCTTTTGATTTATGTGTTTATAACTTTCACATTTTTATTGTTTAACTATTTTAAGTGAAAAAATAACTATTAGCATACTTCTACAGAGGAAGAATTTTTTTCTGTATGTAAGTCTTTACTATGCATGAACTATTATAGTGCTGGAGAGCTTAAGGGATATAGTTTGTGTTCAACAGAGGAGAGTTTATCATATTTTGCAAAAATTTGGAAAGTATAGGCATACTACCTTCTGCTAGACAACGTTTTTCATTGTAAATATTTAACCTGGTTAAATATAATGAAACACTGAATGTTCTTCCTTCAGCCTAAGTATCATTTTCACCATGGAGAAATACCAATACTGCACACATTGCTATACACACAGCAAATTAAGACAATGATAGCCATTTTTATCTGCTCCTAATTCCGCCCATATGCAAGGGTCACTTATTACTACTCCAGGAGCTTCTAACCACCCTCAGTGTGCTGATGGCAGAGATGTAGTCTTCTATCACTCTTAAAACAGTACAGAAAGTGCATTTTAAAATTGCTTACATCAGCTATTGTATGAAATTAATTTAGTGCTGCTCATTAATGGCACTTCGCACACCTGTCTCCAGAGACTGTTTTTTTAATTTGATTTTATGTGACAATGTTATACCATGAAGATTGTGTAGATTTAATCTCTCTTTCAAATAAAAGGTATGGTCCAATAGGTTATACCTTTACTGTCCATTTCTCAGAACACATGATATTAGTAGACAAAGAATAATAAGAGGATTAAAAAAAAAGGTTCAGAAATTTACCAGAGACCAAGGAAAAAAGTTATAGGATTAGATTTTTTTTTTCCTTCATTCTGGCTATAACAAATTTCATCCTCATAACAGGGAGACAATTGTATTAAAATCTTTAACTAATTTGGTTTGCAGCTGAGTAACTTAATGAACTATCAAGAATTTGGTGTATGGTTTACCTGTTATTTGTATGACAATTCTAACTTGTGTCTGAGTGTGTGAGGCCTAAAATGAAGAACATTACACTATTAATGAGATTGTCACATTTTCATCTACAGTTGCTCTGTAGTTCAAATTATATGGAAAAGGAAAAAGAATTCATGTAATAACAAACACATTGTTCAGTAAGGCACTTCCATTAGCCAGAGTCATGCTTTGGATAACATTTCAGTCAAAGAAAAAATGACGAGCATTACACAGAACTTAGAAATATAATAAAGACATGAGAGGTGCCTTATCCATAATGTATCCATGTATTATGAATTGCAGTTACATGAAACACAACACACCTGTCGTAAGAAGGAAAATACTACTAATATTTATTTAACACATGGAAGTATTTTTGTAGCTTTTGGTCAGAAGATAATATATTCCTAAGAACTGAACAGATGAGAGAGTTAGATAGACCCAGGATACCACGTCAACAGGTGCTGTTTACTCTATTTTTCGTTACAAGCTTGCAGTATTCTGAACATTTGGATTTCTTTGTTGCATAGGTATTCATTTTTCCATTTCCAAAATTTTAGTTGCAAAAAGACACAATTTTTTAGTTTAGAAAAACAACATATGTTTGTGTAAAAAACAGAATTAAAATTTTGCAGAAAAAAATTACAGAGCAACTTCATGATGTTTTCTCAATTAAAAAAACAGCTGCCAGTGTCTCAAAAGGCATATTGCATACTGCTGAATCTTTTGCAAAAACCCCAGCCATTTGGAGTAACCAGGATTGCAAGGTGTCACTGCCTTGAAATGAATCTTCTATTTCCTTTCTCAACAAAATATCTTGTGAATATAATGAATCCAAGGATACATCTTGAAGTGTGTAAGGTTTTGAAAAAATTATCTGTGATATTATCAGAAAGTATGGAAATGTGGTTGATGAAAATATAAGATAAAATTTGACTCTAAGTCTGAAGTTGAAGATTACTTTAAAGATCTGATAGAGAACACTTCTAAGATGATATGAAGCTGGAGTCAAGTATATTGGCCAATGATATAATTTCAAATTATTTTAGAAATATTGTGGGGAATCAAATTGAAATTCAGTGAAAACAAGTGGGAAATACTATACTTCAAAGGAGATGTCAATAAAAAATGGAAACTTCTGAAACAGTGACGCTACAGGAAAGACTTGGAGAAATATTGAGTAAAACTATGTCACACTTCACAGTACTAAGGTCATAGCTGGAGCATGACATTCTAATATTTTTCACAATAAAGATTTGGTTTAACTTTTTTTTTCCCCTCCAGAGGTGGGCTGAATGATTTTAGAATTCTGTGATGCTTTAATGGCCTTGTTTAGACACATTATTGTGAGTGGAAAAGAAAAAGAAAAAGGAAAAGGAAAAAGAAAAAAGTTTAGGAGAGAAAGACACTCACTCTTCTAGTGCTTATAACAGCTAATGCAGAGAAAAGAGAAAGAATCTCTCTCTAATTCAGAAATAAAAGAACAGCTTTTTTTCATGCATTTCTTCAGAGTCCAAAAGAGACAAAAGTTCAAACACCGTCTGTTAACAGAGAAAAAAATGTTATTTCTGCCCACAGTTAACCTTGTTTTCCAGACTAATTGAAACATATTAACTCAAACCTTTAACAAATTATAACATCACCCTTCTTTATCTTAGGCTAAAGTGCCAGTAATCGTTTTTCCAACCCTAAAATTCAATATCCTCTAAGATATCCTCATACAAATTCAGAAGTAACATTATAAGTTGTGTATATCCTTAATAAATATCAATAAATTATACTATTTCCTTTTGTATTCTGAAATGGATTAAACTTGTTGAGAAAAACAGTAATGTAAAATATTTGTATATGCCAGCAATATGAAGTGTTTAGATAAATACATACTATTCATTCTTGAGGTATTGGATAAGACTAGGATGGGTTGATGGTCAGGCTTCACGTTTCATGTCTTGGATAAGATTAACAAGACCTCATTCAGTTTACAGGTGTTGCTCTACCAGCACTAAGCAGTTTCACAGTGAACTAAGAAGTCTCTTTAGGTGCAGCGTCATTATTTAATTTGACAAAGCAGGCACACAGTTATATTTAGATTTTCTGATAGGTAAATTGAGTTTAACTTAGGAAAATGGATTATACCATATTAGTCAAGATACTGCTATCATTATTCTTGGAGAGGTTCTTTGTCCCAGTCAATTTCTTTTATGCACTGTGGTAGGAGAAAAGGAATAAAATTAATCTGCAAGGCTCCCCTCAGTATGGAAAATTACTAACAAAATAGACCACTCTTTCTTATATCTCCATAGTACTCTGCACAGGAAGATCATCAGGAGCCAATTTTAGGGAAGTCTGTTAAACCTTGGGCTCAGGCTAATGTCAGCTGCAGTTCAGCTGGGGAGATGCCAGTCAGGTGGGGAGACACGAGTCAGCTGATACAAATTAATGCATGTCCCAGAGTCTGAAGTGCTACAGCATACAGCTAATGAGCTGTAAAAGGAGGAACGGAGATAAGGGAAGGTAGCCAGGAGTGTTAATTGCAAGCAATTTAAGTCTACCTTCGGAAAGCAGAATGATACCAGCTTTTTGTTTGATAGACTTCCACATGTACAGCTTATAAATGAAAAAAAAATCCTGTTTCAAAGTGATTGTATTTTGACTTCATTCTCATTCTCTGGTTTTTAAGGTTGATCTGAAGGACTGGAATTCAATCACTGGTCTAAAGTTTAAGCTAAGTAGCCTTGATTGACCCTATTGCTGGATGTGGAGATCACAGTTCCTTCAATATGAATACAGGAAGAACTAGCTATCCACTTTTGTGTAGACGTAATTTTCTTTGATAGCGTCAATAGGAAATTTCTAATCAAATTTTGCAATATATAAATTTTATGCCAAAATATTTTCCAGAGTATTTTGAAGTTCTATGACACAGAAGTCTAAAAGCCTTGCAGTAGATATTCTTGTACTACTAAAATGAAATTATGTATTATAATATATTAATGTAGTTACTATTCTTATGGGTTTTATACCAATAACTAAACTTTTAATGTCACCAGAATTGGGCATTGCTTATATGAGTACGAGATTAGAATTAGTCTTTGTACATGCAATGCATAATTAAGAAATTGATCCACATTAGTTTAGTAAACATCTAAGAACGGTAGGTATGTGAAAAACAGAGTGATATTAAAATACCAAGTAAATCTAACATCATTCTATGCTCCCTTGTGTCAAGTATACAGAAATATGGAACATGTGATCTCACAGGAATTCAAACACATTAATTACTAAATAAACACAACAGAAAATAGGTCACAATAGCTTTACTTTTTCCTAAAAATCACACATTCTTTTCTATATGCAGTTAAAAGTACCGTTCTTGTTTATTACAATTCTTTGCCATGTGCTGTATATTATACATAATTCTGGCTTATTAAATTCCTGAAGCATGCAATACAATGAACTTAATAGATTTTATGCAAATCATTATATAAAAAAATAAGAGCAGATGGTCCTCAACACATCAGAACCTTTCTATAGGAGTTTCATATTTTGTTTAAATTAAATAAAATATAAAGTCACCTTTGTGACATGTAACTTATTTTCATTTTTTCTGCTGCACTGTTTTTTACAGGTTTTCTTTCTTTTTATAGCATTAAAGTAAAATATTTGTGCTAATATTCCTTAGATATTTAGTTGTTTACCATTTCTGAGTTGTACCGTGAGCCTATACAGATATTTGTTTATTCCTACTTTCCCACAAGAAGGAAATCTATTGCTATCAATAGAGCACATAATTCATCTCGCAGAATTGCCTAAAGGAAAGAAGGCGAGCATTACACTGGGAATCTTAAACTAGTATCTTTTAAACTCCTTTGCTATACAACTCTGTGACATCTTTCCCTTACAACTCACTCATTTTGCGTTCTCCCTGACATCAGCCGTGTCAGAAGATCAATGGTAGAGCAAATAAATCTAAAAGAAGTTATGGAAACTAAACAAAACAAAAAAAGATCTATCAGAAATAAAGAACTAAGAAAAATAAGAGCCATATAACTTTGTTGTCTCCTGAGACATTTAAACAGCATATCTAATGATGGTCTCTCTCCTGTTGCCATGTAAAATATGTATCTTATGGTCTTCCCCACCTACTCCAGCCAATGTTCCAAAATCATGTCTCATACATATCCATGACTTTGAACTTGTGCAGTAAATAATTAGCTTTACAATAAACAATGAACAGGGTAGCCAAAAGGGCTATCAAAAGCTATTGGCAAAAAAAAACCCAAACCCAAACAATTTTCTTAGACATGTTTTGAAAAAAAGATGCTTAATATTATAGACTAAGATGTAGATATTATAGATTTGGGGATCTATTCACTTATACTATCATATACTGCAGAATTTCCAGGAAAAAAGAAAATCTTCCTTTCACTATATTTGCCAGTTCTAGAAGTGCCTATTTTTCATGAGACTATCTGTAAGCTTACTTGTTCTATCTTTTCAGTTTTTCTGAAAAGCAATTACATAATTTAGGGAAATAAAATACTGGACTGTATACCCTACTGGAAGTGGTTCAGCTGGTGCAAAAGTTATACCAAACATAGTTAAAATTCTGTAACTTTCACCTCTTTCCCTCTTTCCTTCTGTCTCTTCTTCATTTTTTTAAATTTAATTCTTTAAAAGCCTTATCTAAGGATAGGACAATTCCAAGATATATGATCACGTAATAGGTGTGGGGAGGAGAAAACCATATTCCCTGCTTTGATTCCAGACAGAGGACAACGCTGTTACTGGTCTTGCCACCTTGTTTCGTTCTCTAGGACAACTGTGACACAACTACTTGAGTGAGGTTTCATGTTTTATTTGGATTTTTTACTGAAATGATACTATGTATTCTGAAATAAAAGTTATTTTTTGTATCCATCGCAGCATAATTCAAGAATATTTTTCCAGAAGCTATATCTCAGCATTTCAGGTTTTCTGAATCCTGTTAGAAAGTGAGAAAACTCATCACCAACAGAGTTAACCAGCACACGGTACAGAATTTAATTTCCCTTGTTTTCAGGAAAAATAATAATTCTCTGGTTTACTTAATTTAAGGGAATAATTTGTAACAAGTTCTGGGAAATTAGTAATACCAAGAAGTAATCATGCTGTAAATTCTTATGAGACTGCACCCTGTTTGATCTGCCTGTGTCCCAGCAGAGACATTACAGTCCTATTTCAAGGGTCACAGTAAATAGCAAAGTAGGTTATAGTCAACACAAAAGTAACAGTTTTGGTTGTAATAGAATATCAGTGTCCAAAATGGAGAAAAACACATTAACAAATGGTTTTGTTCTTGGCAGGTTAATAGTACCCCTCAAATTAGGAAGAAGAGGGAAAAGAACCCCAAACAAGTCATGTGGCCTATCTGGATACTGAAAATCCTTGTGACTTTTCTGCTCCTAAATTCCAGAAAGCTATCAAATTTCCCCCCAGCCTGCATGCCAGAAGCTGTCCTCTAAGGTGGCAGTAACAATATTTTTCCATCTATCTGTCTTTCTCCTTCATTACAAATGCCAAATTTTCCAGCTTTCCCTTAAAATTGTCTGAGTTCAATTGATGGCACCTTACTGTAGAACGAATCAAAATGTCCGAAGTCATGTAAATACTTCAGGAAAGTATACAAACCAATATTTATTATGTAGAAGTTCAATGGATACTTTGATGATCGGGAGTAAGTCATACTTTTAATTAATTAGAATCCCACAAACTTTACACACTTTGAAGAATAAGCAATATCATAGAATGATTTTATTTCTTTTTCCTGTCGAAACCATGTAATTTTTAATGTCATCAGTATGTTTTGACCTATAACAATAAAAATGGTACAGCTCTGAAGGTGGGGAGAAGTTTTGCTGAAGCTCATAGAAATCAAATGTGACATTCGTAGAAAATAACAAGAGGAATACTCTTACTCTGCCTCAATAGAGCTGAACATACCTCATCAAAGCCACCCCACAGGAAAGGTCAGAAATGTCAAACGTTAATTGACGTAAGTGATAGTTAGACATAGTCATAGCTGTAGACACTGACTTGGTTCCAACATATTTTCTCCACTCATCAGAGAAGGACAAGTTCTTCCTTAAAGTGTGCTAGCTAAAATGAACAAGACCTCAAAAATGGGAAAAAAACCAGAAGAACAATGTTGATACATGAAAAAAAAAAAATATTGAAACTGTAGGCAAATAAAATATCACCCATCATTTATTTATTAATCTCTGAAGTGAAAGAGAAACAAATATTTGCTGAAAGAAAAAATCTATTCCATTAACAATATGATTAACAACTTGAACAAGAGAAGAAACAGTATTATTTTTTCATTTTGATGTGGTCTGTTAAGTTCAAGTTTGAACAACAAAACAGAAAACAAAGCAAGACCCTTATTGAGTTTAAACATTTGTAGTTACATGTAACTTGACAAAGTAAATATTTCTGCAACAGATGCACCACGTAGACCTGAAGAAAGTTAATTTTCTGCAGTACAGAAAAAGTATTCATATTCAGAAGCTAGCATTCTCCACTACTGAAGATGAAACAAAGTATTTACCTTTCAGACATATTGATAAACTCTTCTTGACTTCAGCACAAGTAGAGGAAGACTACTGGGGAGTATTTCTGAAGATTCCATCTCTTTTTTTTTTTAATTCTACAGTAATGATTTTACATTTTTTCTTGAGGATCTGAAACACTTTCCTCAAATTTTAGTATTTAGCCAGGAGACAATTTTTTTTACATTTCCTCACAGATTTGCTAGGTTTTTTATTTTCCTTTTGCTACTATTCTTCTTACGTTTTAATACTTAAATATATGTCCTTAAGAAAGAAAGAAAGAACTTCCTGACCATGGAAATCAGTGGATGAATTCCTTATTTTGCTTTATTTTTGTGTGCAACTTTTTCTTTACTGACTAAACTGTCTTTATCTCAACCCTTATATCAACTTTTTCTCAACCTTTATCTCAACCTTTATCTCAACTCATACTTTTCTGATTCTCTTCCCCATCCCAACCAGGGTGAGAGTGAGAAAGTAACTGTGTGGTGCTTAGTTGCCAGCTGGGGTTAAACCACAACACAACTTTATGCTATGTGTTTTGAAAATTTTTAGGGAAACATGTATTTCTTAAAGGACAGTCTGTGTTTCCTTTAAATTTTTAAAATCCCTTTGATAGCATTTTATGCGGTCTTTAAGTCATTCAACCAGTAATAATGCCCCTGTTAAGTAAAGGGAATTATTTTTAATTTTTTCCTTGCAGACAAGTGACCCTGAGAAAGAGTCTGGTAAATTCTGGGTATGTTAATGGCTATTAAATTCTCTTTCTGTTTTCGAAATTTTAAATTTTTTGTACAAATCCATAGAAGTTTATGTTTTCCTTCTATTTATCACTACAATATGCGTATCCACTTAAGGTTTCAAATAAACAAAGAGTGCCATCTTCTTAGGGTAATGGTAGGGACAAAGAGAGGAAATAGACAAACTTATCCGTAATTGGTCTGAAAATGATGAAACACACTTCTTCCAGTGCTTAGACTGTCCAAAAGGGTCACAAGAGATCAGGATAAAAATTTGAGCTTAATTAGTTCTGCATTTCCTTGTCACAATTTGGCCGAGCTACATCAAATGATTTCTTTACCAGCCTGCGCTTGGAATTAATCATGTATTCTCTGTAATTGTTTTTCATTCTTAGCATATATGTCCTCTGCCTTGATTTCATTTTAATGTCTTTTTAAATTTTATGCAGCAGTTTGCATGTGCATGTGTTTGTTTAAGTAGATATGTACACAAGATACACATAAAGATGCACAATCCAAATATTTTGTTTTGAACAATATGCATAGTGCTAATTCTGTTTTATAGTTCCAAAACTCTAAAAGTAATCAAATATATCACAGCAAGTGCCATGATAGAACGAATTCTTCATTGCTTGACATGGTCATGCCATTCAATTGTATTCAGCTATCTCATGGTTCTTGTGTTCACGAGCTAAAATTTTTACAACATTTTAGTTTATTAAGTCTTTAAGAACACCAGCTTTGAACATTTAAAGGTTACTGCTAAAAAAACCCAGAAATCAAACAACCAAAATCAAATAGCAAGGAACTAGTACTTATGAATCACAGTCGAAGGTGGCTATAAAGAAGAACAGGGTAGATTCCTCTAAAATCACTTATATTCATTTATTTTATCAAAGTGTGGGACTACTAATGATGTGATATGTGTATATGTTACTGTAACTTATGGGTTCTGCTACAATTACAAATAAAAACAAAATTCTGCAGCAGCTGTCCATTCGGCTTCACCTTTCTACAATGAACCTAAATCTGTTCTTTCATTCTGTACATACATGGAGCTGGAGCCAGTCTCAATGAGGAGGATGTAAGTAGCTCTGCCCTGTCAGGCTGCTAACTTTTGCTTTCTCATCCATTAGTGAACAGCAAAAGTTACTGCCTAAGTCCTGCTCTACCCTTGTAGGCTTTAAAAGTACCTTGCTCAGTCATTCTGCAGTAGTGGCATGTGTCAGCTATCTGCATATGTAAGTTTTGGAGGCTTGCACAAAATAAATGAAGTTGCTAAAAAGAAGGTCTCTAAAGAGTCTTAGCTTGGCTCCGTTAGACATATGTGGACTGCAATAGCTCAAAGTTTTGTGATTTAGACAAATGTTTACTGTTTCAGTAGGCCATTAAGAATTCAGCAAACAGCACATATAACTCCTCATCTGCCAAAGTCTTTCTTCAGAAAGGTCTTCTCAAGAATTAATTAGTTGCACACCAATTATGTTATATTTCTACTTATAATGTTACAGATTACAAAAGTGTATTTCAGAAACACATCACATGTACTTCCTGTCCACATCCTTTCTGGTTATACTAAGACACATTCATACCACAAAAAACATGGAAGAATTATCAAGTAAAATTTCAGTCTATGTAATTAAAATTTGTCATGGTTATCTGTAACTAAAGAAAAACAAACCCCAAATCATCTATTTCTACAAAAAAAATCAGACCACCTTAAATAGTAATGACATTAATAAATTCATCTATAATGATGAAATTGTAGGTGTTTGTGCGACAAATAAAAAAGAAAGAGATAATTGACACTAAAAAGAAAAGAGTAAGAAGACAAAAGAGTTGATTTACAATGCAGTTTTCAAAAGCCAAAATAGATTATCATAAGCAAAGAATAGATTGAAATAAAAATTAAACTAAAACCAGGGAGAAGTGAAAACAAATAAAATACAATGGCAAAGGAAACCAAAATAACAAAGGGACTATTGAAAGAACTCAGTATATAAACAAGATGACATGCAGAAATGGAATGACAGACAATAGGTAGCAAAACCCATCTAATTATCAGACACATTATGAGGGAATATAAAATATGAAAAGATTTCCTCTTGACACTTTTTAAATTAAAGTGTCTCAATTGTTTGGTTGGTTGATTTTGTTTTGGCTTTCATTTTGTTTCTGTTTTTTGAGTCAGGAGTCCAAGACAGTTAAAATCTTTAAAAAAGAACTGCTTTGACTTTTAATGAGCATACCAGAGACAGCAAAAGTTTCCAATTTCCTAAATTGTATTTAATTGCAACACAAAGAGAAAAACTGCTAAAAGTCAGTCTTTTAAACAGACTTGCTCTGATAAAATGTAAAAGAGTTTTGAAAGAGATTTCTGCTCTGCCCACTGGGACATCATAGAAAAAGAAAAATTCCCATGATTCCTCCTTTCTGCACTGATTATTAGGTTTAAGAAAACAAAACCAACCTTTTGATTCTTAGTTTTCTTATCACTTCTAACCTATGGCTTTCGGTCTGGTGCTTGTTGGCTGCAACTCCCCATTCATATCAGGAATCTCAGTTGCAGTAATACAGGATCAGGGTACACTGAAATAAATCCAGTTGTACTCAGAGAAGGAGCATGCCCTTTATCCCTTCTTCCAGAAGATTGCCTCTGCTTTGTAATGCAGTGACAAAGACAAAGGTGACCAGTCACATGTTTTCAAACAGAAGATCAGTCACACAGAAAACACACGGTAAACCACGAACAAGTCAGTAAGTCTCCTGTCACACATTTCTACAAGCTATGGGAGTTACAGCACAACAAAAATCATAATAACAGCTTCAGCTTGTCAGGGAAGGACCCACTGTGACTTAAGTAAACTCTAGTGAAGGAGAAGAAATGCATACAGATAAACACAAGCTCTTTGCTGCCTAGAATTGATAATAAATAGAACTATCTCACTACTTACTGGGACCGGTTCTGTATCTTGGGATGCACCATTTTCCTGTAATAATAAAGCAGTAGGCCTATAAATGCCACAATATGGACTCTATTAATAAAACTACTAATAAATTTAGTCTCCATGCAAATTCTTGTAAAGTGTGTGCTTTATAAGCAGAAATCCTCTGCCACAACGTTTTTTTCTGGTCTACCATATTATCCTAATTATGTGTGTAGCACTGTCACCTTATGATTTGGCCTGACATATTCTCATCCTCATTTTCCTTTTTTCACTTCATAGAGTAAAGTGCAATGGTCACTATCAGGAGTAAAAACTCTTTAAGGTTTTTTAAGAAAGAAGAGAAGCAATTAACAGTCAAGCAACAAAACCAAAAAAGATGGTCCAACAGAAACAGAAACAGAAGAGTAGGCAAGACTCAACCTTAAAAGCTGATGGGAAGAAATTTTATTTCCTACAGTTGATGACACTTTTCAGAACTTTTGAAGTCTTACAAGATGTTTTACTCAGTGAAAACTGTCAAATTTCTGCATAAATAGTACAATGCACTAATTAGTTTTTTTCAAAGTTATAGTCAGAAGCACAATTTTTGTCTCTCTGTCATAATCAGATTTATGTATTATTAAACCTGAATAGGTTTAATTCCTAATGCAAAGTTTTTTCCCTGGTCATTATAACCAAGTAGCCCCCTAGGACAAGGACAATTGTGATTGCTAGTAGCTGGTTATATGCTTTGCATGCAATTTGCAAGACCTCAAGATGAAGGTGTCTTCATCACCTTCCTGCAGTTTTGCTTGGTTCAGCTGTGACTAATTTTTGTAATTCACCAGATATCCAGTGGTAATTTGTTTTGCTTTTCTATCTTTGTGTGATAGAGTCATTGTTTAATACAGATAGCTGTAACAAGCAGGTAGCCTATGAGAATTCCACGTTTGTGATTATAAAATAATAATGAAGTGTAGAGAAATGCAGGCCTGCTACAAGAACAAAGGTTTTGAGAACAGGCACACAAGGAGGTGCAGAGGAGAATAAACAGGGGAAGAGAGCAGGTATAGGATCAGCAGTGAAGACCCCGCAGCAATAAACAACTCTTTAAGGGTCAGTTAAAGAAATGCAGACCTGGATCTAGAGAAAACAGGTGTTAAAGGTAACAAAAAGAACTAAGAAATTATATATAATATACATAAAAGGCATTTGGATACAACATGGACCAAGGGAGAAAAAAAAGTTGTAAAAGCATGTAAGAAAGATATAAAAATGATCCCAAGTACATCCTACAATAAGGAAGTAGAAAACATCAAAATGAACATCAAATTCCTCCTGGAGAAGGATTTGCAAATGCTGACAACTCACCCAACAACTCCCAGCCACCCACCATCACAAATGAAGCAAGACAACTCACCATTCAGAGCAATAGGGGAATTAGAGAAAAACACCAGGAAAAAGAGACAAACTAAGGCGTATGCATGTTATAATTTTAACTGCACTACTTTTATTTCTTTTTCTCTGGCAATATTTATTTTAAGCTAACAATATCTTGTGTTTACTTATATGTGATGTCTGCTTCCCCTTTGCCTGTGAACAATATTTGCAATATTTTAAATGCAACATTTTCAGCGTTGTGCATTTTGGTTAGGATTCCCCAAAGAGGAGTCCTATGTATATACTATCTGAAATGTTGCAGAAATTCTGATATAAGTATAGAACCAACGTATAAGTCACCAAAATTTGCTGCCACTTCAGAATTGTTACGATTGGCTGGGACAGCCATACACCAGTTCAATAAGTAATGCAGTAAATTACAGTAGACACAGAGATTCACAGATCTCTGCTTGGCTGTCTATTGAAGGGGTTGTCAGGATATCATGAATAATAAATCTCATGACCTGATATACTTTTGAAACAAGAATAGTTGTTCCAGGAAAGAGACAATCTAGAATTCTGAAAGAATTTAGAGAGATTTTGGAATGAAAAAAGATTTAAATTTTTTCTGCAAAAGAGATACCAACAAAAGCAATGAGATGGTTTAAAAATGAAGATGAGGTTGAAAATACAGACTCTGAATTTACAGAGCAGACATAAGCCTCAGCAACAAAAAGCAAAAAAAAAAAAAAAAAAAGAAAAAAAAAGGCAAAAAAGATGGTTTAAAAATAAAGATGAGGTTGAAAATACAGTCTCTGAATTCACAGAGCAGACATAAGCCTCAGGGTTTTCTAGTTCTGTGGCACAGCAATAGAGAAGGCAAATGAGAAATGAGATGGAAGCCCAGAAATCTGAGGTTTAGGAGCCAAGACTAGCAGGAACTGCAACTGTCTCTGTCTTATCAGAAGTTCAGCATGAATAATGCATTTTCACTCTTCTCTCACCCCTCCAAAATCATATAATACTTTTCTGAATGCAACTTGTGGCACTCAGAAACTTCCAGCCAACCCTGTTATATTGAAAACTGGAATAGTACTTAGGTAATGCCATGTCTGCCATTGTGGTGGGTTGGTGCTGACTGGACAGCAGGTGCCCAACAAAGCCACTCTATCACTCCACAGTCTCAAACGGATGGGGGAGGTGATGTTATGTGGGTCGAGATAAGGACAGGGAGAGATCATTCACCAGTTACCATCATGGGAAAAACAGACTTAACTGGGGAAATTAGTTTAGTTTATTATCAGTCAAATCAGAGTAGGATAATGAGAAGTAAAACCAAACCTTAACCCACCTGGCCTCCACTCCTCCCTTCCTCCAAGACTTAACTTTATTCTCAATTCTCTACCTCCTTCCCTTGCCACCAGCACAGTGGGACAGGGAATGGGCTTGTGGTCACTTGCTGTCACTGCTTCCACTTTCTCCTCAGAGGGAGGACTCCTCACCCTCTTCCCCTGCTTCAGTGTGTGGTCTCTCCCACAGAGGCAGTTCTCCATGAACTTCTCCAACATGAGTCCTTCTCACAGGATGCAGTTCTTCATGAACTGCTCAAGTCTTCCATGGGGTGCAGACCTTCAGAAGCAGTCACAAGCCCTGCCAGCAAACCTGCTCCAGCGAGGACTCCCCTCTCCATAGATCCACAGGCCCTTCCTGAAGCCTGCTTCAGCATGGACTTCCCACAATTTCACAGACTCCTTCAGGCATCCACTTGCTCCAGTATGGGGTCCTCCAGGGACTGCAGGTGGATCTCTGCTCCACCATGAACCTCCATGGGTTGCAAGAACACAGCTGCTTTACCATGGTCTGCACCAGGGGCTGCAGGGTTTCCAGCAATCTCTGCTCCAGCACCTGTAGCACGTCCTCCCCTCCTTGACTGACCTTGGTGTCCTGCAGGGCTGTTTCCCTCAATCTCTCACGTATTCTCATTCCTCTCCTCTCTGGCTTGTTCTGCATAATATTTTTTTTCCCCTTCTTTAATATGTTACCCCAGAGGTAACGCTGTTGCTGATCAGCTTGTCCTTAGCCAGCAGCGGGTCTGTCTTGAAGCCAGCTGGCATCAGCTCCACTGGACATAGGGGAAGCTTCCAGCAGACTATCACAGAAGCCCTATCTCTGTAGCCCACCACTACCAAAACCTTGTCATGTAAGCCCAAAAGTTCTGTTTCTTTTCACAAATGGGAGCTTTCCCCTGGCTATTAAGGAAGTTTTATTGCTGAAAAATTATCTATTATAAGTTTTATAAAATATTGCTTTGCTGTTTTCAGATTGATAATGCTGAACTAGTAATTGCCAGATACATTTTAAGGGGTATGTAGAATGGTACACAAAGTCTTAGTATCAAAGTTGTTTCAACACCTCTGTTCTCTAGAAAAATCTTCTTACTTGTGATTGAGAGTATTTGTTAAAGCCTGTTCTAAGGAAAGATTGTGACTGGTTTTGAAGGATGATATGGGTTTTGATATACTATGGGATAAAGGGGAATAATAGTGAGGAAATAACCTGTTTTATGGACGGTGTGTTCTGCTAAGAATAAACACCAGTCTTCTGAGGTTTGCCCTCAATTAAATATTTTAGCTACTATGTATCTACATTTTTTCCACATTTTACAGTATACTTGTTACCAGATGATCTCAAAAGAATATGAACAGATTATCTCCAGGAGAAGACAGGGTTATACTAGCTAAAATGTCATATTAGATTGTCTAAACTAATTTTAAATAAACCCAACTCCATGGAATAATTGAGGCAGGACATTACACAAAACAAAACATTAACAATATTTTTTTAGAATAAGATTTTTTATGAGTCCAGATGCGGACAGCCTAGGAATTCCCAACATTTAACCAGGAAAATAAGAGGATTTTGTGACTAGCAATGCATTTTTATCCTCAACATGGAGGTCAACAACTTTAAATCAAAATAAGAAAAAAGTGAGAGAAAATAACTTGTTAAAGAATCACACTATGGGATTTGAGATTACACCTTGAGCCCCACCTGGAAAATCCTAAAGAGAAATATAGATATTTTCATTACATATCCCATGGATCTGAAATTTCCCAGAAATTACATGCAGTGACTGTCATGCCCAGAACCCAGAGACCTTACTGCAGCTGTGCAGTCTGTGTGGCACATGCACCCCACACAAGTAGAAGATGTCTTGCATTGGGATGGCCAGTGAGGGTTGGTAAGTACTGCCACACCACCTCTGCCTATCATACACAAGATTTCCACAATTGCACTGTAATAAGAGACTCTCCTATTTCCAAAATACTATTTCGTTGCTGTATTTAAATGGTTTAAAACCATTGTCTGAGTACTTTTACCTTTTTAAGAGAGAGCAAGCTTTGGGGAATTCATGCAACCAACACGAGAAGAAGAGGGCAGATTCTGTCTTCTAACAGACATTTTGTCTTGGACCCTTGTGTGTGAGGGAAGGGAAAAGGTCTCCTTAAGCCTTTCTTCACATCTCCACAGTGGTTGCATGTCGTGGGTTGACCTTGACTGGATGCCAGATGCCCACCAAGCTGCTCTATCAGTCCACTTTCCCAGGGGACAGGGAAGAGAAAATAAGACAGAAAATGATCCTAGGTCGAGACAGGGCAGTTTGCCAAAGCGAAAACAAAATTTTGGATGAGCACAAGCAAAGAGAAAAGAGAGTAATTTTATTCTGTGCTTCCCATCAGCAAGCAATTTTCAGGCACTTCTCACGAAGGGAAGGTTTCAGAATGTATAGTGGTTGCTCCAGAAGGGAAAAAGGGTAAATATTGAATGCCCACCCGCTTCCTTTCTCCTTTCCTTAGCTTTTATATCTGGGCTGACATCATTTAGTATGGAATATCCCTTTGGTTATTTTGGGTCAGCTGGCCTGGTTGTGTCCCACACCAGGATCTTGTCCACCTCCAGCCCCTTGATAGGGGGAATGCTGAGAGACAGCACTGATGCTGTGCCAGAGCTGCTCAGCAGTACCCAAAACTCTGGTGTGTTATCAACACCTTTCCAGACACCAACTCAGAGTACACCACTGTAAGAACTGCTGTGAGGAAATGAACTCCAGCTCAGCCAGACCCAATACATTGACATAATCTGACCTTCTAAGTTTATCAAGCTTTGTTAAAAATAGAAAATAAAGAGAGAAGAAAAGCAAGGGATGCGATGTGAGCGTGGACCAAACTTGACTTTAGGCACCACTTGAGGAAAAGTCTGCAAGAAACAACAAAACGAGAAATGGGTATTTGAATGTTAGGAGGAAATACAATAAGGACACTACATAAGCATCCATACCTGTAGTAAATCATGATGTATTTGACTGAGAAAAAGACAGGGTAATAGGAATTGTCATAGGTTAAATTGGATAAAAGTGCAGTGCTTTCAAGACCTATGTAGAACTAATATTTATTACAATTATACTATTCTTCAAATGATAAGTCACTATTTTGGATCACGTACTCAAGCATTTAATAATCAAACATTTGATTAGCTGGTGTCATTACTTTTTTTCCCCTTGCTATTTTTTTTCAATAGTATATGGATCACAGAATCATAAAATCACAGAATATTCTGAGTTAGAAAGAACCCACAAGGGGCGTTGAGTCCACTCTTAGCCCTACACAGGATAGCCCAAGAATCCCACCATGTGCCTGAGAGCATTGTCCAAATGCTTCTTGAACTGTCATATTTAATTCTTATACTAGTTTCACATGACACAACTCTGTTAAGAATTAAATTTCTTTATGTGTAACCCAGGCTCATCATGATGCACATTTGGATTTCCAACCTTATTCTTTCCCTTATCATTTCTATAGTTTTGCCTACCAGTACTGATTCTGCCTTGGTGATACATGCAGATCAAGCTCAGTACCTGCTTTTTCTCAAAAATCCCAACAGGAAAAAAAATGTACTACACATTCATAATCTATTAGTGAGGCTTCTATACTAAGGTACTTTCCTCAAATTATATTGCAAAACCTCAACATTTCATGATTTCTTATACTTTTTTTTGTTCAGAATTTTGAAATGTCATTTTGTAGCTACTTGTATGTATTTCTTCAGGTGGCTGATATTTGATAAATATCATAATTTTTATTAGTTGTTATAATCCCCAAAACCAAATAAAATATCCATTTGCCATTAATGTGACAGCATCTGTCACAGAGTCATCTGTGAGCTCTCCCTGAGCCTTTTCATCTTGTTGCTTTCTCTTTTCCTTTCCTTCCACCATCATCTCTGCATCTCTGGGGGGAGCACTTTGGGAAGCATCAGGCCACAAAGCAGGAACATTGCCAGTGCTCCCCGTGCCATCAGTGGCTTCTCAGTCCTGACATCCCTTAAGGAGAGAGTGCAGCCTGGAGTCATGCTCCAACCTTGATCTCCCACCTCTCACCTCTGTGGCAGGTGAGTAGGTCATAGAGCAAATCAGTAGGTGGTTTCTAAAATTGAGGTCATGGACATATGAGTAATTGATCTACACAGAGCCATGTGAGATCAGGGAAAAGGAGCTCAGCACTCCTCTAGGTAGTTAACACCACGAGAAATATTATGCTTCTTTTCCTGTCGCATTGGACCACAAGAAAAGGGGAGCAAGTGCCTTCCTTTGCTGTGCAGTGGGGACCTGCACCTCTCTTCTCCCAGACCCCAGGGGTCTTGTGCAGAGCAGGGACCCAACAGGATGTAGACGAGCCCTGATGCCCTGACTTCCCCCAGATCCAAATGGCAATCCCTCTCGTGACTTGTGTCCTCTCTACCGGGGACCCAGGGCAAGCATCAATCAAGTGTAATACCATCATGGCAAGTGGAACAGAACCAGCAGATCTCAAGAGGCAGATAAAAAAAGAGTGGATTACACACTGTCAGAGATGGACATGTATTTATATCAAAGGCTGCCTGTAGAGAGGGTGATGAGGAAATACACACACACAGCTAACAGTGCTGTACAGCCTGCCCAGCTGTTTACTGGCTGTAACCTTTCAAACCTGTTTTATCATTATACACACAATATGAAGAGAGAAAAACATTACAGAAAAAGTGGATATTTGCTACAATACTAAACAAGCAATAGATGCCTCATGTTCTAGACTTCCCTGACATTATGACAAATGCTAACAGATGGAAAATTTAAAGTTTAGAGGAAGGGCTAAGTGTCCCCTGTAAAATTGCTGTATAAGTTGATATACTAACACATCCTCCAGCTGAAACTATGGTTGCATAGTTTGGTTTTCATCAATCAACAACTACCTCACAGTAGACTGTATTTCCAAAAGGATATGAGCACTACCTTTTTAATTAAGGTGGCTGAAATAGACTACCAAATATATTTTGAAAGGGCACTAGCTTTCCCTCACACCACAACATTTACAATGTAAATACATATATGTAAAAGTATCTATTACTTTAGCTATCTGCTCATCTTGCTGAAGAGAGATGGGATGAAGTGAATAAATGGTGGTGTGGATTTCTTCCCTCTAAAATTGACTTATTTCCAATTAATTTAATCCAATGGGACAATGTAATAGACATTCTAACACAGAAATCAAATTCTAAGTTGATTAGCTAAAATTATTCTTGTTTCTAGCTAAAATAAAATATATTTCTCAAATTATACATCTGTTTTATTTTGGGGAATGTGTAGAAAGATTCCTTCCTCACAGAGATATTTGATAAATAAGGCCTCAACATACAAAAACTTTAATCAAATTTTATATACTTCTGATGGCTTTTGCTATATAAGATGTTGTAATAACTATATATGTTGTCACACTGCAGAGGAAGAACATCTCACTATTTTAATTCCAGGATCATCTTCAAACAAATACTTGGGTTGTATCTAATGCCTTCAAACCTCTGCTACACAGACTCTGAAGCAACTGCAAAGTTTTTACCTGACGTATTTCTTACTTCTGAAAGCAGTGTTCCAATTACATAATAACAATGCATAACATAATATATTTTGTCTACATTTAGAGGGCATAAACAATACGGTGTTTGGAGAAAAAAAAAAATGACCATGGTAGTTAATGGCCAAAGATTCATGCTGAGTGCGTTATGTGACACTGGATGTTAAGGATTCAACCTGGGATGCTGTGGTTATTTTAATAAAACAAAACCTCCAATCTTTGCAGAGTTTATTATTGAGTTGTTGGTTTTCTCTTTTTTTTTTTTTTACAATAGACAGTGGGGATGTAATTTCTGATGTTCTGCTAACAGTTGGTTGTATCTTGGATTATTGTAAATAAACTGACTTCATTTTATAGAATCTCCCACAGCTGCCTTTTTTCAAATTGAAAACTCAGTGGGGCTTTGATTAAAATGAAAAAGAACCAAAATGAAATTTTATTTGGTGATATGATGTAATTTTCTCCTCTTAAAACTGTTTATACTTTCTATGATGATTGTTTGAGTAGCTCTTTCATACTTGGAGGTAAAGATAAAGATAAATTTGTTAAACTTTGTTGTTTAACAAGCAAAAAAAGAAAATAGATTCTGCTTCACTAATTCGTGGTATATTTACGTTTCCACTGCACCAATATATTTTTATCATATGTACTTTTTTGTTTGTATTATATTTTAATTTATTTTATTTGAGCCTTCTTTTTCAATGGTGGAGTGGGGGGGTTGTTTGTGGGGGTGGTTTTGTTATTGTTGTTTGGGTTTTATTGCTTTTTTTTGTTTTAATATCACCAGCTATAGAGCAGATACACATTCTGACTTGAAGTATGTTCCATGTTTCTCTCTAATATTTATTATACTTGTAATAGACTCTTATACTAAAATTTACTATACTTTTAACTCACAGGGAAAACCCTAAGTTTAACTCTCTGGATTTTGTTGAATTTGTACATGTGATGATGACCACTGCAGAAAAATCCCACAAAAATCAGTAAATGGTAATGGTAGTGCCTCCTTAGCTGATTTAATCATTCATATGGTAATGATTAGGAGCCCACAGTGCTGATTCAGAAGATTCTTGAGAATATAAGAATTTACTTATGAAAGTAGGATGTTTGAAACTTAGGTAGTGGGCCTATTTTTCTAAGGAAATTTTGTGTTCTGAGAATGTGAACCAGCTGCAGAAGTCTATTGATGGCGTGCACTTTGCCCTCATCTTTTTGATATTCAGAATAGTACAGAATCACAGAGTCACAGAAACATAGGATCATAGAATAAAAGATCCATAGAATCACAGAATAATTTGCATTGGAAGGGTTTTTGAAGGTAATCTAGCCGAATCCCCTTGCAGGGAGCACAGGCATCTTCCACTGGACCAGGTTGCTCAGAATCCTATCTCACATGACCTTGGACACTTCCAGGGGTGTGGCATCTACCTCCTCTCTGGGCAACCTGTTCCAGTGTTTCACCATCCTCACTGTAAAAGATTTGTTCCTTCATTCTAGTCAGAATCCCCTCTCTTTTAGTTTAGAACCATTAATCTTCTTATCTCAACCAGACCTACTAAAAATCTGTCCCCATCTTTCTTATATGCCCCCTGTAAGTGGAAAGGCTGAATTAATGTCTCCCTGTACACTTCTCTTAAGGCTGAACACCTCAGCTATTTTAGCCTGGTCTCATAGGAGGGTTTTTCCATCTCTGATCATTTTTGTGGGCTTCCTTCTGGACCTGCTCCCCTCTGCTGAGAACTCTGGAGCTGGATGCAGCACTCCAGATGGAGTCTCATCAAAACAGAAAAGCAGAATCCCCTCACCCTCCTGACCACGTTTCTTTTGATTCAGTCTAGGATATGATTGGCTTCCTGGGCTGCAAGAACACATTGCAGGGTCAAGTCCAGCCTCTGATCCACCAGCACCCCAAAAGCTGCTCTCAATCCATTCATCTCACAGCTTGTATTGATATTGAGCCTTGCAATACATTGCACTTGGCTTTGCTAAACTTCATGAAGTTCGTATGGGTCCCCTCCTGAAGCTTGTCCAGGTCCCTCTGATGGCATCCCATCCCTTAGCTGTGTCAACTTCACCACTTCAGCTTGATGTCCAAAAATTTGCTGACAGTGATCTCAATCCCACTGTCTGTGTCATTGATGAAGATATTAAACAGTCCCACTGGCAACCCCTGAGGGACACCACTTGTCTCTGATCTCCATCTGGACATCCAGATAGTTCCTCATCCAGCAGTCCACTCACCAAATCCACGTCTCCAACTCAGAGAGAAGGATGTTGTGGGGAACCATGTCAAAGGCTTTACAAAAGTAATTTACAGATAAATGACATCTGTAGCCTTTCTCTTGTCCACTGATGTAGTCACTTGACCATAGAAGGCAAATATGTTGGTTAGGCAGGACTTGCCCATGGTTAAACCATGCCAGCTCTCTTAAATCTTCTCCCTTTCCTCCATGTGCCTTAGCCTAGCTTCTGGGAGGATCTGTTCCATGATCCTTCCAGGCACAGAGGTGACAGGTCAGTAGTTCCCAGGATCCTCCTTTCTACTGTTTTTAAAAATGGGTTAAATGTTCCAGTCAACTGGGAGTTCAACTGACTGCCATGACTTTTCAACTATCCCTGAGGAGTGGATGTACAACTACATGAGCCACTTCCCTCAGGACTCTGGGATGCACCTCATTAGGTCCCGTACATTTATGCGCGTTAAGGTTCCTCAGGTGTTCATGAACCTGATGTGGTCTTACAGTGGGAGTAGAGCATTCCTTCTGCCATTACTATCTTTTTGACACATTCTTCGTGGGTTTTTCTTCCCAGTAACCTTGAGTTGATTGTCCCTCACATGCTACAACTTATTACAACTTTAGTCCAGAAAGTAAACTAGTGAAATATTAAATAAACATATATGTGCTAAAAATTATGTAGACTCACATTCAGAAGAAAATAATAATATGTTATTGAGAAGTTGTTTCTCTGGTTATGACAAAAATGAAAAAATGATCTGTGACTGTGACAAAGAAAGTCAATCTGACTATATAAAAAAGCGTAACTAACGTGCATTCCTTTGCATGCTTGGGTTCTATGACACGTATACTTTATGTATGGACAAAAATTCATTCTTCTTAACAGCTATCCACTTCTCGTATTTTATTTTTTAGTTTTATTGTGACACACCTTGCTTGTAATCACAAATACCCTGTATAGCATTTTGCTTAAAGTAATTTTTGTTATCACATTAATCTTAATACTTTCTTCATGTTGACATGCTACATAAGAATAATTTGAGTTATATGGTCGTTAGTTCTTTCAGCACCTGATGTTGTAGAAAAACAGCAAAAGCATTTAAATATGTTATTGTACTTAATTTTAGCATCGATACCATGCCTCAGGTCAATTGCTCTTCTACTGTGATTTAATCAAATTGTAAGGAAGAACTGTAGAGGCCAGGGATTATTTTTGTTGAATGAACATGTTCAGATACAGTTCTGAAATCAATGAACTGGAAAGATGTCAGCTCATGCTGGGAACACAACTTAGCTTTATGGTAATAAACACACCGAGAAGGTGTCAGGCAAACAAAGCCATAGCCTGCAGGAGCAAATGACAGTTCTCTGAATTAGTATCCCTGTCCTTGAGCTTAAATTTGGATATGCTTCAAATCTTTCTGATAAAATTCTTGATACTGCACTGCAAAGTTATCAGATTAATGCCTCTCTGGTTTTGCTGGATTAAATGATAAGAAGTGCTATAAAATAAAAAGCAAGGAGAAAAAAAGTTCCCTCTATTTGGGTTTTTTTCCCTTTGGAAACAAAAATGTTGCAAAAGTTATGGTATTCCATAGAAATGTCAGCACTGCAATCTGTCTGCAGAAGTCTGCATAATTGGGAGAACCTTCACTAAACACAATGTCGAAGCAGTACCAAGTAAAAGGTCATTTGTTATTATTCACTGTGTAGTGCAAGAGGGAAGAGCAATTAAAAAAGCCAGAGGGAAAGGCAAAAGCATCAGCACTGCTCCTAAAGTTCTTAGCTAAATTTTAGAAGAGGCAGAGTGGGAGGATACCATATGTATTCGCCCCTGTGGCTAGCATCTTTAATTTCTGGATGAGATGAATCAAGGTAAAATCAAGAGGCACAATCTAAGCTGACAGCAAAAGAAACAATTAATTAATTGGGAAAAAAAAAATAGAATAAGAGAATAATAATAAGTTAGAAACAATCATTCAGCCTCCCCCTTCCAACATACCACTAACACCTCATACAAGCTCCAATATATTACTATTAGGGATAAAAGAAAACTTTTTTTTTTTTTTCCAAAATGGGAGTGCATCTGGTCAGATTCACCAGCATTGATGTTTTCTGAATTCTTGGATTAGAGTTATTTTCAGTTTTTAAATGCAATTAGGGTATGACAATTACTGGGTTTTGTTTACCCCTATACTCACTTTTACTTCATTCAGAGTAGTTAATTTTTCATCCTGGGTTAGAGAAACCCATTGCTAAAACCTTTCGTGAACAATGATGTGACTGACTGTACAAACTCATTTTCTTTTCTCCCTGTTAATATTTTTTAGCCAGAGGGACAAATACGGGAACACCGTATTTGAAAGGCTTTTTTTTTATATGATTGTTAAGACATGGAGCTACTAGATAAATATAACTTAGAAAACATACTCATTGGAAAGCACGGTTCAATTTTCTGAGGTTCACTTACTCTGGTGTTTCAGAACAACAATGCAACTGTTTCAGAGGTGCAGGACTATTATGTACAAAATCTTGTGGGCAACAAGGAAACACATATTATAGGTAAAGCCAATGATATATTACTGGCATAACAGAAATCTTAACAACCTAATCAATGAATCATTTTTAGCCCAAATCTATTATAGGAAAAAAATCCTACTGTTACAGCCTAATCCTACTGGTCTCAGTGCTAATACTACAGTTAGAATAGATATACATGCATATTCTATTATATATATCTCTTTCTCAGGTGCTATGTCCAACATTCCTTTTGGGTCCTTTGTCCTTGGTCCTTGGGTTGACAGCTTCATTTTGCTTGTGGTTGTGCAGCAATTTACAAGCACCTGAAATCCTGTACCAGGAGGATTATGATATTGGTGATTTCTTCTTCCTCACCCTAGGATTCAATTTGGGTTACTGTTGTGTGTTTGCTAATGTACTTTTGCAGGTTCCTGTTACATCTGAATTTACTGTACAGAGTATGTGCTACATATCTTATGCACTTGTATTTTCTTACCCCAAGACTGGTTATTCTCACGCTTAGGTCTGCTTTTTTTTTTTAGCTGATATTTGTTGGGGCTTGTAGCCCTGAGATGTCCAATATCACGTCATTAGGGAAAACAACAACAACAACAACAACAACAACAACAACAACAACAACAAACAAAAAAAAACAAAACCACCTTAGAGCTAAGCAAAGTAAAAATAAAACTCCAAAAGGGTCAGCACAAGACAAAGGAAGCATGACAACTCTCAGTTTTGCAAACTCAGTGCAAAGGCTGTGGGCTGTTACTAACCATATTAATATCATATGTATCAGTTCACTTTGAGCTGCAAAAATTCTGAGTGGCCTATAGGGAGGGTGTAGCAATAATTATGTCAGCTCATCATGTGTACCTTCTCGTTTAGAGTCAATTCTATACCAAGACAGTAGATTTTAAAATAGACTCTGCATGGCTTTTAAGCAGGCCATGCAAGGATGAAAAGTTCTTATACTCTTCTAGTTGTCTGCCAGATTGGTCAGGGATCAGGCATATGTTATGACCAGAAGCAGAGCATGAAATCATCAGTTTTCAATTCTAATGAAAGAAATTAGAAGAATGACAAGCATAGCCCAGACTTTGAATGCACACGTATATAATATATATAAGCTAATACATGTAAGAACTTACTGTGCTGTAGTTAGTCTAAAAGTGTAATTTAAGCCTGTATAGCTTTAATGAAAAAATTCCCCAGTATACAGATTATTTTTTCATTAGCTTGAATGTTAGTCCCAGCAGCTGTGATTAGAGCATATTTGTTTTAATTGTTCTTTAACATACTTTTTATGCTGCTGCTAAATTATACAAATAAAAATAATGAATTCTTACAAAATCATTATAGATCGTTTCCTATAATTGAAACCTGAAAAAACCTTTCCACTACCTTTTCGTTAATAGTGTATGTTGGTGGTAAGATAGTTTAAGTTACAACGGGTTTAGTGTTATTTGTTGGCTTGGGTTTTTGTTTGTTTCTTTGGGGTTTTGGTGGGGGTTTTTGTTATTTGTTTTTTGGGTTTTTAACATTTTTAATATCCTGTAAAATATTTAATTGAATAATAAACTCCAAAACAACTTTTTGGGTAAGTATATTGTGCAATATTACATTTAGTTTTCTTTTTTCTTTTAGCTTCAGAAAATCTTAATGAAATACTGTTACCAAAAAAAAAAAAAATCCAAAATTAATTGTGATGAACAAGAAAGTTTATGTCCTTCCAGTGACTTATCAAGACATATATGAAATGCAAAAGTGACAGTTTATATAGTTTTCAGTAAATGGGATTGCATTTATTAATATTCCATACTATTCCTTGTAGCAAGTTATTTATGTTGCAATGAGATCAATTGCATACTACAGTGATTCCTTTGTGCTGCAGTACTTTATTATTAATATCTTTCAATGTAATTCATTGCCTGGTTTGTTTGGGTTTTTTGGGGTTTTACCTTTTGGTAAGGTGGATATTTACTCTTTGGTTATCTAATCTTTATTGTATAAAACACTTTCCAAAGAAATAACATCCTATACTTAAGCTCTACAGTAGCAGAAATAGTAAGTATAAAGCTTAAACAATCAGGACCAAAGCCTGATGACATGTATCATACATAGTAAACTACAGTATAATAACTAAATCAATTATTATATTTGCATTTTAATTGACAGTGAATTAATTAATGATTATTTTTTAGTAGAATAGGAGAGTAAATTCTACTGCATAGAAATTCCATATATATGCATCCGTCAATGAGACTATATCAAGTGGTAGTCACTACAAAGTTATTTTTTGTTGTATTATCAGGCTTTAGTCATAAATATTTCTTTAGGAAAAGACAGACTGGTGCAAAGTCTGGTGAACAAACTTCTAAAGCCCCAACAGAATTTCATTTAACAAAAAAAAAAAGCCACAACCTCCCACCAGAAATGCAAAAACACTATAATCTGGATAAAGTGCCTATCTGCACTTGACTTTCTGAAAGGCAAAATCTTTCAAGAATCTGACATAATATTTCGGTATTAATATTAAATCATCATAGTTTTAGGTCTTTTTGTCTCTGACCTCAAAATATCCGCATTCCAAGCATCTGTAACTCGAGAGGAACATTTAAAAGAAGCTAAATTTACAGGATCACAGCCAAGAAATGCAAAAGAAAACACAGTTACAATATAAATGTGATTCAAAGTGAGGAATGAGTATGTCAGGAGCGGTATTATGATAGTAACGATAGGAGACAAGTGATCATATGGTTGGATTGCACAGATGACTAGATACCATATATACTGATTTAATTATACTTCCATAATTTACTTGTATAAGAAGATATTTGGATGGCTACCAGAAACAAATTGAATATCTACATGTTATGCCCTTCACCACTCACACTGAGACTGTGAAAATCTGCCAAAGTCTGTCTGCTTTTCAAGAAGTTCAGTGTAAGTTCATGTACAGCACTGATCATAAACAACAGACAACTTTATGTTCATGTAACTGCTAAATTAGGACCTTTGGGCTTTACAGTAATTTCAGCTTTCCCTTGAATCTCAGAAGTGCTGATATTGAATTGGTCGTGGTTTGTAATGCAATGGATTAATAGCACACGACTAGATGTGATTACAAATCCGTTATGAATTCAGACCATACTTCATGTTATGTATTACACTAACACTACCAATGAATAGAGAGTTACAACTTCATCTCCCTGCTTCTGCTGAAATTGAACCTCCTGTGGGCCTGGTGTATTAAAACAATAATAAAAAAAAACAACTTAAAGGAGACCAGATCTATAAAAAATAAATTATCATGTTTCGAATACCTAATAAAACATTCTGATAGCCTGGTTAATTTATGTAAGGTTACATTTTGTGTTCCAAGCCTACATGAGGACCATAAATTTTAAGAACTGCATTTTTTCTTCCTTTTAGTTCAATTACAATTTTGATGAAGTTTACTCTCCAATTCAATTTTCATTTAAAATGTGCCTTTAACAATAAAAAGAGCTAACCAAATAGAAGTGGACTTTTGACACTTCTGAAATACTGTAGGAAAAGGAATTTTGAAAACTCCTTCCATTTGCAATGATTGCTATTTTATCACAAATACTAGTATGTAAATCAGATAGAGGAACTTAATTCTTTCCATTCCCTTCAGAGGAAACCAAGAGCTGCAGATTGTCAGGATCATTAAGTGCATAATGAACCCTTCAAACACAAAAGAAGTGAGTAAGATTATTTTAATACATTAGTTAATGATGACTTCATGCTAACAATTGGTGAAACCTTTCTTTTTAATTTATATAAAAAAGAAAGCTTTATGTGTTATATTACATTCATACACACTACTCTCCTTATATGTTGGTATCCATAAGAAAAATACGGATATAAATAACAAACTGAATTGTATATATCAAATGCGAATTATAAATACAAATCATGTAGCACAGTGTTTGCCACCTGTGTACTCTGCTCAGTGATTTTACCTTTTGACCTAAAAACTCCAACATATCAGTCATTGTCAAAATTGCTGCCAAATTTTTCTGGTTTTATTAAAATTTATTCTCCCCTCACCTCTCTTTCACTTGATCCTCATACTATGTCAGTAATCCAAAATTCAGTAAAAGACAAAACTGATCTTTAGAAGGAAATTTGGGATGCTTGTGTTTCTCACAGCTTTACAAACCCAAAAGCAGGAGCTTTCTATCACTAGAGTACTTTCCAACAGGACATGAAGCATTTGCTGTTATAGATCTGATGTCATAATAAAATCTTTCTCTGAATCCTGTCCAGTTATAGTCACAACATAAGAACAAAGCTAGACATCTGTTTCATATATGATATTAGTGCTATATAAGCCTCTTCACAGCAGTGAGCAATCTGTCTCAGCTAGGTCATTTAGTGAAAAAAATTTAAAATTGCAACAGAACAGTAAAATATTGCTATAACATTTCTTTTCTGTGACATAGGGAGTTGGGTTTTTTATATACATGTGTCTACACTTTATTTGAAATTCCTGTTTTATTATCCAGGGATAATATTACTAGAGAACACTGTAAGTTTTGCTTGTCTTGGTTTGGGTTTCGGTTTGTTGATTAATTTTTTTTGTTTGTTTTGTTTTCTTGTGTTTTTTTCTTTTTTTCTAAAATGAACATCATTCATCTAAGTGGTGAAGAATGAGTCAAGGACCAAAGGAGGACTCTGAGAGCTTTATGAGCATTTATTTGGAGATGCCACACTACAGTACATTGAATATTGGATGTATCTATACGTATATGAATGAAAAACTCACATACTGTCATGCAGTCTAGTTGGTTTTGATATTGGAGCATATACATTATTTAGAGAAAACATTTTTTACTTCTTTTGAAGTCAGCATGAAAGAAAAAGGAGAGAAAATATTCAGATTAAGACTCGAATCTTACTTTAGCAAATACTCTTTATTACTATTATATGAAAGCATATTAACCTACCAATTGCAAAAGTTCTGTCTCATTGAATGAGGATATCTCAGATGACTCAGTGTTATACGATTTTTATTTATTTATTTTTTCCTTTTTTGAGTCACGTTAATGCTTCAGTATTTTTTTCTCTTTCTCATATCACAAATATGAATTGACAGTAATTTAATTAAATTACATTAAGAATTTTAATTTGACACAGAATGCATGTTGTCAAGTTATTCCTATGGTCCTGTATCTAAAAGCTGTAATTTTACAGGGTTACTATAACTTATACCTGAACAACTGTGCATTTTCTGTGGCAAATTTTGGAATTTGGTAACTTTTGGGTGGGGGTGGTAACTTGTTAAAAGTTGCTTACAATTGTCAGTAGTAAAAGTACTGCTGTTAAAAATTACTTGTGTTGACCTATGAGCATCTTCAATAGACAAGATTTTGATTCCAAACCAAGAAAAGCAATGCTATTCTCTCTAGAGGAAAGCTTGCACTGGCAGCTTACTGCACCATTTCCTCTTGTTTTCGTACCTACAGACCTGTACAGACAATATTATCAATTCTAAAAAAAAATCGTAGTCATTATTTTGTAACAGAGATAGCAAGTGACTGTATTTGTACATAAAGCAGAAAAACAGGATATTTGGAGCAGAGCTGAGAATTCTGTCAAATCCCTTTCCCTAAAAAATGAAAATATGCATATTATTACTTCATTTATGTTGGTAAAATATCTTATTATAGGAAACATATAAGTATAATGAATCATAAACCTTTAAAATTATCATATTTGAAGAATAGCTGGAGGCAAAGAAAGAAGTCTTGCTACTGGTACATCATTACCAGACGGTTTCTGATTAATGACTATCAGTTCTTGTAAAAAGATTCAAAGAAAAAATAATGATTCTAAGTAGCAAAAGGAAAAAATACTCATGAATGCTTGAAGCACAGTGCTATGGAAAAGACTGAGGGGTTTTATTCATATAGTGGGTATTGTATTATATTATAATCCTTTCACTGATGTTGTTTTGAGAGCTGTCTGCCAATCATAATAAAGATCAAGTCATTGTGTGCTGCAGCCAAGAGGTTTAATGCCCATGAATGTGAGATGTTTTGCCACCTACTTACTGCACAGAATTCAGGTTATCCCAAGCATAAGCTAGCAGAAGTTTAAACTACAATTCACAAGCTATCTTATGTAAAACACATAAAACTAGAATCATCTGTAGAGGTAAGCTAGTTTACTAAGTTTCACAGTGAATTTTGGTACTTTTTTCAGGATTACTTTTTTTTGTACACTTCAGCAATACAAATCTTGGCAGCTCCATGCCATTCCAAATATAAACTGTTCAAAAAGTAGCAATCGTTCTTAAAAATACAGTAAGATTGGTTTGACAGTACCATGGTATATGGTCTTCTGAGGAGCAGAATTTATTCCCTGATTTTTTTTTTTTTTTTTTAAGGACATATATAGACTAAATATATGCAGATAAAAGAAGCATTCAGAAATTAGTAGAATAAGAGAAGCTTCAGAAAATTTTCGTGATTTTGCCCATGGTGGTAACCTTACATGTCTAAGTTACTCTTACACTTAAGAACACTCTTTAAATGTACGGTGGGGTACAACAAAAGTTTTGTCTTAAAAAAAAAACAAAAACAAAAAACAAACAAGGAAAAAAAAAAAGGAATGTACTCAACAAGGAAAAGAAGGAAAGGAGATGTGTACCTATTCTTTTCGTCTTTAATATTGGATTTGAAGTACTCAAAACTACTGTTTGGGGAAAGCAGATTGCATGAACATTTGAAAAAAGAAATAAAAGCAAGTATATTTTTAATATTCTTAGAACAGAAGAGAATATAAGAATAAAACCCATCTTCGAAAGTAAACATTTTTCATATTTAAAATGAAATTGCCTTTCAAGAATTATCTTGCAGCACTGAGTTCAGATACTCTGACTGGACGACACAATTGCTATGTAATGATGATTCAGAAGATGAGGAAGAAAAACTGCACTTTTGAACACTTGATGTTTACTAAGCAGAATGAAAGTCTTAGGTAGAGCTGAGACACCAGAGTCCATAAATACAATTACAGAGTCCCTTTCAGAATTGTCTTCGGTCTCACTAAGCAATGTCATAATTTACTTTCTAGCTCCCAGGAAACAAGTTTGTCTGATGAAGACAGCCGGGACTGGACAGATCTTTTTCTGATGTGTGACTAACCCAGAATCCAGGAAGTAGGCATTTTTCATGTAAATCTTTAGAGACTTTTGTTCTAACAGACAAGAATAAGGCTTAGGAAACCTTAGTTTGTCAGTAAGTCACAGA
>VWZT01007252.1:1020904-1048768 GCA_013397055.1 Pachycephala philippinensis
TGTTTGTTTGTTTGTTTGGTTTGGTTTGGTTTGGTTTGGTTTGGTTTGGTTTGGTTTGGTTTGGTTTGGTTTATTATCTCATGATTAATTTAATAATTGAAAAAGAATTTTAGGTAAGTTCTTGTCTGGAAGAAAAATATTTTTAGTGGATGTTAACCACTGAAAGGCAAGATGTTATGTACACACACCTACATATGTATGTATTAATTAATTTTTAATTAATTACCTACTAAGTGAGATGATTTTGAGGAATGGAGATTTGAATTGCTTAATTTTAGGAGAGTAATTAAAAGATGTCTGCTTGAGGATCCAAACTACTAAGCACAGAAATAGCAGCTGCTTCTTTTTCTCACAATTTTGTTTTGCTAGGAAACAGCCTTCTGCAGTTCTTTGAAAGAGTGGTTACAGGAGAGGCTTCCAAATCCTTGATAGAGTTACTTGAGCCTCAGAGAAAATCTCCCTCAGACAAGTTGATACAGCTTTATACGTACAGTTTTCCTTTTACCTACTTTGAGTGGCTCACTGTTCAACCCAAGGATTTCTAGAGCTGCCATTTTAAGGCACCTAACTCTCCCCAGAGATCGTGCACAACTTAAGGAAGTTCACACATGGGAGAGTTATACCATTAAACAAAACAAAGAAGCTTATAAACATTTTCTGTTTCTACTTATCTTAAATGTATCCATACAGGGACAATGGCTAACTTCACAGGATTTAAAATAGAAGATGCCTATCTTCCCCTCTATGACTCTCCTGTTATATAGCTGCACTTATTATCATTTCTGTGATTATTCACTTATTGAAGTAAGCTCTGGTGCTGTGGTAGGTGTACGTACAGAAAACTGTTGGGCTTATTTCTTGTTTCTTGTTCCTAGTCTAATTGAATAATTTTTCTTATCATTTGATAAAGGCAGTGTCATGCTACTTGATTCGCAACCACTATTTTTATTGGTATATTGAGCTTTTTCTTTGAATTTAAGTCAATTACATAAATACAAAGTCTTTTGATTGACTTTTGGTTACTACTGAGATANTGTGAAGTGATTAAAATTAAAATACCATAAGGGACTAGTGGCTTACTTATATTCACATTAAAGGTAACAGAATAGTTTCCTATGGGAGTTCAAACAAAAAGAATTAAGTTATCTTAAGAAAGAAGAAAAGGACCATTGTGTCTGTTTCTGTCATTTTTGTAATCTAAATGCTTACTTCAAACTGTAAGAGGGAGTATTAATAAATTCTAGACTATATTGTCCCCTTAGGGCCATACTCAAGATATTAGATAATAAACAAAAGGGAAGTAGGTAGGCAAGCTCCTCTGTCACAATCCGTGAAAGATTGATTCCTACATACTTGCCTGGTTTTTTTCTAATTTTTCTGAGAACCTTATTTTACTGAAATAGTCCATTGAAACTTTTTATCCATGAAAAGATATGTCTAACAGGTGAAAAATGGAGGGCAGTTAACATGTAATTTCCTTTTTCCTCCACTCCTCCTTCTCCAATTACTTCTTATTTCTGGTGATTCATGTATCTGGGTTGTCCTCACTAAATATGTTATATTGAACTATTTTTCTGTAAGTCTTATATATTTATGTGTGTGTGTGTGTAGCATTTAATAAGGCTTTCACAGAGTGAGTGAGGTTGCTGCAATAATTTTTGGGGAGATTGCTGCGAGACATAAGGCAACTAACACCTAACCTCTTACGGTAGCTTAGGTATTATTTGGTCATTCTTTTTGGGCATAATGTCACAACCATTTGTTTCAATTGCAGTGTCTGCCTGTGCTCCACAGCAGCACACTGCCGGCACCACATCGGCTGTGTCGGTACAAGTCTTCGTGTTGAAGTAGATTAATGATCAGAGGAGAGCTCACTGCACAGCTGTGGCTGCACAGAACCTGGGATGGTACAAGAACAAAATCATCAGATGTGTAAGGCAGCAGTGTTAGTGGGGAGTGGGTAAAGGGAAACCTTGTGAAAATCAAGTAGTTCATTTGCAGTTCCTTTGCGGTGTTATCTTTGCTATTTTGGGCTATATGAGGACTACTAGTTATAACTGCCTGCAAAGATTCCCAGTGGTTTCATTTCTTTTTAAGTAAATCACTTGGGGGAATACTTGGGGGAATTTGGAGCTGTGTTTGTCTACCTTCTGCAAACAGAGGACTCAGGAACAACATGATTAAGCAGTATCAGGTTTTAACACAGACTGAGGAAAAAGGTGGATATGGTGCCAATGAAAGTTAGAAATTAGTGTATGATTTCTTATTAGCTACATTTTGGGGTTTAGTTTTGAGTTATGAATTCTGTTAACTCTCTATGGAATGAAAAAAAAAATAATTGAGTGCAGAGAAATGTGAAGGGGTTTAAGTACAATCCAGAAATATATAACTTCAGTTTAAAGCAAGTCAGAGAGACAGTCTTGTAGTATCAAATTTCTAATCCCCCATTCAGCTAGTCATCATTTTCTACTTATAAATAAGTATTCATCCAAGAGATCACATTTTCTTGGGAAGTAAATGAAGAGCTAAGGTGGGCCTGGTGGACTCTTAGGTGTAAGATAGCTCCCTCCTTACAATAAAAAAAATTGGTTATCATTTCTCACACTTTTTCAAAACTGCTGAAGAATTATATCTTTAAAAATTCTGCCTCCTAATGTGGATGGGCAGTATGAGTATGATTTAGAGCTTTTTATTTTTATTATTTAAATAAAACAATAATGTTTCATAATCTAAATTTTAGTAACTACAACTCCAGGGAAAAAAAAGAAAAAAAAAATCCTTGTTTGTTTGTTTGTTTGTTTTGCACTGTTTGTTTATATTGAGATGAAGGCTTGTGTTTCATCTTTAAATCATCTGCCATTTGCCACTGTCAAAGGCTGAGGCTTATTATCAATAATATGCAGCTAAGTTAGTATTCAGTTCAAAAGTAGAGGGAAAAAACAAATCTGTTTATATTTGCCTTTAAAGTTTTAAGCTCAAGTTCTAAACAAATTTTATTTGTTGCGTTTTTCATTTGTGCAACCAATGGATTTAACTGGCATAATCCTCAGACTGGAGTTTGGCTAGGGTACTGAAACAAGCATTTTATAACTTTTCATAATTAGCATTTCCTCTACAATCTCTTTATATGTCTGGGTGTTCAATGTTATTTCCTTGCACATTTCATATCTTTAATATGTTTCTCCAGGGTTTTCATCAAAGAAAATGTTTTGATTAATTTTTTCTAGATGAATATACTGTGTCTTTAGTGGATGCTTGCATGAGAGCTTGTGATACTTCACCCTCATAATTGATCTGGTGTTTGCAAACCATAGAAAGTGCCTCAAAGGAAAATGTTATAGAGAAACAGTCTTGAACACTGTCTTAATTTGTCTGTTTATGATGAGGTTTTGAACATCTGTTTTCCTTTCAACTGGTCTTTACAAATATTTTGAAGTTTCACAACAGCCTTGTTGATCAGAGTATGCTGGGGCCAACAAATGGGAAATGAGCACAAAGCAGGAGAGAGAGAATATAAATGGGAAACACGGTGACGTGAAAGGTGATTGTAGAAGAAAAATGAGAAAATAAGAGTGTAGAGATCCATTCTTCCAATATCTCTGTTTTAATGGCCCTCAATAAACTTTCACATAGTAGGAATGTAAAATGACGGGAAAAATACCAAGTGTTTATTATATATCTAGTACAGTTTGATCTGCCTCACAGACAGATCACGCAGATGTCATGAAAAATAAAAGAAGTCAAGTAGAAATGGACTAAGTTATATTTCTCTGCTATGTGATGTCTTGAAGTTTTCTGATACTTCTCTTCTTCCAATTGTTTTTCATTCTAAGTATTTGTGTATGTTCAAATCCAGAAGTTCCTGTGTGAATTGCAACAACAATAACTCCCACGAAATAATTTTCCTTTTTTACTGATTATAAGTAGGGAAAAAAGATAACAGTAGTCAAAGCTTCATAATGTCCTTCCAATATAAAACAGAAGAGTATTTAATACGTATTTTTGGGGGAAAGAGACTGATAATTGGAAGTACACACTCTATGCAACCAGATTAGTCATATTTAAGTAAAATTGTAAAACAAAGGAAAATATGTTTGAGTACACAATTAAATATAAAAGTTAAGCCTGTACATTTGGATTTTGCTTGTGTTGTATACTGGTTTTCAGGTAGTATTTTCATTTGTCAACTTTGTAGCTAAAGAAGCCGTAGGTGCCTCTGCAAAGCGATGCTATAGGGGATCAGTAGCTAGGAAACAGGAGTGTGAACAGATTTAGTATAATAGTTTCCATGGAAAGGTATATATGGTTCATCTGTGGTTCAACTTAGAAGGCCAAGCAGGAGATAATGGAAGTGAGCTATCCATAAATCTGAGCAATTGGTGCATAAAATGGTATGGGAAATCTGGGAAAGACATCGATATCTGTTTTGGCCCAGACCATAGACTCTTCTAGGATGCTGCTTTTTAAAGGTATAAAATTTAAAGGTGTTTTTATAAGTAGAAAATGTTATTTCTTCCTGATTCAGGGAGAAGATAAATCAGGCAGTCTTAGCAAGGCAAACATGATCTCAAATTCTCAGTAAAAAACCTGACAATTATGTGAGATGAATGTATTTCCTATACAAAAAAACTATTTCTTCTCTTTAACTAAGTTTGTATATTTAAATATTACCTGTACTGTGACATTCTTTTTCCCCTGGTTTGTCATTGTTCATGTGCTAAATCTGCTAATAGACTTCTCTAACAAAAGCTCCATCAAAGCATGAATTCTTGCAGAGGAAAAAAGTGAAATTATTTTTTTCCCTATCAAATTTGCTAATGAAAAATGCTCATGATGATGTAGTGAGATCTACACCATTGTCTGATGGAAATAGCAAACTGTGTTAATCCATTTTCATTTTCATTGCCACACACAACTTCTGCCTTTCCAAAATGTTTAACTTTTTTTGCATGTAATCCAAGTTGGAGAGAAAACACAGGGCATTCTTCATGTAAACTTGCACTGAAAATATTTACTTTAGGGATAGAATTAGTGTCCCTTTGGACAGATACTCTACTCTTTTAAATTATAATTGTGAAGAAACACTTGAAAAGTAATGTTAAGTCCCTACAATTTTCCTTGCAGTCTTGTAAATGTAGTACCATCTCCTAGCATATAAAAAGATTAAATGGGAAGTGCAAAGTCAGCTATACAATAAAGATTTGTAAGTGATCAGGCAACTGAGTTACAAAAAAAAGAAAATTTCATTTTGTTAATAGGCACTAGAATGGACTTTATACTAGTACAACTTACGTGGTTCACTGAGAGCATCTATTAGTCACATACGTAATGTTCTAGGACAGTAACAGTATTTTCTCTCTACCTCATAAATGATCCTTTTTCACAAAAGGAAAATCTGAATTCTTCCTTAAAAAGAACTTTTAAGACAAGTCACAATACTAATAAATGTTTAAAGCACAAACACTTTACTGTATTACCATGTTTGATGATTTTTTTTTTATCATGTTTTATGAGGTTAGGCAGTTTTATTCCCAAGAATAGAGGCACTTGAGGGAAAGTGCTGTGGTGGCAAATAGTGTAGCATATTGATGCCCTCTTGGATGATAATTTGGAAATGTGGACTTGGGGGTGGGGTGGGCAGAAGGAAAACTAAATCTTTTTCATAGTACAAATTATATATTAATAGTTAGCTATTTCTGAAGAAAACAGACAATAAATTTCCTCAGAAAGACAGTAGGTTTGATAAAAACCAAACAATGTAGGTTGGCTATGCTCAGTCTTTACTCATGATCTGGTACAATGGTACCCTACACTGTAAAAAGGTCTTCAAGGTGACCAGGCTTCTTGTGGAGGAGTCTGGCTGAGCCTGGAAGGAGGATTAGCAGAAGCAAGGCAGCTGTCTCTCACCCTCTGCTAACCAAATCCTTTTAACAAGACACTATGAGCAAAGAAAGCACATACTCTATCAAAAATAGAAATCTTGAACAGCAATCATGAACCATTGCCCTTCTCTGGACATGCTTCAGCGTCTCAATGACTCTCGTAGTGAGAGCCCAGAACTGTACACAGGACTTGGGGGGCAGCCTCACCACTGCCGAGGAAAGGGGGGCAATCAGTGCCCGGGTCCTACTGGCCACAATATTGCTGATCCAGGACAGGATTCCACTGGCCTTCTTGGCCACCTGGGCACACACTCATTCATGTTCAGCTGGCTGTTAACAAGCACCTTCAGGTCCCTTTCCACCAGAGAGCTTTCCAGCTACTCTTTCTCCAGCCTTCAGCATTGCATGGTGTCGTTGTTACACAGCAGCAGAATTATTATGCCTTGGTAAGGCAAGGTATGTGTTTCTCTTAGGATCAAAGGCAAAGTAGGACTATGAAGGTAATTTTTTTGATCTTTGTTTTGTTTTCGCAGTGCGTTATTGAACTTCTCTCACCACCATGTACATGCACCCCAGGGGACTTGTAAGGAAATATGAAATATTTGATAACGATCTGTATATCTTTGGAGAGAGTGTGTGCGCATTACAATTCTGATGGCTCCCTTGAAAACATTATCTACATTGTTTCTCTTCAGAGGAATGCATAAGCGACTGCCTACATTATCTGTCTGTGAGAAACCATATCTCTCTCCTCTGCCTTATCCAGGCTGACATTCTTATCCTTCACAATGTAAAGGGTACGATGTGATAACAGGATGTGAGGTGACGAAATGTACTCTGCTTCTGGGAAGGGCTTTCTGCCAGCATGGCTAAGGCATGATGTGATTCATCAAGCAATAATCTGAGTGTGGATTGTATTAGGAACGATTTCTTAAGTGATAGATTGAGCTGAGTAAATGGCTGTCTCCTATGAAAGCCCTTTCTATCGTTCTGAATAGAGTAGAGCTTCGTGAAACCCTTTAATTTGATTGAAAATTTGTTTTCCTAGGTAGCAGCTCCTAAGGATGCACATTTTCTTGGCAAGATCAATGTTTGTTTTATCTAATGTTCTGTACCTAAATTTTATATATATTATTTAGATCATATTTATAATCGTCTTTTTTTTTTTATGATGGAATATAATGGAATGAGGTATTTGGACAAACTACTGAGATACCAAAGGAGAGAATTTAAAAACATGATAATTTGGATTCTATTTTTATTTGGGTTTTTTTTAAGGAAACAAAATGCTCATCTATTTTACTGCTTCTAAAATTCCCAGGAGCCTGAAAGATTTCATGAAGAAATCTGAAGTTGTAGAGGTCACTAGTCAAGTTTAAAGTTTAAATTTCAGTTGGCTAGTCCTGCTTAGATAATTTTAACTCAGTGCAAAGAAGACCTGGAATGTGAAACTATTATTAAAATACATTCATTTATATGTGTGAGCATCTAATAATGGGAAGTATTTTCATTATATTTGTCAATTTAGTTTCTTTTTTTTGTTGTTTTTCAATTCCTATTCAATTCTTCATGCTATTACTTTCCTTCCTAACAAAACTGACTTACATATCAACATGACCATTAGCTCTTCTGATTAATTAGTCTGTACAAGTACCTACTTTCCAATATATAAAAGGAAAGATAAAAGGCCATAGAAACAACAAGCAAAACCACAAAACACCCTCTAGGTTTATCAACATACTGATACTAATGATATTACATAACCTAAAGAAAATGGACAGGGATAATAATTGCAATTGTCCCTCCCCTGGAAAAGTAATATACACTGAGTATCTTAGATTTCTTTGCAGAATTCTTTTCAGTCTAATACAGATTAACATGATAACCTCTGGTTCTTTACACCTGTTAGCCTTATAGCAGAACAATTTCTTCCACAGGCCTAGTTTATTCTACCTCTATATTTTTGCTCTAAATATCTTCCTTGGTAATTTAACATAACAGAAATCTTCATATGACAGAAAAAAAGGTTTGGAAAGTAGCTAATTTTTTATTGTCACCTTCAGAAATAAAAGGTAGGCATAGAAGGATAAATGTTGTTTTATTTACTAAGGCCACTTACCACTGACTACAAGTTATTTGTGTGAATCTGTAGTAGCATCTGTGCACACTCATTCAGAGTGACCTTTATTTTCTTTATACAACACACTGACCTAGTTCTACAGCTCACATATGGTAAGTAGGTAGGTAAGAAAATACATGACACTCAACAATAACATGGCAAAATAGCTACAACAGAATGAATTTCTGTGTAATTTAGCAAGGAAAAGGATTTTAGCTTCTTAACATTAAGAAGCTTTAAAAGTAGGAACATTTTCAACGGAAAAATATTTTGAATACTTTTTACTGAAATTACCTCCAACTTTTGCAGAAATATAAACTGCCAATTTTCTGAATACCAATATTTTACGTCAACCTAGCTGATACGTCAGAAGCAGTTTTTACTAGTCTGATTATACTTTCTGATTTTGCTGTTCTCAAATTTACTTTTTTTTCTCTCACTCTTCTAAAATGTGAGTAATTTCAATTGACACATGATCTTTTTTAGGACAATCAAGGTCTGCCTTATTCCTAGAGTATACAGTATACTTTTGTGGGCAACACGGCACTTAGCTGTTGCATAGCTATCATCTAATTTAGTGCTACTACTAGGACTATGATGTAGCAAGAAGACTTTTTTTTTCCTGAGGGTTGTCTAACTAGGATCTATTATGTGAAAAGACTTTGATATGTCCTGAGAAATGGTAACTAACAACTAAGTCTTTGAATTCTTTAGGATGTCATCTTTTGGTCAGAGCTATGAGACTACAGTGTATGGTTTTCTCTATTTTAAGAATTGATCACCCAGAAAATACAGCAGCATCTTGTATTTTCTTTGCATCCTCCAAGTATTCTTCCAGGGCACAGTAATCAATGGATCTGTGGTAGTTGCTCGATGTTTGAAGATATAGTACATGGGTAATGGGTCCGATTTTTCTATGAATTTCCTTGGACTGATGAAGAGCACTGTGTCCAAAACTGGAAACATCTCCAGTGGTATCATTCTTCTCTGTGACTATGACCAGTGACAGGGCCCAAGGTGATGGTCTGAAGCTGAGTCAGGGGAGGTTTAGGTTGGGTATCAGGAAAAGGTTCTTCACCCAGAGTGTGGCTGGGCCCTGGAACAGGCTCCCCAGGGAAGTGGTCACAGCATCAAGCCTGACAGAGTTCAAGAAGCATTTGGACAATGCTCTCAGGCACAGGGTGTGACTCTCAGGATGTCCCGTGCAGGGCCAGGATTTGGACCTCAACGATCCTTGTGGGTCCCTTCCAACTCAGGATGTTCTATGATTCTAAGAGTTTTTTTGCATTTGTTTTCAATGTCTTAAAAATTAATTTTCCCTAAAATATAATCAAGATCTAAGTTTATTTTTTCGTTCTTTTTCTTTCTTTCTTTAGTTCTTTCTTGAAAGAGCAGAACTTTACATGAAAGAAATATAGTTTTTAAATCTAAAAGTGAAGTTTTGCATATTTGTGGTATTATACTCTAATACGAATTTCTTAAAGCCTGTAACACCACTTTGCATTCAATAGCATGCAGCACTTCTGCAGACTCAGTTACAAAAAATAACTGCAGTGTGAATTGGTAATGGGACATTCAATCAGCCTAAACCAAATTCTTTCTACACAGAATATATTATAGGGTGGAAAAGAATTCTGAAGTCTAATTTCAGCTACAGCTTTTTGCTTCAAAGCTTTTTGAACTATTCTTATTGCAACAGTTTATGTACCGGGTTGTGTAGTTGATAAAGATAACTGGAACTGCCTAACACTTTTACAGAATTTATTAATACAGAGGGGAAAAACAAACCAAATTCGGCTTCTTGATTTAAGAGGTCACTTGAAGCTAATCATATCAATGTTTGAGGTCTATTTATTTAGTACTAATGATACTCTGTAGATTAGCAATTATTGTAAGATATATTTTGCAGGTTACTGAGCAAGACTGTTTTTTATATGAAAGGAAAAACATGTGGATTCATTATTTGCTAGAAAATATTCTATAAAATTCTGCAATATAACAGTCTTTTTTTTCTGAGATACTATTTAATGACTCAGATGTCTCTCAAACACAGGAAAACTTTACCTATCCCAGATATTTAGTGTAATATTTATGCATTGATATTTCAGCTGAAAAATCAGGCACATCATTCTTAGCTAAATTTTCAATCTAAAATGCCTACCTGTATTCAGCTTTGAGACTTTGTAGAGAAAAGCATTCAACTATTGCACTGTGAATTTATTTTCACCATAAGCAACCAAGCAATGATAGTGTGTGAGCAACATAATATACATAGCAATTTTACTTTTGAAGTATTTTTTTCTTGGATTCACTGTATGTTGCAGTTTCCTTCATTTTCTCCCACCTCCTAAACTTTATAAATTTAGGACATGCTAGTGGCATCCTTCAAGCTGAAAATACATGGTAGGACAGTTTGGGTTTATATCAGCTAGCTCAGTGGTTATTCCCTTTCTCTGAACATGAAAGGTTCATTCCATTTTCTGTCAGGGGAGACCTGATCCTGTGACTATGTGCAAACTGAACAGACTCCAAGTTATCACCATTCTACCACCTTTGCCTTTCCATTTATTGCAAATACATGAACCTCTCGCCTCCCTCTGTAGAGGATTGTATGGAATATATGTTGTATGTCAGACCACATGACTTGCTTACTCTCACAAATATTTTTCATACTGTTTTCATAAAGCAACTGAAAATAAAAAAGATCAATATTAATGGATAGTTATCCTTGATATTTAAAAACTTTTTTTTTTTTCTTGAGAGAAAAGTGTTCTTCTGTTAGTTCTCAAAACATAAATAAGATAAAATGCTGAAAATACAAATGTCTGCTGAGGGATTCCATTTGTTTCTACAGTTGGGGATGTGATGCATGATAAAGGAAACAGAGGATCCTCCAGAATTATATTAATGAAAGACTACACCAGCTATTTACACTGGAAAATGAGCTAGAAATAAAGGAATTACAATGAAAAAAAAAAACCTGAAGATGTGATCTGTGTGAATGACATAATTCTTTATATTTTTATTTGAATTTGCGGAGTTTTGCAATATCCAGTGCAGAGTGGAATCTCCTAAATCTCTACAATTAATGTATTTATTTAGGGATAAATTGTACTCTAAGTTGAAAAGCAAACATTAAGCACCTTTAAGGAAGTTTTTGCACTGTGGTACTAATTTTTCTTTTTGTTTGTTTGTGTCAGCTTATATTCCATTGATTTAAAAAAAAGGGTGACCTCTCTTCCTTCACACCCATGAAAATTATTCTTGTTTGTGTGTTTTTGTTACTGTGTGCACTAATCTCTCTCAGTTGTATAAGACTTACAGTCACACATTGGCACAGTACAAAATCGGCAATTTCAGGGGCTGGATTTGTGCTCCCATTGCTTTTCCCTTCATTTTTCATCTACCCATCTGGCGGGAGCACTTAACATCTTCCTTTTTCTTGGCATTAGAAGCAACCAACATGCCTCTCCTCTGTGCAATGGGGAAAGAGGTGCAAGGGAGGAGCTGCCAGGACACTGTATAAAAGTTTAGAGGCACAGGAGGACAATACTAGACACTGATCTGTCCTCTCAGCAGTAGCAACATACTGCCTTTTCCAAGATATGAACAGCTAGTAAGTAAACAGGTATTCCTTGTCTTTCAGGGAAAAGACAGCACGCCAGATGGTAATGGATCTCCAGGGTGTCGTTTGAGCGGTGCAAGACTAATCTGGGTCCTATTAATCAGTTTGATTCTTCCTTGTTATCTGAATGCATTCATCTACCGCAGAAAACTTTAACACCTAGATAGCCAGATTTGTAGGGTTTTTTGAATGTTAATAGAAGAGACTGTTTAGGCTGTGCTGTTAGGAGCTCAGAATTCAAAGCAACTCCAATTGCACCCTTAATTCAGTTAAGCACAAGTACCTTTATCGAAGAAGCTGTAGGATGCAGAGGGACTAAGGCAAGAAGATGACACAAGAATGCTGTCTTTAAGAAACGGCTCTTTTTGTTTCTGCTGCAGAGGAAGTAGTGCAGACACTCAGTTAAAAAAATACAATTACTGTTTATGAAAGGACTGAATGACCAGTGTTGAGGAAGGACATAATTCCAATTTTATTTCTGGTTTCTTTTCAGTATGTTATCTATCCACTGAAAGTAGATTTTATGTAGAAAATTTGATTGTATCACTTAAAAGCTGTCCCACTGTTTGCCAGTTTCTAAGAAACTTAACTAGATAATATTATAGATATTATTAAGATGTTATTATAGATATTATTATTATATTATTGTAGATAATATTAACACAGATATTTCTAGCTTGTGAAGGCTTTGTTTTGCAGGCTATGGTAGTCTCTCGGTATGCAAACTAAATTAAATACTTCTCTATTATTATTAACTGATCTTTACACTTTGAACTTTTTGAGTGACTGCCTTGCAACACAAAAAGGTTTTCTGAGGGTAAGGACCATTTTCTCGTAAACATTTTAAGTCCACAGAGTATAGAGGAGAGAAAGCTGGAGCAAGTTTTGTATTCATATTTCAAATTATGACTAAGTTTCTTCTCATCCATGTATCAGACAGCGTCAAAATCGATTCTGTTGTAAGAAATACAGGTATTAATGTGAATATTAGATAAATACTCTGATATATGTACATGTGTGTACTGGAAATCAATAATCTTGTAAGTCGCATTCCAAGGTTTTACTTGTGTATGTAATCAAGAACAGGTATTAACTCCTACTCGAGATTTAATAGTTTTGTTAGGCTTGATATAGAAGATCTACTTGTTAGCTATGTATTTCTTTTTTTTTTTAGCAAGATCAGTAATAGCTAATATCTATTCAGAAAGATACCTCTCCTATTTTATTACAATATTTATAATATAAAAATTGATACTACTGGAAGATATAGAATAATCACATAATTTACTCAGATCTATGTTGAGATCCAAGTTAGATGAAGAAAATATTTAATAGGATGTTTCTCATGATTCTGTATCTATGCCCAAGTTATCAAGTTCTTATATGTTTGATGGCCAGCAGAAAGCTGACTCTTCAACAACTTTCTCTCAGGGCACAGTTGCAAATGTTCTGTGCTCACAAGTTTCCAAGGAAATTCTGACTATTCTGGATGATTTAAGAGTCCCTTGACAAGTCAAATGATAAAAATACTATGAAATGGAGAAATGAAATGTAAACTAGACAAAACCTCAAATATTATTTCCATTATTTCTTAATCCAGAATTTGAGTCTTTAGGAAGTTAATGTGTATCTTGAGTGGATCGTACTCTCACAAAAAATGTTACATTATAATACATATCCTGTCATGTTTCAGTAAGGTCAGTTCTCACTAAAGTGCATCTCTCACAGCCTGGAAAGGTAAAGATGAACACACTTCATATTACTAATTTGAAAACTAGGACATCTGCCTCCTGCTGCTAGCCATTAAAAACAAAGTAGCTATTCACTCTTAATTCCTACTAGTGTTAGTTTTATCCTGGTTAAATGTCTTCACTAAGACCTAACCAACAAGCTTATATTAGAAATATTCATTGTCTTCCAAGTATTCAAACGCTCACTTATTTCAGGAAGATCCCTCCCCAAACAAACAAACAAACAAACAAACAAAATCCACCTCCAGAAAAAGACATTTTGCTAATGTGTATGATAGATGTAGTAGTCAGCAGTCTAGCTGAAGAAACAAATTGGTGACTCTCTCTCTTTTTCCATACTGTTCAATATGAAATAGAAGAGTATATTAATGATGTTTCTATACTATTTCATAAGCTCGACAGCTGTGATTTTAGGCTTTTTGTGAACATGACAAGGTATCACTGCATTAACTTAGAACTGTGTGCAAAAGATGACTCAGACATAAGGGCCAAAATTAGTGATGTGGTAAAAGTCTAAAGTGAAAACTTAAATTCTTACACGTGAGAACTGGTATACTTCTGGAGGAAAAAAGTCTCAAACATAAAATGCTAATGCATGGAAAATGGAACCACTGGGGGTTTTTAACCTATTAGGCAAAAAAAGTAACATGCAGATCTCTCCCAAGTCCTTTGTCTTGGATCACTTCTATTATATACCGCAGGGTCATTTATCACTGTAGCAAAGCACTCTGAAAACGTGTAATGTGATTTGAGACAAAATGACCATTGCAGATGTTTTTTATTGCACTTTTCTAATTGTTATAGAATGACTTAACAAAACGACGGAGAAGGAAGTGTCAGAAAAAAAACCAGCCAAACAAAAAAACTATTTTTCTGTACCTCTCTTACAAGTCAAAGATGGCAGCTCTTCCAACAGCATAGAGTACTTACAGAGTAAAAAATTTGACAGCAGCAAGTGTGGTTTCTGTACGAAAACACTGAATGGAGACTTGGTTTTACAAGCTTTTGTTTGTAAAGTGTATGATTATGAAATATTTTCAATCACTCCTTTATTTAAAATTTTATTTACAAATAGTTATGTCAATTGTGGTTAAACCCTTCTTGAACTTCTTGCTTTACATCATGTTTTTTACAAAAAATATCAGCATAAGAAAGTTGTGATGGGCTAAAGCATTGAAGTTAACTTAAAATCAAAGGATATACTTTGAAAATGTCGAGGAGAGACCTGTGGTGTTTTTTTTAATCTGCAAAAGCAAGCAATACTAAAACAATTTTCAGAACACTTTTTATTTCTTGGCAAAAGACATTAGCCATTTTCTCATGGGTGTACCGACCTCTTGATCTTGCAAACAAATTCTTGACTAGTTATTTGTAGTCTTCAAAGATCGTGCTCCTGTGCTCTAATTCCCAATGGAAACAGTGTCAGGTAACTAGTGTACTTGAACATGTTTCATCCCCATCTGGTTGGACACAACTACTTTGCTATGAACTTTCAACAGTATGTATTACAAAGAATAAATGTGACCTATAAGTACTAAGTATTTAGAGATGTTTAGAAAAAAAATCAAGATTTTTATCCATTGCAATATTTAAGTATTCCTTATTTAAAAATAAGAAGGGCAATATTCTTTAAATGCATGAGTTAGATACTCATTTACATCTGAGAGTGTATATATATATATATATAAAGGAAATTTAAGAGGTACCTTTGTGGCATGCTTCCAACACAGACTCTGCACATTCTCATGAAGATACCTTACCCAAAAAAATTCACAGCTGAGGACTAGCTCCACATGACATACAGGGAGAGCAGAACTGCGAGTTCAGTGGCTACTACTGCTGAGGGAGCTGAAGGAAAGGAATGATATTTTCCCCCAACTGAATTGGAGAGATCACAAACAGATGGATTAAAAAATTTGTATATTTTTGCAGAAAAGTGGGCAAGCAAAAGGTAAAGTTGGTGGTGTTAGAAGAGCATGTGGTGTGGATCAGTGTGATGGAGCAACAACCGGGAAAAAAGAATGTGTATTTTAAAAGTCTTGGCAATTAAATGGAAAAGTGGATAATAGTCTCTTGTTCACAAGCTAAAGATTTAAATTGGAAAAAAATTCCAAAAGCCTACAGCAACATCATAAATAAACTAGAAAGTGATGTGTTTCCTAAAAAAAGTTTTCTGGATTGCCTCCTGTCACAATCCATTGAAGAAGATATTTTTGTATATGTTCTATGTGGCTAATTAAAAAGAACTGTTATCTTCCTTATAAATGCATGTGTGCATTTTATCTGAAAAACTTCTTTAAAAATTTAGCTTTGCTTATGTCGATTTTTGTTTTCAAGGTATTCTCCTTTACAAACACTCACATCTATTCCAAAGGGAAGTTTTTCTTGCTATGCAGGATTTCATACCCCACAAAAGTAATTTAATGTGTTTTGTTTGTTTGTTTGTTTGGTTGGTTTTTGTTTTTTTTTTTAATATGGAACAAAGAAATGCAGATAGTAAGAAAAAAATGAGTTTAGGGATCTGGCTAAATATGACATGTTAGTCTTGAATTGTCTTAGTCACATGCAGAACAGAATATTTATTATACTGTCACATTGCTATTAGTAAATTCCCTTTCAGTGATAAACAGTAAATATTTCTATTGAAGACAGTTCTAAGGAAGATTTTTCTGATACCAAAAAATTCTTTATAATCAGAACATAAGCTTGCCCTGCAAAAGATTACCTCCACGATGTGAAACTAGTATAATTTGCTTGAAATTCAGAAACCTTATTTAGAACGAATTTTCCTCTTCTTGCTTTTTTCTTCTCTGTTACTATTGCAAGAGATAGTAGCTGTTATGCTAGTGATTATAACAGACAATTATAAAAATGAAAGCAGAATTAAGAGGCAAAGGCTTTAATGTTCTGTTTGAGTTGGTCTTTGTACAAAATGAGAGATGAGTGCTGCAGAGATGGGGTAAATGAAGACTGCTTGACAGTGTGGCCAAAATTGAACATAATTGCTCAAAGGTGTTGTGCCAGAGTCTTATTATCTTATCTACAAGAAATCATGGAGAAGAACGGAGAGGGATAGGAATCCCTGTTTCTGTTACTGCTGGTAGGATTGACATGCAAAGTGCTCATGTTAGAAAGAATCATCTCTGCTCGTGACTGACCATGAGTAGAGAGGCTTATCCTTTAGCAGAAACAAGGTTGGAAGCCTTTTGGGTATCCAGGGATACAGGCTGGGCAAAGCAAGAACCCGGGTAAGGTTATTTTGTTCCCCCAGGTGACTGGCTACATTGCTTATGTTAAGGTCCATCTCAGGTCTTAACTCATCCATTCTTCAAAAACACCCACATTAACTCATAAACTGAATCTGTGGATAGGTTTTCATGGGTCACAAGCAAATATTTTGGCAGACAGCTTCTGGGTTTTCAGCTAGTAGGTTTAAAAAATGTATTTTGTAATACTATAGCAATTTCTCACAATTCAGAAATAACCCACTTTGGCCATCACAGCAAGGCACTGTAGTCTTAACATGCTTTCAAAGTGCTATGCACCAATTCCAAGTATTCTGTTTGTGCACAGTTACATATATTTTGAAAAACATACAGAAGGACACATATAATAAAATAGATTATGGACATATTTTGTTCATTTATGGCATCTTATAAAATAGTTATTGCTTTATTTTTTTAAAACAAAATTGTATTTTTTATTAATTTATGATGGAAAGGGAAATAATTAAACCTAATATCTGACCAAAGTAAATATGATCACTCTAAAAACAAACCAAATAATCTTTGTGTGGTTGCATGAAATAAATTGTCTTTCCTTAGATCTGTAACTTCTAGATTTTTGTAACTTTCTGGTCTGCGCATTAGGTCTATTGCAAAAAAACAAGAAAAACAAAAAACAACAACAACAAAAAAAAGTAATTTTATTTGTTCAAAGATGTGAGGAATTTCTTTCTTTTAATTTCTTAAAAAATTACCTAAGTACCATCGCAAAACTTTTTCATAATAGTAGGCAAACACACCTAATTCATTAAGATTCATTAAGAGTTCTAACATACTGTCAGTAGAAGTTTTTGAAGTAGAATTTTTAGAAACCATTACTAACTCAGTGGGTTGCTGCCATACTAGGTTCTGTTAAAATATTTCAAATTAACTTAATTACAAAGCACTTGATTATTTAATGCAATTGTGAACCACCTCCTCCAGAATAGTTTACAGGGATGCACTCAGTAGTGGTCTCTTGCACTGTGCCATTAGTAAAAGAGCCCCCTGTTTTGCATTTCCTGCTGCCTAACAGTTTTCTCTTTGTCACTTCAAATTAATTTCAAAATTCAACTGAAAAGTCTTTTATTCCTAACCAGGACCTCTGAATACAAGGGGACTAAATAGTAATTTTTTTTTTTTTTTTGGTTAAATGATGTGGATTCACCTCATCTGTCTTAAAAAAGAAAAATATTAATGAGTATTTCAGCCAAGGTAGTGTCTAAGCAGAACTACAAGTGGGCCCTTAGATAATTTTGGAGAAAAATATTGCAGGTAGGTGTATTGTATATTGGCATTCAACACTGGATTTATATGAAAAATTTTACACAGAATAGGTAGAAGTGTGGGAATTGTCTGAACATATATTGCCTGCTACATAGAAAGTACCCAACAGTTTCAGAAATTTCATCATAAAAATGCCATTAATTAAAGGACCTTGAGATGAGGAAAAAATCTGAAATATTTTACCTGGAAAATCTTTACCATAAAAGTAGAGAAAAAAACAACTGCGGTTTTCAACTGCTTTTAACTTCAGCCTCTGAGGTATGGGGAAAGGAGTCAGACTACTGAGAACAGAACTTCCTGGGCTGTTAAGGGGGAAACATGGCCTGAAACCAAGAGCAGCCTAATCAGATGCAACAGAAATGGAACAAGAGAGAATTGAAAGTATCTATGAGATGAGCCAAGAGGAAGTGTGGGGTTTTTTTTCCAAAACTGTGGAAACTTAGATGTAAGGTGGAAAAAGCATGCAAAATATTTGAGAGGATTTTACTGCTTTCACTGGTTGAGATGAAGAAGGGCTGTGATTTAAAAGCAATGAGAAGGAAAAAGCCAGAATAAGAAGGAAATCATGAGGCAAATATTGAGATGGATACAATAGAAGGTAATATCTTTATGCTTACATCAGAAAAACTGACTTGCCAATAAAGACATTTAATATCTTTTGGAGAGGATGAGGACTTATAACACTTAGGAAGATAGAAATCAGACTTTGCAATTCTCTAAAAGTAAAATGTCACTAGAATATTTAATTAGTAGAACCTGATGTGCATAAGTTCAGGTAATTTCTCTCCTAACATATTCAGCTGGTTAGGTCCTTTAATTTTTTTTCTTTACAACTAACATTCCATAAGGCAATTGGGCAACAAGATCAATATTACCAATGTCACTGTGACATTTGATTAAGTGAAGTCTTGCCTGGCTCATCATGAGAAAATTTGGGATTCTCATTGAGAGAACTTAATTAACTCCCATTTTTCTAATTTGATTATCTTTGCCACTTCAACTTGCATCTTAATTGTAAGCAGTGGTCAGGAGCTCAATACAGCCTACATTGTCAGAACCACTGAGATTTGTATAGTTTAGTCTTCTTATTTCCACAATGTGTTTGTGGGCTAGCTATTTTTTTTTTTTCCTTTTCTTCTTACATGTGGAACACATTGTGTGATGTAAAATCTGATTTCTATTAAAGTTTGAAGGCTAAACAGATTAGATTGTGACATGGCAGTTTTAGTCTGTTATTTTTCTGCTATAATTTTGAGAAACTTTGCTTTATTTTAAGGCTTTCTTTCTGTGGCATAATCACAGTTGCCATGTTATCTTGCCTAGCTACCAGCTACTTTATCTAACCATCTAACCACTTAAAATGTGCTTTTTGGAATTTCAGTTTAATTTTTGGTGTGAAGTGCTTGTGAGGTGTGTGTGGGGTTTTGTTTGTTTGTTTGCTTTTGGGTTTCTATTTTTATTTTTATTTTGTAAGTTACAAATAAAATATAAAATATTAGACTTCTAAATTATAAGGGTTTTCTTTTACCGGTGAAAGAGAAAAAGATACTGTATTTGTCTCTGCATAGTTTTTCCAGAAATCAACACAGCAGCTCTTAGTTTAGAAAGAAATGCCTAGGTGAAACATTCATATGGAGGGATGTGTGTTAGCAGGGAGGCTACGTTTGAGGCCACAGGACAAATTAAAAGGAATTACCCTCAAGCTGCTGGGAAAATGAAAAGTTGTGCTGCAGTAGTTTGAGTCAAAAGTTCATAAGGAATCTCAAATATATCCGAACTAGGAAGAAGCTAAAGCTCTCTCCTACAGGGCTGGTAAGCCTTTGAGTTTCTTGAAATGTCACTGATCTTGAAACCAGTAATGCATTTAGTATTATTTTATTATATTCTATTTTACACAAAAATAAGCTTACTGATGTAGAATCTATCACATATGTTTCCTACTGATACTTCAGCGTAAGATTTGCATCTGCAAACAATAATTTTGGGCTCTTTAGACACCTCAATTTTATTTGACATTGTTACTATACCTCAGGAGCTGAAGTTAAAAACTGAGTTTGCCAGAGGTCAGAAGTCTGCTGACCATCCAGTAATTCATTTCATATAATTTCTAGCATTATTAACTGCTCCAAGCAGGTATTTTAAAATTGGTCTTTATAACTTGTAAATAAGTATATTGACCAGAAACTTGTTTGTTTGCAAGACATCCAGGGGTCTAGCAGTCCAATCTGTGCTCCAACTGCCTCCTGTTGTGCAGTGCCTTGGGGACAGAGCTTTAAGGGATGAAGAATTCAGAGATGGGTTTGCTCACAAGGCATTGCCAGTGGCCCCAGCACAGGACACAGCTGAGCCCCTCAGCCACGGGCAGGCAGGGGAGAGCCCTGGAGAAAGCCTGGGCAAGAGAGGGCTGCCCATCAGCCAGGGCTGAGCAAGGAGAGAGAGAAGGATAAGGTCAGGAGGGTCTCCACGCCCCCAGCAGGGATGCCTCTTTGGCCCCAGGAGAGACCCCGGTGGGGCAGGTGGACATGCCCTGAGGGAATTTGCAGCCCATGGAAAGCCCATGCTGGAGTAAGATTATCTTGAAGGACTTCAGCTTGTGGAAATACCCCCAGCTGGAACCGGTGTAGTGTGTGAGGAGGGAGGAGCAGCAGAGAGGAGCTGTTATGGACTGACCACAGCCCCCCATTCCCCATCCTCTGCTCTGCTTGGAGGGTGTACTGGTCCATTTGTATTAAACCTGGTTTTGCTAATACCTTTGAGGTTGGAGCCTAAAGTAACCTAAACCACTCATTCACAACAGAGGGGAAGAGGTAGAGGAGTGACAGATGAAGAACTGAAAGTAAACCTGGGAAAAAAGAGGGGGATGGGAGCGGGCAAAAGTGATTTGTGAACTTTTGCTTTTGTTTCACACTCCTCAAATGTCTTTTATTTGGCAATTATTTAGTTTACTTTTCCCCCCTTGATGGTAACTGGTAAGAGATGAATGACCCTGTCTTTACCTCAACCCATGAGCCTTTTCATTGTCTTTTCTCCTGATCTGTTGTAAAGGGGAACTGAGACTGTGGCTGGGTGGGCATCTGGCCATTACTTAAGGTAAACTCATGATATGTCCCTTCAAGGTAGATGTAGATAGCAATTAATTCACCCTTATATTTCCTCTTCTTAAAGCCAAATTTTTCTTCACCCTTGTGGCCCTCTGCTGGAAACACTCCAGTGCATTATCTCCCTTGCACAGGGCAGTCCAAAACTGGATAGTTTCCAGGTGTGGTCTTGTAAGTGCCTGTTACTGAACTGGGATATCCATTTCCAGTTAATGCTATATCCCTAAGTTTAAAACTTAACACCAACATTTATTTGAAAGACCTTTGCATCTGAAAGTCCTCTATCACAGAAAACAAAGGAAAACAGTATAAAGGCATGGAATAAGAAGTTAATAATGAATGTCACAAGTGACCACTGTAATCAGCTAATATAATAGCATAGGGCAAATTCAATTCTGTCTTTAAGCTTTAATAAAAACTATTAAAATGCCTTTTTAAAAGGACCCAAAGTAAATATGAAAATCAAACATTTGTAGGGATCTTTGGCAGATTTTACATTGCCAAATTAAACTGACCACCACCACCAACAACAAAAAAAACAAAACCAAAAACAAACAAAAAAATTCAGCCACTGGATCTTGCCATGCGCTTATTCAGGTAAGCAAGATAGACGTCAGGAATTTCTTTTACCTGTTGAGTTTTATTTTTCTTTTTGTAGACAAATTAATCTTAGAGCACACATAAAAAGGTGCTAGAAGCAAGCTTGCAGAAAATACTTAAGACAATGTCTGCATAACATTCCAGAGTTTTACTGTGCTTAACTTGTGGATGCTGGTTAGCTGACACAATAGTATTCTTGGTCTTTTTAAGAAAATTTCTAAATGGTGATGAGTGAGATACCAACATTGGTATACTTTAACTTTGTTAAAGTATTTCCATTTCTTAGAAGTATTACATCTGCTGGGAAAATAACAAAGATAAACAGGAAAGTGCAAATGTGTATCCTGTAGCAACAAAAACCCCAAACTGAACAGCTCTCAAAAGATTTTACATAAAAGGGATTTTATTGTTAACTGCTTGTAGTACTTTCCATACTCACACTGGACTAGTTTCTTCCTGGACCCTTTTCTTATGTATTTATATATATGTATATAGAATATGGATGTATTCTTATTATATAACTTATATTCTTATTATGTAATATATAACATATTCTTATTATATAACTTATATTATATACATAATAAAAGTTAGATAAGTAAGAACAGAAAAGGGAGATTTCCCTCTTGGACAGTGAATAATTAGTAGCATTTTTTAGTAGTATTATTATTATTTACTCTGTAGAGGAGANATTTACATAAGGAAGCAAGGCATGCTGGGTGTTGCTGGTTTTGTCGCCGTAACCCAAAGGTGAGTGGCTTATCTCTGAGTCCTCCAGGGGAGTGCAGAGAGTTCCTGCCTTGGAGGCTCGCAGCCTTCCTCAGAGGAGAAGGAAACATCTCTCTTAAAGAGAGAAGTTGTCTGATTTTATAAGGAAATTAAATATGCCTATTGGTAATTTTTCCATTTTCAAAAATAAAAATCATTTCTGAAAGATGTATTGTCAATAACTGGAATTTTTTTAATAAAGATATTAAAAAATATTGCTGTGGATGAAAACTTAGAAATATTTAAACTGTTTCTCTTCATTTTCCTCTCTGTAATTGCCTCCCTGGTTGTTTGCAGTACATTTCTGGTTTTCAGCTTATTGCATCATAATAGTGAACAAATGTCACATTAATTTTGTTACTTAAATGTTTTTAATCAAATCCCATGCCTCAGACACTTAGAAGTATGTGAAATGCTTACATTTTTTTACTTTAGATTAGATTTATTTGAAGCTAGATATACTGAACACTGTTATGCATTTGGTTAGCTAATAAAATATCCCAATTTGAATTAGAAACCATATCTTAAACTTATCTTTATTTAACAGTTTGAGGTAACTACATTAGGTATTAATTTTGGAGCTTCAATATTGAAAAAAATTACAGTATTTCTCCCACTTATTAATGTTTCTTCAGCTGCTTTCTAGTAATTATCTTTCAGTTTCAGCAGTTTTTAGTTCTCCAAGGTGTGAGAGGCTGAAATGTTGATGGTTATTGACTCAAACAATCAGCCATTTGCAAAAGTAATGGGTGCTTTGCTGAGGCCAGGTTTTCACTCCCCCCACCCAAAGGGAGAGTTTTGGATTTGTGGTGGCAAAACCTCTGATTCACATAAGACAGAGGCTGTGAGCACCCACCACTGCAGGATGACCACAACAAACTGACCTTTGTTTAAATAAAGCAGTAGGGCCCTGTGACTTATTGTGTCCCTGAGAACCTCTGCCTGATGTCCTAAACAGGCTGTTTTCTGGCCAGATAAGGGGAAAGGCCCATAAGAAGCAGATCCTCTTGAGGAGATGTAGTGTCTTCTATTATGCCAATTCCCTTTGATAAGGCACAATATGAGAAGCAGGGCAAAACAGTGGTCATGTCATTAGAAGGGGCCATAAACCATCAAACACATCCAAAGACCCTCAGACTCATTTCTGGTGTCTTCCACCAGAGGACTGTTCATGATCCCCAGTTACATCAGACAGGGTAAAACCCCCCCCAGGGGAGGTACCTGGGCATCCCCACCCAAACCTGAACACTTATTAGCCCATTGAACTTTGTGTTTTGCAGGCTTCCCCCACACTAGACAGATCAAGACTGTGACCATTACTTCGACCAATGGACATCTAATTTGTAACAAGCAGGTCTCATTGCTGGATCCATAGGTGGTTATTTCTTTTCTCTCCACTATTTACTCTTATCCTTTCTTTCTCTCTTTTTCTTATATATTTTCTTTGTGCTTTTATATTGTTATATTTCTATTGATAATAACAAAAAATGGTTACATACCTCCTTTCCTTTGCAAGCAAATTGTTCTAAAATACACCTACCACAAATACATATAGTGTCATTTCACTCTAATCCACCCCAAGGGACCTATAACAAGAATATCAGTTACTCCATCTTCAGGGGTGGGTCATAACACAAAGTTGGGTTTTTTTCCCTCCTCTCTAGTGGTATTCAACTTGTACATTCCTCTGAAGGAGGGCATTTACTTGTTCAGCAGTTGCAGTGGACATGCAGCTACATGGCATCATGCTGAAACAAGAATCAGTCTTGAGGTCTGTTTTTATTTGCCTCAACAAAGTTGAATCTTGACTTAAACAAGTTCCATAATTTTAGGTTATATTTCAATGAAATAGTGCAAACAATCAAAAGTTCTTGGGTATCTCTGAGTGTTTTCATTTAGCAAAGAGATGAAGGGAGGTCTGCCTCAGATCCATGCTTAACATGGGATGCCATTGAGGATCCCTTAATCTGTGCCTATGCATCACCAAGTTTAGTGTGCTGTATCGCTATAACACTGGGGACTGTGAATTCTAGAAGAAATTTTAGGTATCTGTTTGAATTTGCAATAAACTATATTCATCATTAGAAAAATGAATGCCTGGTTGAAGGGACTTGAATACTTGCTCAATGCAGTGCAAGTTGTTAGATGATTTTCTTCCTGTGTTCATAGTATATACCTTCCAAGTACATATCTTGCAAGTTTCATCCAAGGCATATTTCCTCTCATTTTCTTTTCCTGTCACAAGAAACTTATCTTTTTAATTTTTTTCATGTGCTCTTACCCATTTTGATAACTCTTCTGGTTTTGATTTTTAATTTCTGATTAGATATTTTTTGACTTTACCTTCTATATGAAGTAAAAAGCCTTGTTTATGGGACAATTTACAGTTTTACTTGTTGCTTTGGATTGTTTTTTGGTTTTTTTTCTTTTTTTCTTATGTTCTGAGATTGGAATGAATCTTAGTTACTGGAGGCATAATAACAAAGATTTTGAAAACAAACTAAACAGAAAAGCTCAAAAACTAAAAATCAGGGCTTTATTTTCAGAAATTCAGGGAAATATAATCAAACAACTTGGAAGAATGGAAAAGTCATGTCCTTGGCCTTTGTAGATGACTCAGTACTTTTGCAATAATTTTACTATCACTGTGACCTTGCATTTTCCTTATTAGCTGATTGTGTAAAGTTTATGCAGTTATTTGATAAAATTATGTGTAAAAGGAATATCTTCAATTTCTAAAAAATGTACATATGTGACAGGTGATTACATTGTTTGGCATACTGAATAGGCATTTCAGCTGAGCTGTGTAAATCATTGCAGATATAAAACGCAAGGTATCATTCTTGTAAACAGTTGCTTTGGAAAAAAAGAGACAAACACCAATATAATTGCAATGTTTCTTGAAATAATTTCCCCCAAAGTAATATATACGATTTTTATGTAGTGCACCGTATAAAAGTGTACTTGTTAAACAGCATTATTTAAAGTACCTTCCAAATCCACACCGTAGAAGACAATTAAACACTTTTACAACATCTTTCCAAGATAAGTTAGGCAAGTTATTAACTCTTCTCTCTGTAGCCCGCTAACTTAAGGCAGAAGCAAGTTAATGAATTCATTTTTTATGATACCTAATACTGAAATTCATTGTAATTTTTTGTTAATGAAGAAATCACAAATTTCTAGGAAGAGCAGGTTCACTAAATGAAGAAAGTCTGGGACCAAAAGATGATGGAATAAAAATTTGTGCTGGTTTTGGCCGGGTAACAAAGGTTGATAATAAAGAGATGTTTTTGTTACTGCTGAGCAGGGCTTACGTAGAGCCAAGGGCTTTACTGCCTTCTGTGCTGCCAAAGGGGAAAGTTCTTCAATATCTCCGGTGAGGGAGGCTCCACAGCCTCTCTGGGCAATCTGCTCCAGGGCTCGGTCACCTGCACAGTAAAGAAGTTCTTCCTCATGTTCAGGTGGAATTTCAACAAGCCAGAATGATAAAACGCATGCTATCTTAGTGAAAAAGCTACTCTTTCTATGGATGGGGATTTGATGACTTGGATAAATTATGTCCCACTCAAAAGTTATGCATTTGACTAAGTTAAAACAAGTTTTTCCTGGGGAGAGGTGAAATGTACTTTTGATCTTTTAAAATAATGTCACCAATTTTCAAATATCATCTTTCTCTCATTACACATGACCATTAATGCTACATTAAAATCAACCTGTCTGACTTGGATGCCAACCTAGCACTATGAAGTACAAATCCAGGAAATGATTAGTGAAAAGTAACGGCTGGTGATGCATACCAGTGTCCTAACCTGTCTAACTTTTATTTAATTATTATAATACTATTGTATATTTGACAAAAATTCAACTTGAAAAGTAAATTGGCATGCTAGCATCATCAGTTTGAAGATGTCTCCTGGGCAGCAGGATTTTTTCAGTCATTACTGAATGGATACCATAACTGCCTCCTGACAATTGTGTTTTGTAAATTTCATTCCTTTTCCCCCCAGACAAAACACTGTATTTATTTCTGGAATAAGTTGTCTTTGAAATTATGGAACCAAATTGACAAACAATATATGTGCCACCTCCCTATTTCATCTCAGTTGTTGTAACAGCATTAAAGCTTTTCATAACTAATGGCTCAATCTACTAAAGTAGACTGAGATAAATAATCAAGATCTCTTAACTTGTTAATGCTCTGTAAGTAAAGCATCTGGCAAGGGAAAGAATAGTGCTTTTTCTTTTTGTCATTAATTTTCTTTGGAAATTAACCTCAGAACTCAAATAAAATAAGATGTTCATGGGCCAAGAATGACATATTAGTGGGAGAACTTGGTTAGAGAGAGCCAATAAACTGGAGACCTTCTAGATGTTGCACTGACATAAACAATAGAAATAAGAAAATATATTGATGAGGCTCAAGTAAATGAAAAATTATTTTTTTAATAGTTCTTTGAGTTATTGGAAGACTTATGAGTTTGTAGGAGGCTAATTTCCAGTGCATTTATTTCTTCTTGTTGGCTGACTTTTTAAGCTAAATTGTACTAAAGTTTTAATGTGCACTCACCCTTCATTAGATACCAGAAAATGCTCATTCAGGAGAAATGATACAAATGTCATACGGCCAAGAAAAATCTTGGTCAGCACATCTCGTGACACAATCCCAGGCACACACTCCCACTGTCAGTGGCTGCTGGGTCCCTCACTCTGCCTTTATTTTTTTGATGAAATTGAGGTTTATATTTTATCGTGGTGTAAAAATGTTTAGTATGAATCACCTTTTGCCTCATCTGTGTATCTCTAACTCCTGTAGGGATTTATTTGTTTATTTTAATCTGGCATGCAGATCATACAGCTTCCTACTCCTCCATCCCAAAATCTGCCAACATCCATAGGGAAGGTTTATTATATGTGCAGTAGTATTTTTCTACATGAAATATAACATGTGTATGTATGTCGTGTATATAACCATCTTACTTTATACATATATATTTTTAATAAATCAAGTAGAATCTGTGTAAAGAGCTTGTGCACTATTTTGATTTATTCTGTAAACTGAGAAAATTATATATAGCACAAAATACGATGAGCTCATACATGTCTTAATGACACAAAACCAGTAGAGAAATACCTTGAAAAACAATGGCAAATCATGGCTGAACAATGTAAGGCAATTGTATATGCAGCTAGCCATGTTTTCTTTGATTAAAAAGTATAGTTTATTCAGAAAATATTTTACCCTCTGCTTAGTATTTTACTATTTGACCACCTTGTTATTCACACACAAGGTTTACTTTAATTGAAAGTATATTTTTTGTTTTTGAAAATCTATGAGTCTTTACATCTCGAGATGACAGTGCATTTCTATATGCAGTGTAGTGTATACTTACCTTCAGTTCCTTAATGCATCCTAGCTTGTTTCAGTTTTTTATTCTAGAAATTAATTAGTGCTGCATATACAATCATGT
>VWZT01007252.1:1048804-1063415 GCA_013397055.1 Pachycephala philippinensis
TTTTTTTTTTAATTCCACACCTTTTCAATTAACTGGTAACAAAGGGATAAGAACAAAACTTAATAAGAGTTAAAAAAAATTGATGGTCACTCACACACAATTTCTTCCTTTTCCAATGTTGACAGAAAAAGCCCCACACTGGTTTACAGAAAAATATCACAACTATAATAGTTTAACCAAAATAATTTTATAAGTTCTTTTGCCATTCAGAAGCTCTCTTGATTTTGAATCACATGAAAAAGTAACAGCAACTAAAATTAGAAACTCCATGATGTTGTCCTGAAAGGTTTCTTCAGTCACACATAAGAATTAAGTTTGCATTCCCTCCTTACTAATTGATTTGCTTATGCTTTGCTCAAGACAAACTGAATGATTTCTGAAAAGCTGGTTAAACTAGAACTCCTCTATTTTTTAAAATTCATTATATGATTCACATGAAGGCCTTTTGTAAATTTTTTTAAGCTGAAGTTTGACCCTCCCATATTTTAAAAAATACTTCTATTGTAATGTAGTTTCACTCTTTATCCCCCTTTTCTATTCTTTTCCACATGAAAATAAAAATCCAGTTGCAATTGAAGTATGAAGTAGAAACTGGATGATGGTTCATCTGAAATTAACTAATTCATGGAATAGAGTTCCTCAGAGTCAAGGTAAGTAGATAATGAAATACCCTTTTTTAAGGATTAGCTTGAAGCTCGTTTTGTGAACCTCTCTTCAAAGACAAAGAATGTTAAAGGCTGACTTATAGCTTGGAAATAAAGCTAAATGTAAATTTCAGAGTTTAAAAATAAGGTATTTTGAAATTAAATCGTGGAACATAAATTACTGTTTAAATGAAATATTGTTTAATTTTGCTTTCCATCACATTATCTTCAAGGTTCTTTTCTGAATGCTTCCATTCAAAGTAAAGGGGTTTATTTTAAAAAATATTCCACATTAGAGATGCACAGAAAATTAAACAGTGAAGTAAAGCAGATCTTGATATGGCTATTCACTTAAGTGTATGTCCAGGGCATGTCTGAAGGAAAGTCAGTAGGTACATGACAGAGATTACTACAAGACTAACTCTGTAGCAGTACCTGTCATCTTTTAACACAGCACAATGTTCTTGCTTCTCTCAGCTGTTATTTTCTCAGAAACTGAAGGGACATTTCTAATTTATATCTTGAAAATAAAAAATATTTTTTTCTGAAAGGACTGTAACTTCAGAATATGACTGTAATGTATGAGTGTTGCTTTTGACATACTGTGTATTTTGATAGGATTAATTTCTCTCTTTTATTTCTGCAACATTTTAAAGTGAGAAAAAATATTTTAATTCAAAATGTCTTTGAAATATAGCATGTTGTTATGAAATAACATAATTGTGTCTTTCCTGTACGATGTGAAGGTTAAGGCATATTGTGTTCACCAGAAAACCTGACATTTTGTTAGCTTGATACAGAGAGACTGCCGTTTTGATAAAAGCAGCATGTCTTTAATGAACACAACAGCTCTTTGGTTTTGTTTTGTTTTTCTGGTGATCCATACAAGGTTTGTCTAATCCTAACTTTGCAGTGACCTCAACCCTATAGGTTAGAATACTTTGGGTTGATATTTTTTTTCCTTTTGGCCAGTATTTTCTACCCAAATGTTTCTTGTCATAGTGAAATGTTAACTGCTCCTTTCTGCATGCACTATTTCCATCTCTCTCTGTCTGGCTTCTCACTGTGGAGTTAAAAGAATATTCTGGAAACATTCCTGGGTTCTGGGGAAAATCTTTTGGTATTTCAATGGGAATGGTGACCTTCAAACCTTAGAATTGTTCTTCCGGATTCAAATAAAACAAATATCCCCAAATATTCTTATAAAAATATAACGTATTTTAATACCCTTTGTAGAAAGCATGTAAATTTTTTTTAATTTGCATTATTGTTAACATCAAATTGCTTTCTAACATCATGGTATGAACATTAATATGTTACCTTTTACAGTTCTGGGGAAAGCCAATGAATAAAAATTAAATAAATACAATTATTATTTGGTAGTTCCTACTGAAGGTATTTCATATTCTTTAATGACAACTTAGACATTATTTCCCAATATATTTCACAAATATTTTGTGGCTGGTAACAGAATTTTAATTGGTTAAAGTCTAGACTTACACAATTAGGAAAAACCACAGTATCAAATACATTTCAAGAAAAATTAGCCAGCATTGCATAAGTTTCAGTGGAAAAAAACCATTGTCATCTGAGAATTAGATGATTAATTATGCAGAAGAAATGCAAGGAAACTGTAAGATTTGCATGAGCAATTTGCAAATTGAAGGTGAAATATATTCATTCTGTAATTAATATCTCCGTCGTAGTGATGAACACAGATAAGTGATTGGCCAAAATTCACAAAAGGCATTTATGACTTAGATGGAATAGAGGTTATTTTCTCTAGAACTTGACATGTGTTGTTACTGATAGACTAGACAGCATTTATAGTTTATAAGCTATTGTATAACACTTTTAGAAGGGATTTTCTGCAGTTATCAGCTTCTTCCTAGTACCCATTAATAGTGAGTTATGTCCCATGCATCATCCTGCAGTTTTCACACTTTAGTGTTAAATTCTACATTTTTTGATTCCTGTAAGTTATGTCAGTTTTTCAAAAATTCAGGAGTATTCTTTTCTTCACGATGAGACCCAGGAGGCTGTCATGGTATTCTCTCTGAATGCACTGTGCATTGTATTTTCTATACAGTTTAACTGTCCTGAGACCTAAGAGACCAGTTACATTTTAAAGAATTTTTTTTATTTACTGTTTTTACTTAAAATCAAAAACTAAACAAGGGCAATATTAAGCTAAAAATGTTAAACAATGATAGCCTGGTTTTCAGGGTTCTGTACTTTTGTCTGCTTCTCTTAATTGCTAATTCTGCATCTGACATTTATGGCAAAATAAATATTAAAAATTATTTTCTAGATCTGAAAAAAACTGCTAATAGAAGGTCTCCCGTAGGCCTTCATTATACTTTATAACTTCATATTATATTGCACAGAAGCATAATTAAAAAATGCCAGAAGTTGGAATTCTTGGATAGTTGCTTTTTGGGGATCAGAATGTAGCACAATAAATGACCTAACAAGAAGCATACCCAGGCTTCTTGTCTGATGTTTGGTTTGAAGATAAGCTATAAAAGGGTGTTGGCTCATTTGGATCTTCTTTGATTGAGTTTCTTTTCGTGTTGGTTTGTTTGGTTCAAGTTTGTTTGATTTTTTTCCTTTTGTAATGCTATTGTCCTGAGGCTAAAATATTATGGTCTTTTAGAAAGATGTATGGGAAATTCATTTTGTGATGTGTTGTGACATTGTTGAACAAAACAAAAGAAATTATTAAATGACTAAATGGTGAATCATTTTTTAGAGGTTTATTTTATTATTATGTTACTATGTAACTAAAGGCCATATCTTGCTCAACTGATGAATGGTCAGAGTTTAAAGGTAAATTACTTTCCTGTAACTTTTAGGTCACTTCCTGACTCCTGCATAAAAATATATTGTTGCAGAAAAATATGTTTCTAGAATGGTATCTATTTAATTTTATCCAGCATATTCCCTTTATGTAACAGTGTATTTTTCAGAAGATAAGAAACAGTTGGTAATATCATTGTGGTAACAAATATGTGTATAAACCTTCAAAACAGTTTTACACTTACATTTGGAGTAATATAAATGTAGCAATTTCTAAATTTCAAGAAGCGAAGAAAATCATATCTGTTGTATAAAAATAGTTAACAAAACAAAAAAAAATAACACTTTAATTTTTGTTTATGCCAGGAAGTGTGCAATATTACAGAAAGAAACATAAAGCTATAGACAAATATACAGTGACTTTTAAGTATTGGTTTAATTGTGTTTTGTTATACTATTTGCAAGAATTTTCCCTTGCTTCAATTTGACTAAGACATGAAAACCAACAACAAAGCAACACACTATGTATTAGCTTTCATTTGATTTTGGGTCAATCAAATGTGATTGACTGATTGGTTGATTGATTTTTAACTCATCTTACTGCATAGGGAGTTTTCTCTGCTTGTGCTTTCTGTGTTCATCCATTTTTATTTTGGCATCAGATGTTATGCTATCACCTAAGCAAATCTCCTTTCCCTTTCTGTTGAGTCTGCCAACAAGGTTGCTACTCTAATGAGTACTGATGGTGATTTTTATGTGTGCATATTTATGATGTGGGTACTTATTCGTTGGGCGGTTGTCCAAGCAATAAAGTGATTTTATTTAAACCACTAACTGGACATTAAATGATGACGCCTTCTTATATTAACTACAGACTAAATTTTAGTATAAGGTATGTGCATAGTCGTGTCCTTGGTTATGTATATATTTGCCTGCTCTGGAAACATCCATTTCTAAAAGGAGACTTGCCTGTAGCTATCACATGATTTCGAATTGCAATTTAGTATGTTATTTGGCTAAAACTTTCCTTTTGACAATTAACATGTCTCTTTTTCAGAAAGCTTAATGATTATAGTTCTGCACACAATGTAAATGCTGATATTTTTGCAGGAATCAGTAAAGGACAGACTGATTTAAAAATGAGATATTTTTTCAGTGACACTTCAGTAGGATTCTTTTCTCAATATAGAAAGATCAGATTTCAAGGTTTAAGGAGGAACAGCTATGTCATCCAAACATGGACCGGAACATTTGTTGACTTCAGGTAACTTGTACCTGGTGTTAGAGTTGAGTGCTCTGCACTCTGAAGTCTTTCCTGTCAGATGAGGACAGTCATTATTCTGCAGGCTGTGAGTTCTGTGTCTGTTTTGCACCCCACTGAAATATTAAGAGCATGAGTTCTAATCTAGGGTGCTATTTAAGACCTAAATCCCTACAAGTCTCCTGATTGATATGTCTCTGGTATTGCATTTGGAATAGGGAACCTGATCATTTCACTAAATTTTGCAGAAAAAAAAAATCTAAAACACAGGAATACAGAGGTTAGAAAACAAACAGTTCTGCTCACAGGTATTGATGATGGTTTTGCAAACTACGATGAGTTGTTTGACCTTGTATTTCTACTCCTTCCTCAGAGAAAGATATTGCTATTCCTGTAGCAAAGTTAAGAAAGTTTAAGACAAGAAAGTTAGGCATACTGAGGGGAGAGGTAGGAAAAAAAAAAAAAGATGCCATGCGCAACAATGTGTAACAGCTACTTTGTTTAGGCACAGATGCAGAGTTTCAGTAAATTATCAGTTGTTTGTTTGTTTGTTTGTTTGTTTGCTTGAAATGTTTCAAAGTGTAATCCTTCTATTTTATGGGAGCCTGTTCTGGTGATTTTTCCCTTTAATTCAATGTAAAACATACAGATAAGAGATTCAATTTTGTGATTGGGAATTCAGGATAAACCCTGATGTTAAGAAAAGGTGCTAACTAACTTGTGATTTCAGTGCCTTGTTCCTTTGCTACAAGAATAATAAGACCACTTTCTGCTGCTTGGTACACATCTTTTAACATCAACTTATACCAGTTATATTTTTTTTTGTTTTACAAAGGCACCTTAATTTTTCCTAACCTTTTGTTTTCCTTTAATTCTAGTCTAAAATATGTCAGTAACACTGAAGCTCTGTTCTTATATCTGGATATTAGACTATGTCCCGGTCAGTTTATATACGCAAAGTACTTTATCTGCGTAAATAAGTTGTTGGTTTGTGTGTGATGCCCCTAAAATAACATGCATGAAACAGCTATAACCAGAATCTGCAAGTATTTGATTTGTGTATTTTTAATCTGATTTGGTTTACGGTAAAGATCCTAGGTTCTGTCTTATCACTTCTGTAGTATTTAAATGCATGTATTTTAAGCGTATGAACTGAAACTCCTGGTTTTCTATCTGAGTTTTGGTACTGAGCAAGAAATTCTAGAGAAGTCTCCCTCTACCTATTTTCAAAGGTAGACTGGATTACTGTCTGGATTACCTGGAATAGAAATAAGTATTGTCTGAAATATTTGGGAGACCCCAGGCTGATATTCAGTAGGGGACTTATCATTACTGTTACTTTAAGAAGGATGTGAAACATTCAATGCCACATCACTTTTCTGTTGTTAGACAACTTCCCTCTCTCTAACCAATGAGTTTGTCCTTGTCCAATTATAGCTATGAAAGAAGAGACAGAATATGCTTAGGCTTGCTAATCAAGAATCATAGAATAGTTTAGGTTGGAAGGGACCTTAAAGATCCTCTCCTTCCAACACCCCACCATGGGCAGGGACACCTTTCATTAGACCAGGTTACAAAGAGCACCATCCAGCCTGGCAAGGTACACGTCCAGGGACAGATCATCCACAGACTCTCTGGACAACATGTTCCAGTGCATCACCATCCTCACAGTAAAGAGTTTTTTCCTAATATCTAATATAAACCTGCCCTCATTCAGTTTGAAGCCATTCCCCCTTGTCCTGTCTCTACATGCTCTTGTGAATAGAATCTGTAAAAGAACAGATATCTGAATCAGTTCAAACAAGAAAATATAAAATATTTTACAACCTCTACTGTTACATAGTTTTGTATTCTCAGTCAGAACACAAATTCTCATCCAGTCTCTAGGAAAAGCTCTCCTAAGGTGTTTCAAAGTAATGGTGGAGTACAAGCACATGGCTAATTCCTATAGGAGAATCTATAGGTGGGAACGTAGAAGGAATAAGAGAGACTACTAATGGGGCTTCCAGACGTGCTGATTGCAGCTGAACTTGCTACCTGCAAACCATCTAAGACTTGCTAAGAAGGAATTGAGGGGGGACTTCTTTTGTTGTTGGGTTTTTTTATGCTTTTTCTTTGTCTGACTTGTGCCCTCTATATGTCGTTCTCTATGAGATAGGTCCTGTGGAAAAAACATTTCCTCAGGTGTACTGCTTTGTACATTGGAAGCTTGACTCATAACAGGGACAGCATAAGAAAAAACAGGTCCTTTCTTTATTTTGCTTCTTATTTCACTGCTTATCTGCTAGACTAACTTGAAGGTGTACCTCTTGACAAGTAGAGGACAGCACAAGAGTAACACTTTTCATAATCTGTTAAAGCTGAAAAGAGTGAATGTGGATCCTGCTAATTGCATATGAACAGTTCAATGAATAAGGAGCTTAAAATATCCCTAAGTCTCTGAATTCAAATGTAATATAGCTACAACATTAAACACATGTTGAAATGTAACATTTCTTTGTATTTCTATCTTTTTTACTGAGCAGGGTTATGATTTACTGTCTGCTTTTGTCTATAAATATAATTCCTGGTATTACTTAGACTGAAAATGTATGCTTAATTTGATTTTGTTCTCTATGGAAATATAGTCTTTTTAAATTGTGAGCAATTGATCCAAAGATGGTTAGCAGTTTAGCTGTTCTCAACATATCACCATCACACTTGCCAAATGCAAAATTGATACATTTAATCTGTGTTCTTCCAGATATGTTATCAAGGGAGGAAGGATTTCTTGTGTATTTGTTAATTTATTTGCAATTGCATTTACATGAACACGTTTATTTAACTGTAATGGAATGACACTAAACCTGCAGAGACAGATTTATGTGTAACACTATTGGTATATGATATTAAATCAAAACCATGCATCTAAAGCAAGCATGTCAATAAGCCCAAAGTATAAAAAATATCATTTACTTCACAATGCAGAGAGACATATTAATGGTAGGTGGGAATGAAGGAACAAGTTTTTGTAATTGTTTTTAACATTTCTGGTGCAGTTGTCACTGAATGAAAACTAAGAAATGGAAAGATCAAGGAAAAGGGAGATCTGGCAACCTTCATGTAACCATTACTAAGGTACACTACATCTTGCAGTGCAGTGGGTTTTTTACACCATGTAATGTCTTATATCTGCAAATTAACTTTAACAAGGCTTGAACCAGTACTAACAAAAAAATAACGAACAACTGGCTGACTTGAAAGGGGGAAATCCACAGAGTAATTTTAGTGAAGTCAAGTAAAGATGTCTTTTTTTAATATTTATTTCCATAGTATTATACAGAAAAAAAATTTGTCCTAATCAGAGGATATCTGTTCTATCAAAAGACTTCTGCTTGCTTCTATTAATACAGCATTATTTTGTAAAAGCTCTGTCTGTTCTAACTGCTAAAGCAATTTTAGGCTATTTGAAGAATGTTACCAATAATCCATAAATATTTGTCTCTATGGTTGTTATAAATTTTTTTCCATAATTATTAAGTAAACCATAGACAAGTTTTTTATACAATATAGATTTTTTTTTTTACATCCTTCTTAGTAATTTAATCTTGTCTGTGTGAAGACTTCTGTATGAATTATGTTCTGTTTATAAATGGCATATAATTCCACATCTGTGGATGTTTTCCATGTAACTATAACCTTTTTTAGTTTATTGTGCTAAAATTCACTTGTAGCATCAGAACACCTGTACTCTAAGACAGAGGAGTAGGAGGGCAGATGATTTATAAAAGCAAAAGAGTTTTAGCAGGTACCAGGATGTGCACATTCTGGAATAAATGTAATGAATGAAAGACTGGATGTTTGATTCTTTGGAGCCAGCTACATAATTTTAGCTTTTAAAAATTGAAAAAAAGCCCCTGTGTTTTGGTTAAAATGAGATGCCAGAAACCTGAAGAAGTCAACTTTTTGGGTTTTTTTTCTCTAACAATAAATCAAAGGGGATTTATAACAGAAGTCAGGACATTGTAAGACATTGCTGAGACTTTATGGAGAGTTAAAGGAAATGGTATTGTTGGAGCAGCAGCTGGTATGAACACTACTGAATGAAATGGAGAGGTGATGCTACTTTTAGAAGAGTAGTAGGGTACTGCTGTGTTGGATTTTTTTCCTTAATGCATGCACTGTGAAATACATTTCTCCTCCTTCCTTTTGTTCCTAGTACTATCAATATGTTCCTCCACAGTGCTTAGACCGTTTGACATGGGATCCTCTCCTCCTTTATTACCATCACCTCTCTCTACTATTTACCATTATTCTTTTATGGTTCTAAGAGATCTCTGGAGGTTGTCCTGTCCAACCCAGCCCTGCTCACAAAAGGCCATCTAGAGCTGTTTGCCCAGGACCATGCCTAGACAGCTTTTGAATATCACCAAGGATGGAGACTCCACAACTATCTGGACAACCTGTGCCAGTGCTCAGTCACCCTCACAGAACAAAAGTGTTTCCTGATGTTCAAAGGAACCTCTTGCTGTTTGGTTTGTGCCCATTGCCCTGGTCCCGTCACTGGGCAACTCAGAAAAGAACCTGGCTCTGTCCCCTTTTCATCCTCCCCTCAGGTGTTTGTGTGCGTTGATAAGATCTCCCGGAGCCTTCTCTCCTCTGGTGTAAAGAGATGCAGCTCTCTCAAATTCCTCTTTTTTGAAGTACTTCAGTACCTTAATCATTCTTTGCTGGACTCTCTCCAGTTTGTCCATGTCTCTCTTGTACTGGGATGCCTAGAATTCCAGGCATGTCCGGGTGTGTTGAGCAGAGAGGAAGGATCCCCTCCCTTGACCTGCTGGCAGTATTTTGCCTAATGCAGCCATCAGCCTGCTTTGCAGAGAGGGCACGTTGCTGGCTCATGTTCAGCCTGGTGTCCAGCAGAACCACCAGGTCCTTTGCTGCCAAGCTGCTTTCCAGCTGGTCGGCTCCTGGCATAGACTGGTGTGTGTGGTTGTTCCTCCCCAGATGCAGGACTTTGCACTTCACCTTGTTGAACTTCCTGAGGTTCCTGTCAGCCATTTCTCCAGCCTGTTGAGGTCCCTCTGGATGGCAGCATGGCCCATCAGCCCCTCCTCCCAGTTTGGTGTCAGCAGCAAACTCTCTGAGGGTACACTCTGCCCTACCATCCAGATCATTAAAGAAAATGTTCAACGGTATTGTCCCTGATACTCATCCTTGGGATATACTGCTAACAAGTGGCCTCCAACTAGACTCCATACCTAAGTACCTAGTACATTCATCAGCATTTCAGGAATAAATAATCAACATTACTGATGTGCATGTAGTCACTGTAGAAGAATACAGCTAAGACTTTAGATTCAAACTTACAGAACTTAGGGAAATATTAAAATTATTTGCTTCTCTGGCAGCTAGCCCACGGTACATAACAATCATGATATTTTGCTAGATTATTTTCTTAAAGGCACATATTCTCTTCAACAAAAATTCTGCTTCATTGTGATTATTCAATGTAGTTTATGACTTTGTTTGGGGCATATTTTTCAAATCCCCATTTTTTACTATTAAGAACTTCTGTAGTTCCTAACATTATAATGTTTTCCAAACATTAGCTTGTTCTCTTACTAAGTGTCCGATGTGGGGTCTGATGTGATATTTAACCTTTTCCAAAAAATAGAATTTAAGACATAGAGAGAGACCATCATCGGAAGCACTGGCTGACTTAGTGATAAGACACAGACAATCAGACTTCATTTTTACAATTTTTGCTGTTACTAAAGCACATGAAACTGAGTGTTTAGCTCTTCTTTTTATCAGACCCAGCACTTCAATCAGAAACGTGGAAATAATAGGACATAACAGGAAAGCAACCATGAAAGATATCTGGTTCAAGTAACATGTTCAGCATCAAACAGGTGTAAGTGGCAGAGGATTAGATACGGTTTCGTTCCAAGAATAATGTTTTCATTGTGAAAACTTCTATTTACCCCTCCATTCAGCTCCATTCCCTACAATTTTTCCAGCCACCATAAAAGACAATATTTTCTAGACAACTGTTGCCAGGCTATGACTTAGCCATAAACCAGCCCATCTTGTGCACCAGGGAAGGGTACTTTCGGGATTGTATGAAGAGAAAAGGAAAATTACGATATATGTGTAATAAATTGATTTCTTTTCATATATGCACTACAATATTTTAGTTTAGTTTAGTTTTCTTTATTTATAACAAACAGTTCTGGTCTTTGTTAATTTTGGAGCACTTGAGTTTTATTGTTAGGTTGCTGTGTACAATTTTACAGAGTTAAGAAATGTATCAAATGTGGAATAAAACCACGGAGAAATAGGATCATCAGGTTCAATACAGGCCATTGCTAGGTTTGGAGTCTTTACAAGCACCACACTGATCAATATTTCATGAGCTCATGAGGCTACTAATGTGCTGTCATGCTCCATATGGGCCAACACTGAGTGGAGGGAATTCCAGTAGGTAGAACAGACATTTGCCAGTAGCAATGCTTAGGAGAATGGGGTCTAATTCCAGATGTTTCTTTCTCATCTTTCTTATACCTTTTCATCTTCCTAAAAATGCAACTGTTGGCCTATGGGATCTTTGCCAATATTCTAACCAGAAACGAAAAGAAAGGAAAGCATCTCCACTGTAGTGTGAGTAGTAGATATATCATGTCAGAGGATAAAACTGGTTACATAGAAGACAGAGATGACAAAAAGCAACCCCACAGTCCCTGGTAAGGTCTTTATCTCTCTGACTTTTCATCTTGTGTCCTTCTTTTCTTTTTCCCCACCTCAGGTTTCCTTGTTCAGTTCCCATGAATTTATTTCTTTCCCCCTATTCTGCCACTGTTTCTTCCTTCTTGCTTCTTTATCAGAAATATGTTGTTGGTTTTTTTTTTTATTTTGCTGGCCAAGAAGAATGAGTCCTCCAGCCTCCAATCCTACTTCTACCAGCCTTTATTTTAATGCTCCTTGACCTAATCTGTCCCCATTTCAGCTGTATAATTTTTCCTGATTCTCTGAAATTTCAGTATCATTTTGGCTGAAAGGTCTCTAAATTATTTCTGCCCAAGGCAGACCATCAGTGTAGAAAATTTAATCCTAAATAATTTGTTTGGTAAATTTATAAATAACTAAAAAAAGACTGTTCTAATGGGAAGTATTAGGCAGTGTTAAAAATAGGTTATGATGCCACCTTGTTTTAAAGTTACTGTCATGTCTATGAATAAGTATATGGTTGAATAAGTGTTTTTCCTTAGATGACCATATGATATCAGTATTCATAGACACAGAATTTTAAGCAGCTGACCATACCAACAGAAACAGGAGTTTGTGACAAACTATGGCTTTTCTAGGGTTTAAAACCTTAACTCGGAAAGTCAATCCAGTTTAAGGGTACAAGTGTGACTTGCAGTAACTATGCCTGAATAAATTAGTATCTCTCTAGGATAAGATAGGTTCACTTCAGCTGAATAAAACCCTAGAAGAAATAGACCAAAATACTTCCCAGAAAAGGGAGTAAGCACACAGTATGGGTATCTGACCTCCTTTTTCCTGAATTATTCCATTTATGTTCTTGATTTCAAAATTTGGCATAGTTCTCTGTGTGTATGTGTGTGTGCATGTGTAGAATAGATTTTTGTGCATATACACAAATTGCTATTTATTACCAACTTCATGTTGCAAATGAGAAAAATATTAAAATGAACTGAAGTTTTTACCTTAACATTCAACACTTAATATTCTGTTCATCATCCAAAAGGCAGTCCAGCTTTAAAAAGCTATTTCACAGCCATGTATATATATTTGCACATATTTGTATCTCCCTTCATCATAATTTAATTTGTTAGTATTACTAAATTGAAAGTGCAACTTCCATTCTAACATAATCCTTAGAATTCTACTATGGGATCAAAGCCTAGATCTAATGTTAGGAGACAGAAGCGCAGTTGGTACAGTCAGAAAATAAAGTTCCATGAACTTTACCTTCTGATGGATATGAGAGGATTTGCCCCAAAGAAAAGAATCTTTTGCTTCCATTTTTGCACAAATAAACGTGTAAACTTGGAAGACAGCACAGATGCCTCCAAACTGTCAGTTCCATGTGGATTATTGGGAACTGTGAACGAATCTTTATGTAGTGGAGAGTCAAATGGTGGTAGAGACCAGGAAGCTTGAGTTAGATTCTCCAGTCTTCTCCTTTCCTGTCAAAGGACTGAGAATGAAAGCTTTTGGAAACCAGGAGCGGATGGGCACATGGCAGTTCTGATTTTTATGTTGATAAAAGAATGGGAAAGGGAGAAAGAAAGAATATTTTATTTTTCCTACAGAGGTTTTATACCTGGCACTGTGTATTTATGAGCCCAAGTACAATGAATTTGCTTTCCTTGAAAGATTAAAAATCTGACAGTGTAATGAATTTTTCAGAACAAAATAATTTCATACATGGCAGTAAAAAAGAGATTCCCACTGCCCCCACTACTTAGCATTTTGCAGCTTTACTTGTTTCTATCTCCAGATGATGTCTTCACATGCTAGTGTAGCATGTTACTTAAATGCTGACTTGCTCATCAGCAAAAAGGTTGTGCTTAGGTGATGGGTCATTTCTGTTCCTAGTGATGATTACAAATAAGGGGAAGCAACAGCAGGTGGTTACATTAGGAAATTATACCAGTCGTGGTAAAGATCTTGCCTTTTTTTTTATTGTCATTTCTCCTGACAGCAGCTAAAAACAAGCAGAATAGTTAACAGTCAACAGCCTAACAACACCCAGTGAGCTACATATTTCTGTATTAGATTTCCTAACAATGGAATAGTTTTCATTGTTACTTTCTTCCTCGCTCCCAAATACATTTTTCAGCTCCTTTTGTAAGAGAATTTGGCTTCCCCCCTTTTTTTTTGAAGAGTTTTTTTGCAACCAGAGAAAGTCTCTTATGTGACTTCTTAGATAGAGCAATACTGACATCCATTGGTTTAATCTTATGTGACTATTTGTTAAATCTCTTCTAACTAATGTACACATAACCCTCTACAGTATCACAATGAAAGGATTGAACTTGATATGATCCAAGGAGGATTGTGCTAAGTCCAATTTGCTGTATTAGAAACATGAAACCAACACAGATTAACTCGATGAAAAGAAACACAGTGCAAAATGTGAAGTCCAAATACAGTGACTAAAATAAAAGCAGGCGTCACAAGTATCAACTGGGGAAAAATATTAATGGGGAATAAGTAGTGATGCTGAATTTTTTTTTTTTTAGAAACTCTGGAAATGTGAAAATACCTAATTTTATATAAACCTGTCTTGTTTTGTTTTAACAATAAGGCAAAATAATGAGGTGTGAGGAAAAATGTTACTAATCTAATAGAAAAAGCAGTTCAAAGAAGAAAGAAATTACTCTCTGGTTTCATCTCAGACCTCAAAGGTTTTCGTTTAACTCGGCAGCATGCTATTTAAAAAAAAAAAAAAAAAAAAAATCTTTTATAAACATTGCTGTAAGACCACTGGTGATACAATAAAGTGGTTACATTTAATGAAGAAAAACACGCCAGAAAAAGTGGAGGTGTTTTCAGTATTCATTATTACGACAAGCTAAGCAGATGAGGCTTAGACTTCAAAACCGGAGAACCATTCTGGCAGCGAAGGGAGGGCGACAGGCTTTCACAAAAAAAAAGCTTTCGCTGTACCCTCCCACCGCATTCACTTGCAAATCACTGTGTGCTCGGGAAGCCTGCACTTCCCCGGGCTCCAACCTTCCCAGGGTAAGTGCTGCGGCTCCAGCAGCAGCGCCTCTCTCCCGCTCCCCTCCGAGGAGGGAGAGTGAGAGGTGTGTGAGTGTGAGTGTGTGTCAGAGTGTGCACGCTGCGTGTGTCTGTGTGCTGCTGCCTTTTGCCTTTTGCCTTTTTTTTTTTT
>VWZT01007252.1:1063431-1136920 GCA_013397055.1 Pachycephala philippinensis
TTTTTTCCCAAAATCAGAAGCTCTGAATGAAAGCCAGTCGGAGGGAGAGCTCCCCCTTAGCTTTGGTTCCGGACTGTCCAGAGTTAAGTGATGCTGGGAGAAAAAGCCCGAGTTAGATCCAAGTAGCATCAGTCTTAAAAAAATAACAGGAGAAAACTGACCAAAAAAAGGACTCTAATAGCTCGTTTTTCAGTTTGGTTGGGGTGGACACTACACTTTCTCAGCAGAATAAAAGGTAGGAACCTTTCTTCTTTTCTTTCTGTTGATATTATTGCAATTATGATATTAGAGCAGTATGTTGTTTAATGCAATTCGTATGTTTGTTCTACTGTATGCAACTTTTTGCATTTTAAAAATACGTGTCAGGAGTAATGAGACAAGGGATAGGAAATAACTGCTGTGCATTCTCTTCTCGAAGTAAACCGGTATCATTGTATGTATCCAAGATTGAAACACTAAGCATTTTATATTTTTTTTTTTCTCCTAGTAAGCAGGCTCTCTTTTGAGCAGCAGTTTCCATCTGTATTCAGTTCTTGCAAATTCAATGTGGGGGGAACAATTCTAATTGAATTGAAAAAAGCACAGTGTTTCACAGTGTAACAGTTATGAACATGGCATGAAACATACACATATGTGCCCTCACTTTCTGTGTACCTGTGCAAGTCTCTTGCAGCTTTCACCCTTATTCGTTCTCCCCTGGATTGAATTTCAGAATAATTACCCACACTCACAGCAAATGCTTCTTATGAAGGAAATCCCTGTGGAGAGGGATAGCAGAGTGGATACAGGCAAAATTTCAAATATCTGTACAGAGCTATATGCACACAAATGGGGAAAAAAATTGCCTGGTTTGACATTTCAGTAAAGGGGCAGTGGAGGGAGAAGGGAAAACCAGGGGATAGAAGGGAAAAGGTGGAGGGAGGAAAAATTTAGTCTGCACCTGTGTGAGCATTTATTGTCACTGCTGCAATAAAATCCATATTTGATGTGGTGTTGAATTAATGCAGCACAATACAAATCTAAATCCATGCTCCCAACTACTAACTATTGATGGCATTGTCAGCTGCATAAGAAATCTTCAATAGGCTCATACTGTACATGATACTAGTTGCAGCTGTAAAAACCTAACAGCCCTTCAGCTTAGGAGAATGCATCTACACGTGCAATCAGTGACAAATAGCAACCAGCATTTTAAAACGGACCTATCATCTCTGTTGCTTCCACACAAATGGAGCTGTTGCCTATAATCTTCGTCTTTCATTTCAGTAAAAGCCTCTGTATTATCCCAACAGCACTCCCGTTGCTTTGAAGGTATTTTTTAAATTATACAACTTGTTGTGCATGTATGTGCAGATGCATATGTGAGTGTGTGAGTATGTGCACAGTGAGAGGAAGCAGGTCTGTAAAAAATAGTGTATTCTTTTTTTTCTTTTTTTTCTTTCTTCTTTGAAAGGTAGTAGGCTTCAAATTTACATGGTGATATTACTGCAGGGGGAAAGCAGAGAGTGGGAGACTGGAACACACTTCTGGATCTCTAAATCCTTTTCACATATGCCTTTTACTAGGAATATTACGAGCCTGGTACTAGGATTTATTGAGATTTTTACAGCGACACAAACTTTTATATTAATTGCTTACTTTTTGAAAGTAATAGCAGCCTGTGCTCTTTTAGAGGAGGAAATGAAAGAAGGAACTTGGGAAACTAAGGAAAGCAAGAAGGAAACACAGGTTATCTTCCTCAAGAGCTGAAAACTAACCATTTAGAGTCAATATGGACTTATGTCAAGAGAGGAATACTTCTTGGATTATCAACTATTAATCTAGTTGGGGCCTGAGGGAGTCTTCTCATATTTTTATATACTTTGTTACATAAAAGTTTGAATGAAGAGGTAATAATTTCTGTAGCAGTTTCTGATAGTTTTAATTCAGGTTTATGTCTGTGGTTTTTTATGTGTGGTGTCAAGACAATTTCGTACACTTAAATAGGAACACTGAAATGTCTGAAGAGTGTTGATTATAATGCATATATTTAAGCTGAAAACTGATCCTGATTATTTGATTTTTTTTTCACTTTGAGTAGCATTGGAAAATATGTCTTGGCTACTTGCCTTGCCAACTGTTTAAATTTATAGGACTTTAAACAGTTTGTGGAAAAGAAAATAGCAAAATGTATCTTAAAAAGACTATATGTGGAATCTTATATATTCCTAAATTATCTTTTTGGCTTTACATTAGAATAAATGAGTATAGATACACTAAAACTTCACACTTGCATGTTCTCAATAGACAAAGGATCCGTGAAGAATGATGAAATACTGAAATGTGCTCCCAGTAGACACTGTGGGTACTGTTCTTTTCTGTGCTTAGCAGTAGTTGAAAAATGCAGCAAAAGAATGTTATATGTGAAAGCAAATGAGCATATAATTAATTAAATTTAGAGAGAGATTCATAAAATACACATATAGACATGCAAAGCAGTATACAAATTTCAGCTAAGTAATGTAAGTTTTTTTCCTTGTTAAAGAATTAAATGTAAAAGTCAGAAAAGGTTAATTTGAAGATAATATCTGCCTCTGATTCTGAGAGAGTAATTTCCTGATCTCAATGTGATTTCCCCAAGGAAAGAAATGAAATGAATGAAATAGAACCTGTCTCATCTGGATAATTCTGTGCAGGTGACTTAGTTTTTAGGTCTGCTAACCATATTGACAGGCTGATTGAAAAGGAGTACAATTTTATATGCTATCATACCACTAGGTTGCAGCACTGGTACAGGGGGTCAAATTAAGATTGAACTGTTGTTGAATAGTAGTAATGGGGTGAATATGGGGTTATGATAATATTATTTTTTAATTCATTCATTACCACCTGAAATGATGTTTGTGAACACCAGGGTGTTTTAACTGGACTTCAGAATATGTCCTTCATAGAGTTGAAAAAACCTGCTGAATAGTTCATTTGTTGACATTATTATTAGTTATGTGACTGATAGAAATGGAAGAAAAACACTGATTATTTGGGCAGAATATAAGGGTATAAGGAACACGTTGTGAGTGACTTCAGTGAACCACATGAATATTTATTCTGTATTACCATCGAATTTGCTGTGGGCTTTTTACTAACATACTATTTGATACATCGTTTATTGTAAAGGAGGAAAATTGAAATTAGAGAAATAAAAACCATCTTTTTATGAGCAGTTTAAATATGCCTGAAAATTTTATGAAGAGTGACTTCAATGCCCGTAAGGATGCCACACCATAGCACACTTTCATTTGCTCTGAATAGTGTGTAAATATCAATGAAAGCTCAAAATGAAGGTACAGTTCACTGAAACGTTGGGTGATTGAAAAACACACATGCTGCACATCCTGAACCTTCAAATCTACTCATGTGAACACTTGCTTTTTGAGAAAAAAACCCATAATTCCTCTACTGACCAACTTCTGGAAAAACTTAAAAGCAAAAAGAAAGAAAAGAAGAAGCAATAGTATTCTGAGCTCTAAACATCCTCCAAATCTCTCTTTAGGCCAAGAGGAACTCCTGTATTAAAAGTTGCTTGCTTTTTGTTCCCTTCAGATACATCTCTTCAGCTTTGAATCCTCAGCATGGTGACTTCCCTAACATGCCTGTTTCTGTGGGTTCATGACTACAATAGAGCAATAAAAAAAAATCATCATCTCTAGGAGCTGTGTAATTATAGTTACCAGGCTGCATTACTGCACACAGAAAAAAAAAAAAAAAAGAAAAAAAAAAATCTACAGAACCTGAACACTGTTTTTTTCTTTGCTGTTTTCATCTGGTGGGAAGCCAGAACACCACCCAACCAAAGGCTATTGAGCTTTCATGTTCTCTCTACTGGCCTATCAGTCTATTTTTTCATATGTGGGCAGTCTGGCAAAAATTTGCCAGTTGAAGCCTTAAACACATTTCTTTTTACATTCAGTCTTCCTGATTATTAAATGTCAGAGACAATTACCTCAAATGTGTGTGTGTTTGCAGTAGAGGTAAAACAGGGACAACCCTTATCTTAAACAGGGCTTGCATTCTTGCAAGCAGAATACTGTAAAGTTTCTTAATTTAACTCATACTTTTATTATTGGACTTTTTCTGCAAGTCCCACTACCGTTTCTTGCCTTTATTAACTTACATGAAATAGCTAATGTTTATCATTTTTTTGTTAAAGAAGTGTGTCCAGCAGGAGGCATAAAACTCTAGTATCATCTCTGAGGTACTTCCCAGCTTGTCACAGGGCATCTGCTCTGGGATATAAACTCAGGTCTGCTATCTGGAAGTGTGCACCATGTACCAACAGGCTCCATCAGGGAAACACAAAGATTTAAGAAGTTAATTAGATATAATGTAAAGCAACATGGGAGGTGTCCTTTTCAATATTATTCCCACATGTACATCATTCTTCATGTGATGTTTTTATTTGTAACTTTATTATGGCATCTCTTAATTGTAAGTCAAAGTGAATGTTGAACCATATTTAAAACAGTAGGGAATCATGTAATGAAGAGAGCATTTATGTGTGTTTATGTAAAGGCAATGATTCAAAAATTAATTGAAAATAGATATTTCCAGAATTCTGTTGCTCAAAAGCTACAACTGTGTTCTTCTGTTTTCCAAGAAAACAAAAAAAACCTCTCCAAATATTTTCTCATGAAGAACTGTATATGGTATGATATATATGAATATAGGTGCATGTATGTTTTATGATTTTACTGTTAATGTTCCATCACCTACCACGTTACAGATTGGGTTTATTGAATCATCCTATTGCACTGCTTTGCATTACAACATAAAAAACATTACATACCACCACTTATCCAGACCAGATCATGATCCTTAAAGATGAGTGCAATCCTCATGAACTCTGCAATACTACAATGTCCAGATTTTTTGAATACGAAGAATGTATACCAATGTAATTTGCAGCACTACTAGCAAGACTCAAAATGTAGTCTCCGGGAGGACTGTTAATTTTTCTCCCCCAAAACAACATAAAATAAATATACAACTGAACTTTTTATTTTGTGCATGTGTCTACCACACTTAAGTAGTTCAAATATTTTTATCTATTTAATGTATGCAAAATTATCATATTAATTGTTACGTTCTCCTAACAGCAAGCACAAATAAAACAGATATACCTGTGTCTAGGAAACTTAGCTGCTGTGCATTCTGTCATTAGTTCCTCTAAGTATCACAGCCAATTCTTACTTCCACTGGAATCAAGAGAGTTTTGAACATTTCATGTCTTACACAAAAAGCAAAATACTTGGCATAAATCTATGAGTTTTTAAATGAGAGTGAGAAAAGATATAAGAACCCAAAGTAAGTGTAATTATTTGGAGGTAATATTGAGAATAGAGGGAGGATGGTTAAGTTTATTCTGCTTCTAAGAATTCCAAGAAAAATTATTCCGTAAATGTATAAATTTGTTTCTTTTAGAAGTGGTGACCTGCCATTTCTTTGATGCCTTTTCCATGGTGCGTGGAATTGGGAACCCTAAATGCACATCCATTTTATCTCTGTGTCACCAGAAAATTAGTTAAAAGCAGACATTTAGATTAGCTATTAGGAAGAAATTCTTTACCCATAGGGTAATGAGGCACTAGAACAAGTTGCACAGTGAAGATGTGGATATCATATCCACACCTGGTGGGTGGCATCGCTGCCCATGGCAGGAGGGGGTTGGAACTGCATGATGTTGGAGATCTTTCAGCTCCCTTCCAACGCCGCCCTTCCTATGACTATGATAAAACGTCATTGATTCTCTACATCATGAAAATTATAAGTAATACATTTACTATAAGTTTACATGTGCTAATTAGATTGATAAGATTTAATTATTAAGCTAATGCTGGGTGTTTGTTTGCTTGTTTCTTTTTTAAATGTTGAGTTTATTCAGAAGATTATCTGGACTTTCAGATTTTAGAAGTAATTGCAAAATGAAACCCAAGAAAAATAGAAAGAATAGAAAGAAAAAACCCAACAGAATATGTTTAAAACAAAAAATCCCGAAACATGATGTATTGAAGCAAGAGAATGACAGTATTTCAGTTCTTACTTCCTTTCCAGCTGTAAGAATAAGATTTAATAAGAAATTATTTAAATAATCTTTTACAAAAAGTTTACATCATGCTATAGTTCATATTTTCGTTATGAGTACAGATATCTTCTAAATTTTTTTAAATTTCATTTAGTAGGGAGAGGGTTTTTACATGTTGATACTGTTGCATGCTATATTGTTTTTTCATGCATTATAATTTTGATTCTGTGACGTAAGCTATGCAGAGCTACTAGCCTGCTCTCATGACTTTCTGCTAAAAAATAAAAGCACTGTTAATCAGAGTAGTCTTGTAAGACTTTAGTAGTAGTAAGTAATAGTGTAGACCTCAATTTATGAATGAGTTAATGGGGTACACCTAATTACTTTGCAGCCAAATAAAAAAATTTACTTGCTTCTGAGATTGCAGAAGACATTTCATTATGACATAAAATATATTTTAAGATGTGCTTAAGCATATTACACCCAAGTTCCCTAAATATACTACTGCTTCCCACTTCCCATGGCCAAGTTTTAAATAGTGTTTTTGTCTTCTAATTCTGTTTCTCTTAGGGATAGTTTCCACAGGCTTTTGGCAGAAATTCTAGTGTCAATAAAAGAGTGGGATGTAGAACACTATCGTGAGAACCACTTTAGGGAAGTGTGATTTTTTTCCCCTCTGTTGGACAAAGGTTTTTTTCTGACATTGGCATGCTGAGATGTGCTCTTTCCCTTGAGTAAGAGTATAGTGCTCATGGTGAAGATAGCACTGAAGCTGGCATATTGATTAAAATGGGTGAACAGAGTCCCAAGCATTTTAGGTACATTTGGTTCTCTCTATGACTTGGGAGCATTTTATTAAGTTTCTGATTAAGAAGTTGAAAACAATTGTACTATGTGTTACTGGAGCTACTTTTTTTTTCTGGTAGTCACAACTGAATGACACGTGAACAGACAGGGATAGATGGATTTTCCTTTCCAGTAGTACTCTTTCATAAAATTGCTTATTCTGATCCTTCAAATTTCCCTTCTTAAGTGGTTTCAAATGAAGTAGTACCCTGATCCATTTGATTAATTTGAGAAAACCTTTTTTAAGGTGGAAATGTATTCATTTCTGGTTTGTTTATTTGTTTATGTTACTTAGAGAGTCTTTAATCATTCTGATGACCAGAATAAACTGATCTCTTCTCTAAAATTTAAGCACAGTGTGTCGAATACATGTACAGGATGGAAAATTAAGACAAAATCATAAATTTCTTCTTTCTATCCTTGATTAGCAAGGCATCTGAATCAGTCTGAAACACGTGTGCTATTTAGTTATCATTATAGTGGATTAAAACTGGGATATTAGTTATGAGGAAAATAAAATGAAAAAAAAGTGATGTCATAATGGCATGATGACAGGAAAAAAGAATACTTTAAAGTATTCAATTCTATCTAAGTAAACAGAATTCATCTCAATGATTCTAATATTTAATCAAGCGCTGACTTCTCAAGGGTAATCCATTAGTGCTTTAAAGTATATGAGCTAAAATGAAGTGATGTGCAGAAAAAGTATTTGAAGGTAGCTTAATATGTTTCTGTACAATCAGAAATACTGGCAATGAAGATCAGGACAGTACTGACACAAACATATTTCTTTTATAATCTTAACATTTTTCTTTAAAGGAAAAAGCTATCGTGACTTGAAATTTGCTGTGGAATTTTTAGTTTTATTTTCTGAGATGCTTGGTTTCTTTCTGGTTGGAGGTTATGAACTGATTTTAATAGTTGTTTTTCTGGAATTTTAATAGATAAATGTGCTACATGAAATAATTGCTAGTGAAGTGATTATGGTTAGAATTTTTTTGTCCTACATGGGGCTATGGGGTTTGGTTTGGTTTATGCAGTTATCCACTCCAAACTGTTCATGTCAGTAATAGTCTTCATAAGGGATGAGGTTTTGCTGTGGGAATAGAAAAGAATTCATTTGACAATATGATATCCTACAAGCTAGAAATAGTTTCTTTAGTTTTCACATTATATACCACACAGCTTTTTTAAAAGTTCACTATATTTGAGATCAACTTTTTTTTTTTTTCCCCAAGTGCAGTTGGGAGGGAAAATTGAGTGGAGTAAAGGAATAATTCATAATGCATATGTTGTTGAAGTTTCAAAAATGTTCCTTATGGGAAACTATACATTGTTGATGGTTTTGGAGTTATTTTTTCTTGTGTCTGTTCAGTTTTTATTAATATACTGAATATGTCTTTAGTTCCCTGTCCAATAGCAGAAGTATATAATTCTAAATGTCCACAGCTTATTCTTTGCAATTTGTAGGAAACTTAAGCTTTAGTATAACAATTTTTTTCTCCATTAACTCTATGGTAAGTCTCTGCATTTCAGTAGTTAGTCAAAGTAAGCAGAATAATATCCATAACTTGCTAACAAAATTGCAAGTCAAATATTGAAGACATTTCTTGTGCAATTCACTGAAAAGTTTGTTCAGATGGGAACCTTAGGAATGCAGATATTTTTAATCTTTTGGTGCCATCTCGTGGCAAGAGGATAATTATATGAAACAAAGAAGTAGTCTTTTCCAGCACATATTTTCTAAGCTTACCAACAATATACCTTGCTTTGGAGAGAGATATGTATGCATGAATTTTAATAGTGACTGTATAATAACAAACCAATTAACGCATAGGATGAAACTATCTTTGGTTTTTGGGTTTTTTCCTTTTGATGAGCCTATGAGTATCGATTTGAGAAATCTCGCAAAAATTGACTGTCATTACCACGTAGAAATAGATTTTTAGTCTGCTGCATTAGATCTCTGTAGCATACTTAACTGGTTCAAGGCAATTGTCAATATATTTTTATTGTAGTAGTGCATTACATCTCTGTAGAATACTTTAATACTTAGCTATCTCAAGGCAATATTCACTTCAGCATCCTGTAATGTTTAACAGAAAGCCAGGGTCTGTGATAACATTCTTGTTTTTCATTTTATTTTCTGGTTTTGGCTTGGGAAAATTCATGCCAGCCTCCATTAAAAAAAAGACCAAGAACACCACAGGAATGCTGTATGTTTTCCTGGTATTTTCATTGGGATTCAGCAAAATGAGTCATTTTGGTTGTGCTAAATGAGTACTAGCTTAATACCTGGGGGTTTTAAAGATAATGCTTGTAGGTATCTGCAATCAGTACAGATCACATTCTTTCTCAATTTCTGAAGGAGTTTTCTGTGTGATAGTCCATATTTGCTTACTTATCTCTAGCTTCCAGTCTGATTAAATTTTCTAGATGCAAATATACTATTCTCTGTAAAGAGCTGGAAAGAGAATCAAGCTAGAATGAAGAGAAGAATCATAACATTAATGTAATAAGATACAAAATTTCAACAGTTTTATACAGGTATGTGGTAATGTGATTATTTACTCCTCATCCCAGTAAAACTCTCTTAAGTATTGAATACTTCTCTCTCTTTCTGTATCTGCCTCCTGTAATAGACTTTGCCTACAAAATTAAAGTGGTAAGCGACTTAACAAAAGAAAGAGTTGCAATTGCTCATTCCAGTGAGTTAACATGATATGAATTCCCTTACAAGAAAGAGAAATCTAAATATGTGTCATAGTTTTGATAGAAACACAGACAGAAAAGTGTGAAGCTTAAGGCCTTACAAATGAAATCTTAAAAAGTTTTCTAGAAAGTTATTTACCAACATTTTATCTTCTTAACTTATTCTGGATTAATACACATCTGTTTATGCATGTCAGTGTAATTTTCTTGCTGTTACATTTAATACAAACTTAGAACAGAATATTTTAAAAACTATATAAGAGGGGGAAAGTAAAATTCTGTTATGTGTTTTGAAGGGGTGTTTCTACATTTGGCTTAAGGCATTTTTAAAATGTACTTACTTCTAAAAGCTTCAGCTAAGGCAGGCATGCTTCACCCGAAACATGGAATGAGATGGGCAAAAAGCCAAGCACAGGTACAGAAAGATGATGTAGCATGTCATAAGTCACCGAAGAGGAAGTCTCGCATGAGATGAGGTTAAGAGAATTTGCAGATAGTGTTATGTGGATAAGAGGGAGGTAAAATCAATTTAAGGGATAGAAAAAATATGTAGATAGGAAAGTGTATCAGAAAGGTGAAATAATTCTATCTATCAATGTCTTCTTTGAAGTTGGGGAGGGAAGAGGAAACATGGTCAATTGAAGTGATTCTTCGTATCTGTGGAGCTTCTGGAGGTGAAAAGAAAAGCTAATGATTTTGTGATTATCTTCAGAAAAGCCTGGAAATATGTATAAGACAATTTCAGAATATGTTTTTGAAAGAATTGCTAGAATTTCCTCATCTCTGTTGTAAAATCCATTGTATTCCCTCTCTGCAAATTGCACCTGTTGAACAGTAGATTTTGCTTTTCCAATCTCAGTGTGCATAATTTAGTTAGAATTTTAGGTAGGTAAATACATTATTTATGCTGGAAACTGTTAGATCCTATGTATAAAGGGGAGACTGAAAAGTGTCTGTCACCAAACTTGTCTAGATGATCAAAAGGAAAAAATGCTTTTTAAAACTGTTTCTAGGGTTATTCTGTCAGATAAGGTTGATGGCTGATCTGTGGAACTTGTGTATTTAGTGTGTTCTCCTGACTGTCAAAATTATTTATATCTAGTGTGACGACCAGTTTCTCTAAGCAACACATACCTAAGCTGTGGCAGTGAAAGAAAAAAATTCATCCTGCTGTATAACTGTAGTAGTAAATAACTGACATGTTTCAGGGCCCACGAGCCTACAGAAATTTTAAACAAGACATAAAGGTCACAAAAGCACAGGTTCCTGACAATCATGGGTGCTGTTCTTACATGCACAATGTGGGTGTACCATCTTTTCAGACACCTGCAGAAACAGTCTGAATGAGTTTGTAGCTATGACGTTGTCCTTCAGAGATTGCAATACTAAGGACAAACTGGGAAGGGCTATCTAAATAGAAAATAGTGACACTGATATGTAATTTTTGGCATTAGGTTAAAAGATCTTACCTTTGCCAAAGTAAACTTGGTTGTTTTCTTGAGAAGATAAACACAGAAGCGTAAGTATATATAACCTGCAAATAGAGCACTTTTTTTTCCTTTCCTACCTTTTACAGTGTAGAAATAATTTAAGTTGCCTGAGGTATGAATATAGAAATAAGACAAAAATTAAAATTATCTCTTATTGGATTGATGTGATGAAGTAAACATGCATCAGAAACAAAACCGTGTTTTCCTGCAATGGATTTATATCCATCCTCTCTGATGTAAAGGACTGTGAAAAACTGTCATGGAGATAGCTGTCACTTTTTAGTATTGTTAAGAGAATTCAGGAAACAAAAGGCAAAAGGACTTGTAGTTCCTTAAAAATGGGAATGAAATAATGAAATGTCCAGCTTTAACAAATTTTAAAACATTATTTTTCCCTGATTTAACCATAATTTCTTAATACCCTCACAATGTCTTGTGCAGGATAGAGACATTTTCAGAGAAACTAAACTCTTATATCTCTAGAAGTGTCTCTCTAACAGCATTCAATCAAGTTCTCCTCAGCCAAAGGAAGAAAACGCCCTTATCTCCAGGTATTCCAGAAGCCTTGATGATAGTTTTAGACCAGGCTGCAGCTCTTTTCTGGGTCCTTAGGTGTTTGTGACAACTGATTTACATGAGAAAGGAATGGTGACAATGACCAGCTCTCCTGCTTCTTTTTTGTTAGTCCACATTGCTATCCACAAGGACTTCACAGATTTTACTCTTTGAAAAGACCATAATAAAGTCTGTCCTGCTACTCATTAAAAAAAAAAAAAAAAAAAAATCCTGAAGGAGCGTAAATAAGGGTTAATCTGCCTCTTTCTGTGTGTTTTGGTACTTTCTCTGAAAGGCATTTTGGTTAACAGCAGCAGTCAGGTGCTCTTGTCAATTAGGCCATGCTTGAAGTGCTGGGTGCTTGTTCAGGCGGAAGAGTCATGCATGTGAAGAACCAGGAGACTCAGGGCTGGACAGCACTGCAGAAGCTCCTCAATGTCAGAGGATTTCTGATGCCCTCTTCGTAATTCAGGGAAAGAGTTTGCCTCCAGGAAAGACTGAAAGCCATCTCCTACTATGCATTGCAAACCTGGAGTTTGTATGCAGAACACCACAGGAGTTTGAGGGCCAGGGTATGTTGATAAATTCATGTGCTTCTGTGCAGGGGGAGACCCAGCATTCCAAAAATTACTTATGCTTGTGTTTAATTTCCATTACTGTTGACAGGATTTGATCAGATATACAAAGTTCAGCACATTTACTTTATTTTTTTGTTTTTAATTCTGTCCAGATATGTACACACTTGTGCGTTGGGCAACTGCATCCTTAAACAAAGCTGTGCCTTATTCTGAGACTAATTTTCTAGCAGAAAATAAGAATGAAACAGCCCTGTATTTTTGAGGTTAACTTTTTCTAACTTCCAGTTAACCATCAAACTTACATATTTGTCTCAGCTAGTGCTTAGTAGTACTATGTTCAGAACTTAGAATGTTTCAGACACTTCATTGGTTTCCCCCTTAATTTTAATAAAAGGGTAATTTTAATTGCTCACATAATTCTTAGAAGGCAGTGACTTTTTTCATAGTCTTTAAATGATGTCCGATTAGTATTTGTCAGGTAGTTGATTTAATTGATTTAAGGACTGCAATGAGCAGCCTGCTTTAGTAATGAAATGAAGAGGACAGTTGAAATGATTGAATTTTATATAGAATACACGTGATCAGAGCTTGTCCTGGAAGAGAAGTGCAAAATGAGAAGTTGCGCTGAGTTGAATATTCTTATTGCCTAGGAAGTACTTGATTGCACTTTTGCTTCAGGGTACATTGAGCAGAAATTTTCACATCCAAAGCAATATACAAAATTATATATTTAATAAGAAATAATAAGTAACTAATAAGTTACCTCACTGAAATACTTCAGTGTTGTAAGTCCAACACTCCCAAATATTTTAGAATTATTAAATCTTCCACATAAGACTAAATTATGAAATTATAGGGGAAATCAAATTACAAGCCTTTTTAATACACATATTTTACTCCTAGAATTTTAATGATTGTTGCATTATCCTTTATGTGTTTCTGTTCATAGAATTTCCAAAATTATAAGCAGTATTTTTGTAATGTTTCCTATATTCTAATGTGGCCTAACTCTTACTCAGTTCTTGATCAGTGGCTTTCTTTCTGTGCTGTGGGTGCTGGTATTTCGAAGTTCCTTTTATGTGTCAAGTTCTTTGCTTAGGACAAACTTCTTATGTTCATTGCTTCTCACTTCATATTTCCTGTCAATCACGGATTTTTGTCTTTCATCTGTATGATGTAATATAGCAAATTAACAACTGAATGCTTTGAAATTCAATTAACAATTGAGTGCTTTGAAACAATTGGTGCTTGTGAACAAATGGTTTACTGTGACAGGCTAAAAAGAGTCTGAAGTCCTCTGTGAGAAACTTTGTTATGTAGCTAAAACATAGAACACTTGTTTTTTAGCATCAAAATACATTAATGTGGGCATACAAAATTTCTGTTGTAGCGGGCCGTTAAGTACTGTCATACCTCTTCCAGGTATTCCCTTCCTGGGCTCTATCACCAGGATCCACAAAAACTGGTTAAACTTGAACAGACCTAATTGGTGCAGCAATGCCCTGAAACCATGTAAGAGACCATATGGCACAGTAGCAAGGAGAAACATTAGGAAATTGTTCAGACATCAACAATCACGTGATAAGTCCCTTTACATCTATCCATAGGAAAAGACTATCTCTAGGTATAAGTACTCCCATGCAGATAATTCTTGGAGATGCCATGATACTTTGCATGTGCTTACAATTATATTTTTTTCTAGTGTTTCTTCAGTCTTCTGCTAATTTTTAAACATTGATTTTATGGTGTACTTTGGTGTTTTAAAGAACATTCAATGTTATCAAGAGTGTTCATGATGTACAGCTATAGTTCCTGGATAGTTTTCAGTGCATAAAGACTATTATTTATGAAGATTTAATTAATGATAAAGAAAAGTCAGTCTTTATCACATATCAGTTTTTAGCTACTTATAGGTATGTGAAGTAATGGGGGTTATTGAGTTGAAACAGTTTTTATTCATAGGTACTGACCTCTTATTTATTTGTGCACTGCCAGTTTGTTTGCAAAACAGCAAAGGCTTCAGAATTGCTGAAGGGCTTTAGGCTGTTTTTTGTCTATTTAATATACTATAATTAAAGAATACAGCCACCACCACCACCACCCTCAAACTACATCCACTTTGTTCAGTCTGTAATCCTATTACCTCCTAGAAATGTGTGTTTATATATAGGTGCTTGGGTAGCACATGAAGATTATTTAGTGAAATACAAATTAAATCCTAATTCCATAACTGGTGGGTTTTTTTTTTGTTTTGAACTCAAAACTAACAATCAATATTCAGCCTAGAGATGGAGCACTGCTATTACCATTGTATAACAAACAAAATCAAGTCTTCTTGATCATTTGAGATTATCAAAAATTATAGAATACAGTTACGAGTGTATAGGTGTTGAGAACAGCATTCTATCTCAGTTTCATCTTGGAATTTTTCCTATTAATTGGACTGCTCTTCATATAGTCTCTGGGGCTCTTTCTTTGTAAACACATCCTGGTCAGATTTGTTTATCCTCTTCAAAAACCGTCCATTTCCTTGAGGTGCTGTGTCATAATGCTTGTGGAAGGATTGAGAAAAAAAGTGTTCATGGGGCAAAGAATAACAGGCATGTCTGAGCTGTGTATTGGGAGGTGAAACACGTAACCCAGGGTACATATGATGTACAGTTCTCTGGAGATGTGCAGCTTTACCCATTTAACACTGCACAGGAGTGAAAAGCAAACAAAAACATATTTCTATAGTGTTTTGGTGTTGGGCTTCCAGCACTAAGTAAGACCTATGTAAAAACTGCCAAGTCTAGGTGCTTGAATTTTCTTGTACTTTTGGAGATCTTTCTACGGAATTCTGTGTATGGAAATGTTGTGGACTGTTAGAAACTGTAGCAAAGATAAGGCATTTGTAAACTAAGACCACAGAATAACTCACAGAGTTTGGAAATAACCTGTGCTAACTCAGGTTCATACCTGTCCCCTGGCTATGTATTGTATTTGTATGCTTAAGTAAAAAACATGGCCATATATAATAAAATAAATCCAGAAACTTTCAAGTCTGATGAAGTAGTTTGCCAGTTTAATAAAATNGCCCTGAGTTTTTTTTTTGGTGTTTTTTCTTTCTTTTTTTTTTTTTTTTTTTTTTTTTTTTAAAGTAAATTAAGCAGTGTTGATTTGTTTCCTCTGCTTCTTTCCACCACGGTCTCTTCAGAAACATAACATTTTATGTTTGATGCTAAATGACATGTCACATTAGATCTAAGTGTGATTTGAAACAGCTGAAATATCCAAGAGAATCAAAGATTATATTGGAAACAGGTCATTCTTAATAGCAATGCACTTTTCTTGCGATTTTTCCTTGTTCGGACAGCATTTCTTCTGCATGCTTAGAATCATTCCATCTTTCTTTCCTTGAAGACACAGTGGGTACATAAGCATTAACCATTTTGTGTTCAGGCCCTTGGGCTGTTTCCTGTTTCCAGTGAGGTTATAAAGTACTTCTGAAAATCCAGGAGTCTAAAGTGACAGCTCTAAAAAAGCAAACGTAAGGTGAGATACTACTAAACAAAATATGAGTAAGCATTTAGTTTTTCAAATTATGTTCAATCCCTAGACAGCTGTGAAAGCCAGCCTGCAAATACTACTGATTTTATGTTGAACCTGCATTAATGGAACACTTAGTTGTTTTTGATTTCAAAAAACAGGGTCAGTGTGATTAAGATTGGCTAAAAAATCTTGGTTCTCTCTCTTTGTTCGGTTATTGTGTGGATGTGAAACTTATCTAAAAGTATACATTACATAATAGCCTTCTATTACTTTTTTCTGTCTAAATAAAATGAAGTTCAAGATTGGTCTTCTGGGTATAGCACTTACAAGATTAAGGGTGGATAGAGGTAGAAAAGGAAGTTAATCTCCAAGACAGTCTTAAGAGATGAATTGTACTATGTTAATGTGTGCTAGTTCTGTCTGTAGAGGTGATTATCATAAAAATACAAAAAAAAAAAAATTTAATTCACTGGGCTCGGGTTTGTGATTTGTCTTTTTTTTTGTTTTCTTCTCAGTTACAAATCATCTTATACATTACTTTTTTCACGTTCAGTAAATATGGACAACAGATTAAACCCTGTCTCGTTTACTGAAGTCTTTTATATTTCTAAGTTGTAACTTGTTCTCCCCTCTCACACACATCTTTTTCTATAATGTAGCAGCATCAGTTTGTTCACTTGTGCCAGGATAGTCATGAGAGTTCCTCTTTGCCTTCTCCACTCCTCTTTTAAGATGTGGTGTTCAAAATAATTTTTCTATTTTAGGTGAGCCCTTCCCATTGTTGCTTGAGTAGAGAAGGCATACTTTATTTTTCTTATAAGTAGTAATTCTCCTTATATATCAGGTTTTTTTTTTTTTTAATCCAGATGATGCCGTTAAATCATATTCAGTGATCTTTGCCTCATGAACATTAAGATGGTTGACATTTAGTAATTTTTCTCTGTCCACCAGGCATGATAATTATTCAATCATAGGAAGAATTTAGAGAGGAATTGGAGTGGAAAATATATATTTTTAATCAGAGAATGACTAATTATTCTGAAGCTGCTTCAGCCAATTCATGTTCCATAGAAGTAGTAAATTCATTAGTCCCATGCTTTGAAAACCTGTAAATTGCAGTGAACAGTGTGTGGTCCTTGAGAATGCCTGATTCTCATGCTGAGCTGGTTTTATTTTATCAACATGTTAATGTGCTGCTGCTGGGTTGCTGGGTTTTCTGAATGTCTTATCACTGAGTCATCCCATAACTTAACAGTTGCCTTGCTTACAGCTGCACACTTTGTCCACTGCTGTTCCACCCCCTTCAGGGCGAGTTTACATCACTTCTCACCTAGAAATGGTTTATGGATTTCTTCAGTGTCTCATGTCTCTTAGTTGTAAAACATATTGTAACACAGCTAAGGGTGGTCGTTCACATCTAAATTCTTCAATTAATCTTTCCTGTTTAATGCAGAGATCATAACATCTTACTGCCAATATAAATTGTATTAGCTACCTGTCCTGCATTTATTTGTAAAAGGAATGCTGCTGTGATAACACACTGCATTCTCCAACTTCGTTCTATCTGTAAAACACTGTTTCTTCACTGAGTATTGAATCAAAATTTTCAATCTTGCTTCTATTCCTAATTCTCTTACAGAATTATTTTATCCTAGATAACTCTGACTTTTCTTTTTTGTGCCTTGACTTTGTCTATTTTGCCTCTTTCTTTCCCTGTTGTTCCTTTATACTTATATTTATCAATAGAATGTGTTTTATATTTTTGAGGTGTTTGCTTGGCTATGTTTTGAACGAAATTACAGTGGCTTAGCCAAAGTCTATTCTTTACTGCATTTTCTATTCCACTTTTGCACTACAAAAGCTTTTGTTTGTGCCATGCAGTTTCTTCCAAAAATTACTCCTCCTTTGGTCTTCTTGTCTTTCCTATACATAATATTATCATAATCTTCCAGCCCTGTGGGATCCTGCACCAGCTCTCTATTATGCTTTATTATGTGGTTTTGAACTTTTGAAACAAAAAGCGGTGTGTTTTTCTAGGTTTGCTCACTGATGGGTTTTCTGGCTTAAACCGATGTCGAAGATGTTAGACGCCTAATGAAGTACCTTCTTCACCCTGACTTGCTATCACCTGTGCTTTTTACCTTTCTTGCCCCTAGACTATTATTTATTTTATCTTATGTTCCTTTTTCCTATCTATACCTAACTTACATGTTTGTGTTAGCATACCCATGTTTCATCTTTAGAATCATTTTTACTAAGCTAGTACACAACTTTTCCTTCTTTATTCCCCTCCAGGTCCCCTAAGAAAAAAATCATCTTTATTTAATAACTCAGTGAAAAATGTCTCCTAAGTGAGGAAGACAAAGAAGTCCAGATGACACAATCAGCCATAGATTTATTTCCAGAATTTTTTTCTATAGAACTGGAGGTTTTTTTCCTTATGACAAGGTTCTCTCTAGAAGGTAATGAATAAAAGGAGTTTGTTAATGAAAAGACTAAGATGTTTTTACAGATGTTGACACTGTGCAAAAAGCTTGCATACCTTGGCATGGATGAGCATTCGTAGCAGACCTAATCAATTTGCATAAATAAAGCTCTTGGAAGGGAAATTAAGTTGGAAAAGGTTATGGAACAGGATTTGGAAAAAGCCCGAGGCACAGAGACATTGAAGAGGCTGCTGTCCAGTTGCAGAGCAGAAGGGACTCACGTGCAGCACCTGTCAGGCCTGAGGATGCAAATGACAGCAGCAATGCTGCTGCTGTGATCTGGTTGCTCTGTGACATGACTTCTTGCTGACCTCATTGTCTGTCAATGGTCAGACATCCTATCTCACTAGCTGCCAGAAAGGTGAAAAATTTTCCACAGTGTGAGAGTGACTTTCTATCACATTCAGTGTATGGAACTTTTTTAAACACCTTTCTCTTTGAATACTGGTGTACTTTTTGTGGTTTTGGTATTTATTTTCTTCGCTATCGTAGAGCTGTCTGTCTTAAAGACTTCCACTGAGTAATGTGGAAGGAGGGATTGCAAATTGGAAGGTTTGTTTATATGCACTAGAAGAAATTACACTTGAGTTCTTCAATCTTGACTCATATAACAGTTATTAGAGATGAGATATCTGTTTTACTCTAAAATGTTTTAAGAAGAGGGAGGAAATCATTGCTTGACATTTTCACTAAGTTTTGCTAATGTGTATATATATATTTCATAATATTGTAGTTCTGTGCTTCTCATCACTGAGGAAAAATATCCCCGTAGTTTCTTTCAAAATCATAATATACACTTTAATTACATATCACATTTTCCTCTGAGTAGCATCAGTGAATATCTTTAGCAAGTACACTTCAGTCACTGAAGTAGCTGGCTTTTTGTTGCTGAAACTGAGAACAAATCCTTGACATTCTTGTAGTAACATAAGGATAACGCTGTCACTGACATTAGATTCTTATGCTAGTCTGCCTTTCTCAAACAGGTGTTTGGAAAAAGGAGTAAAAGAAACATCAGAGATAAAAAGAAGCTGGGTAAAAGAAAGGATAGATGTCAACATGCCAATGAAAATCCATTTTCAAAATACAGGCTAGAGCAAGTAACTTGTGAGTGACACCAGATGGAAATTGGAAAAGGGAACACAATGAGTCATAAGAATAAAAACATTCAATGGGATGTATTACCATTTAATTTATGTGACTTTACAGCCTCCTAAGAATCACTTTTACTTTCCATTTGGAGCCATTGATCCATTGGACGTTAATAAATTGATGTAGGACCTCAAGTAACCTTTCTCCTATGTTTGTCTAAAGTCCTAACCTTCTTGTAATTGCTTGCTTTAGTGTAAAGCAAGCTATAAATGAAAATAGGAAATTTAAAGTGCTCAGCATTGCTTCCTGCCATGCTGACACTAGCTTTGGATCAATGCATTTTTTTCTTGGCAGGTGCAACAAATGATGTTTGCAGCAATATGATAGAGATCCAGTGGGACATAAGCCTTTCAGAAGTGAGAAGCTGGATGCCACCCTGTAAAACATCAAGGCAGATTGGATAAAATAGTAATTCTTTATCTACTAGTTAAGTCATGGTATGCTTTGGATGGAAATGGATTTGCTTCCCCTGGAGTGATTTTGATAACAGATGGTCAACATTTCCTATACTGACAATTCCTGGAATTTTGTTGTGCAGAAAGTGTCTGAATACATTGTAGTATGTGTACTCTTGTAGCTGTATCTTTATGGATTTATTTCTTAGCCAGCTTTTAGACAATAGTATTAATAGAAGATGGGAGATTCAGATTTTTCTGACTACTTTGTAACCCAAGAATTGTAAGGAGAGTCTATCATAGACAGGTCTATCACATTTTGTGATCTTCTATGGCATTTTCCTCCCTGCAAGTGATTTGAAGAAATCTGCTGATAAAAATGCACAGATCATCTGGTTCTTGCTATCCCAAAAGAGTAACTCTATTGAAGATAACTTTCTGTGAAGAAAAAAAAAAGATGGGTTTTCTGGCTTAAACCTGGTAGGCAGTAAGCACCACACAGCTGCTCTGTCGCTCCCCCTGCTGGGATAAGGGAGAAAAAGGGAAGGATAAAAGTGAGAAAATTCATAAAGACAGTTTAATAGAGAAAGCAAAAGCTGCTCACACAAGCAAAGCAAATGAAGGTAATTAATTCACCATTTCCCATGGGCAGGCAGATATTCAGCCATTCCCAGGAAAGCAGGGATCCATCACATGTGGCAATGGTGACTTGGGAAGACAAACAACATTTTTCCTGATGTGCCCCACTTCCTTCGTCTTCCCCCAGATTTATTGCTAAGCATGATGTCACATGACATCGGACATCCCTCTAATTAGTCAGGGTGGCCTGTCCTGGTTGTGTCCCCTCCCATCTTCTTGTGCACCCCCAGTCTACTCACTGGAGGGGTGGGGTAAGGACCAGAAAAGGCCTTGCCACCGTGCGAGTGCTGCTTAGCAACAAGGAAAACATCCCTGTGTTATCCACACTGTTCCCAGCAAAAATCCCAAACACAGCACAGTAAAAGTTATTGTAAAGAAAATCAACTCTATCATAGGCAAAATCAGTACAATGAGGAAATGAGTCAAGAGATTCTAGTATGTTATGCATCTAGTGGGATTAAGTGGTGAGATTTCTTTGCTTTTTGACATAGCTGAGTAAAAATTTTAAAGTATTAATAATTTTACAGAAATACTTTACGTTTGTCCAAGCTATTAGTTTATAGTGCCAAGAAACTATATGTAAAATATCTCAGGTATATGCTGCAAATATCTATATATTTCACATATCCAGATTTGAAAGGGTTTGCTTTCAAATACACAGAATTATCCAATTTCTGTTGTCCTAAGAAGAATAGCTTTTTTCTGGACAGTTTTCTTAGGTATCTGGGTGGTATATACATCATTATCTTTTCATTTATGAGGCCGGGATGGAAATATATTTATAACTGAACAGACACTTTGACAACATTGTTGATTCTAAGAAATGGAATTAGAGAATTATTTTTTGCAGTCTTTTTCATTTTTGATCTTTACAAGGGATATTTCACTTGCTGTTCTAGAGATTTGGTAATTTTACAGAGAATTTTATGTAGAGAAAAATGTATAGATACTGCCTAGGACAGCATCACTTGTTCAGAAATGATATCAAAGTATTGCATACAATATAGCACAAGGTAGGAATAAGTCCATGTTAAAACGTTGTAACACTTTAAGAGTCTTTAACTTCAAAGATCAATATATCATTAATCAGTTGTAATTCCTTCCAGTTTAAAAAAAAGACTGCTGTTTTAAAAAAACCCAAAGTTAAATTATTAGCTGTCCATATTTTAGTGAAACAGTCCCTTGTTCTAAAAAAAAAACCCTCAAAAAACCCAAAACCCAGGACTAGACGGTAATTGACAGGCATAAATTATTCCTATATATAAAATTCCTTGTATTTCTCTTGTACAATTTTTATTCAGTCACATTAAATACAAATAAACAGGATTTTTTTTCACACAGAAATATGTTTTGAATTCTAATTGACTTCTGATTGCAATTAAACTATAAACATTTGGTTTCCAATTATAATAGTAATTTATTCATCTTAGATCCAAAAGAGAAAAAAAGAGAGAGAGAGGTAATTAGAAAGTGTTGTAAATATTGCATGCACCATAAAATAATTACTTACGTAGAACCACAGAATTCACAGTACAACAGCTTTATTGCTATAAATCATTGAGTTTTACTGGGATAAATGTAATCCTAATCTGTTAGGAAAAATGTTGATTTTCTAGCTAACTGTATTTGTGGAAATGTATCATTTTAATTAAGACTGTTGTTTAACAAAGGAAGTAATTGGATAAACCTATAAAGTATGAATCCATTTTCCCTTTGACCATGACAGTTACCTTGCAGTTGGAATACAGTATTCCTAGATTGACAGGCAGCCTGTTGTGAGCTTGCTAGCTAAATGTGACAACATATGCACGGTTTGGATTTCGTTTTCTGGCTGTTCTGGGTGCAGTTGGAGAATCACTGGAGCAAAATATCAAGACTCGTCACTTTGGGTATGGTGTGGACAGTCAAAGACTCTGGTTATCAGAGCCTCTTGCAGCTTTGTATTTTCAGTTTGGACTAAAAAGAGCTGTTAGGCAAAAAATAGTCTTGCTGGATGTGACATGGGCCATGCAGGGCTGGTCTATATTGGTTGAGTAGCTAATATTGATTGCTACTTTATGAATGTCCAGTGGCCATGTAAAAGGAATCTGTAGTGATAGAGGAAAAAAAAAAAAAAAAAAAGAAAGAAAGAAATGAAGAAAGGAAAAAAAATAAGAATAAATTAGCAGAGTTGATTGGAGGGGACTTATCAGAGAAACACAACAGAAGTGAGTTTCCTTGAAACACAATATTGAAAAGAATTAACAATAAAATTAGTATTAAAAAGCAAAACAAAATCTTTAATTTTGTTAGTTTTCACTTGGTTTCCCTTCAGAATATTTTTTTCTATCTTCATGTAATATTTCAGCTAATATATGCTTTGCTGAATAAGCATCCCTATAGCTGCAAAATTTATACATGCACACATACTTACATACACAGAAAAAAACCCAAACAAGCACCTGTACCCAGAACTGGAAACTTTAAACTTTACCAGCTATCCAACCACCTCTCAGATGGCACTCACAATAAAGCCTTTACTGTCTAAAGAGCTCCAGTATTGTAATCCCAATTCCAAAACCGCTCATGGAATTATCTCACAGAATTCAGATGAAAAAGAAACCAGCTAACACTGAAAATCTATCAAAAACCTAATTCTCTCCATACTCATCTAACTTTTTTTTTTCATCTTGACATTCTGTTACTCCTAGTTACTTATTATTTTAACAAATAATTACAGACCATTAATTTGCTTGTATGACTATTTGCTTCATTTCATCCAGACTTCAATTTTATCTAAAAGCAGAGTTCCTCCTTTCTCTTGGCTGAAAAGGATGAAAACTCTCCATCCAATGCTCATTTTAAATAAGACACCAATAGGCACTGTAGGTGCTGTATATTACCTGCCAATTGGCAATTCACTCTATTTCAGTGTTCCAGCTTAAGACTGGTTGGCCAAAAACTGTTGTGTTTCAAAAAAGTAACATCATCAAAGTAAACCTTACCTAAGTTCTCACCTCCAAATCATTGTTTTATGAATACCAAAACCAAAACCAACCAATCAAAACCAGCCACAAACCAAAACAAAACTAACAAAAAAGCCCTCCAGAATAGTAAAAAATTACTTTTATTGTCTATCTGTTCATCTATCCTGCAGGCAATCTCTGCATACCACGAGGAAACATCTCAGATGGATGCCAAGGTCTGGGTAGTTTCCCAGGCATTCTCTTGTTTTCTTCCCCTTACAGCTTTTTTAAGAACAGCTTTACCTATAATTACATGGGATTATTCCAGGCTTTCTTAAGTCAAGTCACTGTGTCCATTCATTTTCAGTTGTTCTGAAAGATCTCTAGTTTCCAAGTTAAAACAAATAAATATTCACACATATCACTTCGGGCTAATTGTTCCTTTTAGTTTATACCATGAGCCAGACTTTTTTTGTTTGCTACTTAATCCTTCTCCTTTCAAAAGGCATTACTTTGGAATATCTTCACACCTTGCACCATGGATGTTGCTACTTCATTTATTGACACTAAGCAAGAGTTGGGGAGATGCAGGGTGCTGATTCTCTACAGTCTTTTTTTTTTTTCTTCTCAATCTCCACTTTCTTCTGTTTGTCAGTATGTGTGCTGTTAAACTATTGATTCTCCAGAAACTGTGAACTGTGCTTAGACCTTCAGGGTGCAGCCCCTCATGCAGAAGTTACAAATGTCCTCCTGAGTTTGGCTTATTTCTCCCATGTTTTGAAGGAAAGGGCTGCTTACGCTTACCCACATAACTTCACTCAATACTCCATCTGACACATAGGCTTCTTCATTTGATTCAGCAAAGCAGATATTTTCCCCATGGACTAAGGAGATTCTGCTTGTTATTCCATTTTGTAGTTGCTCATTAGTCCACACTCAATTATGTCAATGCTCTATTACTTGAGTTATGCAGCTATAATAACTTCAGTGTATTTATAGCTCTCCAGAGCATAGCTTTATCCTAGAGGTAGGAGCTTACTATTGTTTTCTTGTCTACCACACGTCCTCCTTACTGAGAAGGCAAATGATTTCACTTGACTAATAGTAAATCCATTGCTATTCATATATTAATGACCTTGTCAAGCAGGCTTGGAACAGGGTACACAAGTATAGGATACAGAATAAAAGCCTCTCAGAAGAGGATAAATGAGAGACCACTCAGTATTGTACCCTGAGACTTCAAAAAGTGCAATTTGCCTTCTTGCCTGTCACATACTTGCTCTGCAATCTCAGGTGATCTAGAATAATAGAATAATATTTTATTATTGTGCTCTGTAGAGTCAATAGAAAAGAGTATATTCATTTTCACATCATAGATGAAGCAGTAATGAATACTATAAAGATTGCTAGTGTTGCTGTAACTGTAATGATCCAAGATATTACAGATGAGGTATAATTCTTTTAATAATGTCAAAATATTTTACCAGCCTATCTGGTTGTATTTGGAAAAAAGGAAACCATCATCCAAAACATGCTTTCAGGCATAGAAGCCCTTTCTATCTGAAACAGAAAAAGTGGAGTTTATACAGAGGTTGAAGAAATTTCTCTAGTTTTAATTAGATAGCTATCAATTGCATTTATTCTGTAAAGCAAAAATGTATATACATATATATTTGTCACCAATGAAATAGATTGGTATGAAAATAGTGTTGTGTAGAGAACAAGAGATATTTAGCTCTCAAAGGAAAGAGAGATTTAGTTAGTTTATAACCTGCAGACATACAGAGGTTAAAAGGAAAGGGAGAGAGAATATAATGCTCAGTAAAAACAGAAACTTATTTGAGTTCAGTGGTTTTTGTCTTCTAGATGAGTTTTGAAGTTCTGTTCTGGGTTTATCTTTGAAAGGTGCTTCGTTGGTTACCCTTGAAAATCAAGGAGAGAAAGAGCAGAGATGAGATGACTGTTTAGAATAAAATGTCTCTGGTAGCAGCTGGATGTAGCCCTTACCAATTACCCATGCAAGGTCATTTCCAGTGCAAAGTGGTTGCTGATTTCCACCCATGTATTTCTCAGAAAAGCACACAGCAAAGAGTGTGAAATGTGTTGCATTATGGGGAGGAAAAAAAAAAAAAAAGTAGAATTCAGTGATTTAGTTCTCCAGAGAAGCATTCTTGTTGGGAAGAGTTTCTCTTTACATTATTGAGGTGGGTATTACAAGTGTTTTTCAGCACATTGGGTNTTTTTTCCTGAAATAATTTTCAAGGTTTTTTTTGGTTTTGTCTTTTTTTTTTTTTTCAGGAAGTGTTCTGCATAGATGATACCTGGACAGGAAAAAGTAGGCATGTCCTTATTTGGCTTTTATCACAAATTCAGTAGCTCTCTTATGGCTATCTCTGTAATAGTCCAACAGTCATTACTGTTTCCTCAGATGCTATAGAAAGCCAGCAAACAAACNTCAAAAGAAGTTGTACAACACAAACACGTTCTTAAATGTCAACAGACTTGCCCAGTGACTATTTCTGAAACCCACAGGTTTAACTGACTTTTCCAGCTCAGCTTGGTAGTCCAGTAGAATCTATTGCATTGGCCTTGCCTCTCGTACCTTGAAGGCTGAGACACAGAGGTTGTGTAAAACATAGAACTGTACACATACTGCAGAAAGCATTCAGAACACACTTCATCCAAGTGTGGAACCCAGGGTCAGACTATGCATAATTTAATTTATCTCATCAACGTCTACCTCTATTTTATTATACAGCAGTGTCAGTATATGTATAAATTATGTTTTCTGAGCATGAAAAGCACCCTTGAATGCTGGTGAAATTATAGTGCAGTTTTACAGTACACAGAAACATTCCTAAGTGAAAATTTCCTTCCCTCCAAAGTTTCTAATTGACCCATGTCCATCCCAGTTTATTATGCCCCTGTGCTACTTAAGAGAATATATCCTTTTACAGTAAATTTTATTATATGATTTGCCGATTTTTACAGTTAATCCTGCTGTAAAAATAATTTTGAAAAGATGTCAGATGCAGCCTGCTGTGTACTGTTCTAAAGAAAGAACCATTTGGGAAAAAGGAGCTCTTCTTGCATACCTCTTACAACAGATAGTTTCACATTGCATAGGCAACAGAAAATATTATACTGCCTAAACTGAAAACACTTCATTGTGCTGCAATGCACTGTAGATGGTCTAACGTAAGGCACAAAACGCTACACACTATTATACATTATACATTTATCTGGTATATTCTTAAGAGGTTTCTCATCATGGTTTGACATTTACAACAGCTTATGGACAAGTTATAAAGGAGGATCTATAATTCCCACTCAGTAAAAGTGAAGAAATTATGATAATTTCATCCAACCATAGAAAACTAGTATAATGAATATTAACACTCCCTACAATTTTTTTTTTTTCATAATATCAGGTCATCCTGGTCCAACAAACTGCAGTTACCCCATAAAGAGGCTTTTATTTTGCTATATAAATTGAGAACAATGCAAAAAGCCATAGCAGAGTTTTAGTATGCTAAAATAATTGCAAAGTAATTGAGCACAAGGTGAAACTCCAGGCACTTTAAGAAATACTTACAGGAAAAAATTTCAAATGCATTGCAAATGTACCTTCTTGTCACTCAAGATTTTTTTTCTTCCAAATGTGAATTTTATGACATTTGTCAATAACTGAGTGAATTTTTCAATATTTACACTTTTATTCAAATAAATGTGAGAAATAAAATCATATACTTTAACAAACTTACATAAAATGTGATCCTCTTGTTAGTTTCAAATGTGATTTTTCATGAAAAATGGTTGCTTCCATTTCTTACTGACTGCTAAGAAAGAATGTAATCCTTCTGCTATCATCTAATTAGCAGGAATGTGACTATCCATGCTGCAGGCACAGGCACTAACACAAGTTTGAGGAGCCACTGTGTAGACATCAATGAACACTTTATTAAATTACACAGTTTTCTAAGCAGGCACAGTCTCTCAATGCCCCAATTCTTTACGCTTTAGTGAACTGGCTCTGCTCTCTGAAGCTGTAAGGTTTCAGCCTGAGCTGAAGATATAAACTCCTGATGAGATTAGAGTGAGTTTTTAGATATTTGGCACGCTTCTGTGCTTATTCTATTTCCCTAATAAGGCTTAGAGTTTGCTGGCAGGTGAAAGCATTGGATAGCAAAGGCTAGGAGATTTAAAATTCCACCTGCCCTGAAGGAAAAGAATGTCTTTTCCTTAACTGTTCAGCATTATTCATTATAATTCACCCTGTTCAGGCAAACACTTCAGTAGAGGGAGAAGGAATAGTCACCAGGTCTAGATATTTAATGATCTCTCAGGTTTCATTCTTGGCAAAATTCATATGGAATTTTCTAATATTTTTATTTCCAGAAAAGCCATGGTCTGTCAAAGATGAAATGTAAGGAATAAGAAAAATAAAATGGGGCATTAACAGAACCTTTTCAGCATATTCTCTTGTGTCTAAATTACAATGTGATAGTGATGGAAGTAGATTTACTTTCACTGATAAATCACTGTTCTCATCCTACTCCATAACTCTTCAAAGAAGAAAACAGCATTCTGGAAGTTGTTTGCTGGTACTCATCAGAACAGGTCATTGTCCTCATCTCCTCCATCATTCTCTTCTACCCTTCACCCAGCCATGCTAAGTATCTGTCATGGTTTGACACTGGCAAAATGCCAGGCACCCACAAAAGGGTCTCACTTACCCTCCCCTGCTACAGCTGGGCAGAGGAGAGACAAAAAAAATTAAACAAAGGGTTCATGAGTTAAGGACCAGGAGAAAACACTCCAAGGGCAAAACAGGCTCAACTTATAGGTACAACGTTTTATTAATAACAAAATCAGAGGAGGATAATGAGGATAATAAAAAGAATCAAATACTAAAAAGCCATAACTGGGTTGGGATTTCAGTTGGGTTTTATAATATGTGAAGTAGAGGACTACCCTCTTTGTAAAAGAAAAAAGTCTACTAATAGTAAATATGGATGTTTTAGAGGACAGAATGGCTATGGGCTAAACACAAAGAGGATAATTGTTTAGGAAGAAGTACAAGGGGATGAATTCACAATGGAGGAGGAAAGAGCTAAATTCACTATCTGGGAGAGTATAGCAGACAATTTATGGGATAAATACAACTACAAAATCTTATGGAGGGAAACTAAGAGGACTGGCAAGACCTTATCTAAATGGGAGGGAACCATGTGTTTAGGACTGCAGCATTTGATGTGGAAAAGCATGTTATGCTGGCTAGCAAGCAAAAGAATTTCAGTTGCTTTTAACCCACAAAAGCAAATCTAAAAACGCTTTTGAGATGAAATCAGATAAATGGAAAAGGAAGTGGTTGATCTGGAATGAACAATCCATACTCATATACAGGAGAATAGGGTGACCATTGGTAGCAGTGGTCACTGGTAGCAGTGGCACCAGACATAGAAAGACATAATGAAAAGAAATAATGACATGGAAAAAGAAGGGATAGGGTTCTATGGGATGGAGCTTGAAAACGTCTTGAGAAATATCCGGGTCAAACCAGCTGCAGGCAGCCCATTTCTGAATGCAGTTTGCTCAGACTGTTCTCCCAATCCTTCAGTCACATCTCATTTCAGCTGCCAACTACCCCTGCAAATATATAGGAAGTTTTACTTAGTGCTTAACCAAAATCACTGTGGTTGTGATTGAAGTCAATTGCTTATCTGTGGTGTGCATTGAGAATAATTTCTTAATTTCAAGAAATGTTTTTAAAATCTACAGCCATAGCCCCTTCTTCCTCTTGTTTTCTTTCTGTAGACTGGGTAACTACGTGTAGTTGTTTTTTCCTCAAAAATAAGAATTTTTTTTTCCTAAATATTTTGTTGCCAGCCTGGTGTCCAATAATTTACATGTTTTTAATGATTAGATGTGTGGTCAAGCCTGAACACTGAATTTAAAATGAGGCTGAATGGAGAGGAAGGATTATTTCATACTTTTTAAGAATAATATTCCTGTTCACATATCTTCTTCCCCTTTTCTTTTTCNNTTTTTTTTTTTTTTTTGAGATAATTGATAAAAAAGTCCACTATATTGAAATTGTTTGGAACTATTATACTCTTTCTCCATTATTTTCTCCAGAACTGTGTCTAGGTAGTTGTTGGGAGGACAGGGTTAAAAGCAGAAGAATGATGAGGAGCATGGTAGATTCCGTCAAGTGACCTTGCAACTGGGAATGCCAAGCCCTGGAGAATAACAGTGTGGGAAACTGCACATATTACACCTACTGCTGTTTGTCCTCTGTCTGTTTTGTGAAGTAGAATTTCTGTGTAGAGATGATGTAGGTGTTCTGGGAGATTTGGAGGCACTCTCACAGACGTACTTGAGCTCCCTATTTTGGGAGAGAGATCAAAGCAGAGATCATAAAAACCACCAAGGGGATCAGAGCATGGTGGTAAGCTGCATGTACACAGGCCCTTGATAAATGTGTGCAAACAGCAGGGTCACTGTCCATCAGGATGGACTGAGCCTCATGGTGCTTGAGTTCCCTCCTGGGTGTCTCTGCTCAGTATTGCTTCAGGATCCTCTGGTTAGTGAGTAATGAAATAATTTTGCTCTTTTCATTTCAGACATGAGTTTGTGGTTGTTCCAGCTGCCTGCCTGTGTCAACTCACACAGTAGTTCACTGTTATGTTGTGCAACCTATTATGATCTTTCCACTTTTTTGCTACATCCTGCAAATTTCAGATAGTTCCTTTCTTTATTTTTTTTTTAATATGTTGATTTTTTTTCTTCTTTAATTCAGCAGGGAGGGCTTATACACGCTATAAATTTAATAAATTAACTCTATACTTGTTCATCCATATCATGCAGAAAAATACTGGGTAGCTACCTTGTGAAATTTAACTCAGTATATATAATCAGGTAGGGAAGAGTAATCCAGAAGGGAGAGCAGGGCACCACACGTAACGAAATGCTCTGGGTACCTCACAAGGTACAGAAATTATAAAGATTCAAATAACTTTTGCATGTTCACAAGTCACCTACCATTTTGTCACTGCTGCATGTATAACCTCTCCACCAAAATTTTAGCGACAGAGGTAAATTTAACTATGTGGAGAACTGCCAGAACAGTGTGGTACTCTCAGTGTCGTACTGTGAGAAAAGGTGTATTCACTGTATGTAGTGAGCTAAGAATTACTGTTAGTTATCCATGTAATCTGATTAATACAAAAAATCCTCATTAATAAACAGTCAAAATTGTTATGCAAGATAACTTACTAATATCTTCTGCCTTTTCTCTGGTCTTCTGCTCATCCTTTGAATGTCCCACTCTGTCTTAAGCCTGAGGGTTTCACTCTTTCTTAAGAAGACCAGGGAAAAAATTTGGTGAGGCATCCAGAGATTTTTACAGGGTGGAGGACTATATGCTTCACAGCAGGGGAACTGGGAGGAGTGAGTTTTGATACCTTTTTCCTCTTCGATTTAACATCAGCTTGGAGTTATATTTTCCATGTTTTGGATTTCTATTTGCTTAACTATAGTTTTGGATATCCAGTTACCCGTGGAATACAGATTGCATCTTTAACCTTCCACTTACAATTTAATATAGTGCATATTCACTTGGGGTTTTTTAATAACAATTAGGATTTGTAATACATAAATATACTTAAAAATAAGACATAAGGTATGCTTATATATAACCTCTCTGTAGCCCAAAAAATTAACTTTTCTAGCAAAAGTTGTGATGTTCAGTTTTCCTTTTCCTTTTTTTTTCTCTGCTTGTTTTTCAGTACCTTTCTCCTCATGAATTGTGAAAATAACAGAAAACACTCCTTTGATTGAAGTAGTTTTGATGATAGGGAAATATGATTAGTATTACAAATTATAATACCTAATCCCTGAAATGTTAGTTGTTGGGTTTTTTTTAGTTTAACATTAAACTATGTATATTCAACTCAAATTCCTAAGCAGATTAATGGTTGCATGACTTCATAAAGAAGACTGAATTATAAAGTTCAAAGGTATAACTGACTACTTTGCAACTTCCAGTTATAATTTAATAACTTGAAGTGTGGTCACTGTGGTGTGCAAGGGTTCTGCTGCAGGCTATGAAATAAGCAGCTTATTGACAATTTACCAACTATCTTCTTAGTTCAGAACCAAGCAATTAAATTATGAATGACTTCAGTTGGCTTCATTGGGTTATAATACATACAGTTACGAACATAAATCTATAATACAAGGAGTGATGAGATTAGAATCCATTAAGAATTGATCATTTGACAGAGCTAATTTGTCTGTTTCAAATACTACCAAAATTCTTCATAAAAATGTATTGTCTTCTTTTCCCTTTAGGAATAACTTCCACCAATAGGTTACACATACTAAGGGAAAGATTTTTTGTTTTGAGTTACAGTCTCTCGCAAGGCTGTCTTTTAAAGTACTTGGTTCATTGCACGATACTGTAAAGCATTAGAACTTCTGGTTTTAATAAAGATATAAGAAATAAATTAATGCAACAAAATTATTTGAGCTGAAGGGTCTTCTGAGGATCAGTGAAAATAGACTGCACTTAGCTGTCTTGCTACTTCTACTTTCACTAGCTTGTTAAATGGTCCTTATTATTTTAAAACCTAACCAGAGGTTTGAATTTCATCAAATTCTCACATCATAGGCCAGGAACCAGAGTTCTAATGAAACAGAGAGGCACCTTAGCAAGTTGCTTAATTCAAGGGAGAACCAAAATGGTAGGAATTATGTCTCATGGCTGATGGCCATAGGAACTTTGGCTGTAGGCTGAAGTCTGTAGGAACTCTGATAGAAGGTCTGCAGACTGTGGTGGTAACTCTATACCGGTGGCTGGAGAGGGTCCAAAAATTTGAGGAAATCAGACAGAAAGTAAGAAAAGTTTCTCACTGTGGCTGTATATAAGAATAGCTCTATTGGCATCAAGTCTGAGACCAAGAACTAAACAAGAACAAAATATGCTCTGCTTACTTCTAGTGTAATAAAATTAAATATTGTTCTCCTCATGAGATCCCAACACAGTTTAACCTAATTTTTCAGAAAGCATCTCCAGTTCCAAAAATATCTTTCTTTTGCACAAACATAGCAAAAAGGATTGAAAGACAAGATTAGAGCTGTGAGTGGCTCCCAACTAAAAGAGAAATAGAGAAAACAGGAACAGCATTGCATAAATATCTTTCCTTAAATTTCCAAGTAAATTTTTTGTTGTTCGAATTTGCTCTTCACAAGAGAAATTTACTGAAATTTCTTTATTAGAAAAAATTAAGCAAACAAAATCTTTTGATCTGTATTAAAATTACTATTTTAAATTTAGTTCTGCTGAATTCCAAAAGCAACTATACATGAATACCAAAAAACAGACAAAAAGAGGACATAATTTAATATAGAAATAACATCCCTGGTGTAAAAGTTCAGTCTCCTGAAACAGTAAGTGGAACTTTGACATGCGCATCAGTTAAAAGCATTCATGGCCCATCTTATAGAGCTGTTAAATCTCATGAGATTCAAATGGCATGAAGTATGTTTTAGTATTGGAGAGAGGGGTTGCACAAATGAGAAGCAATATATAGTATTTTTCAAATTTTGCTAGAAGTTGAAAATCAGATTAATACATTTGGAGTGGCGTTGCAACATTTTCTTCTAGGTTTTGAGAGATATAGAAGTGATCAGCTTGTGGAAAGTACTGCCTAATGGTTTTAAAATTGTTATCTGAAAGCTAGTGGTGATTAACAGCTTCAGTGATGATTGATCCATCTCTTGCATACTGGAAATTGTTCCAAGAAAACTCATTAAAAATAATACAAAACCAAAAACTTGTAGAAACAAGAGCACAGTTGGGCACAATGCTCTTCTGTAGTAATTTTAATAGAATTTAGAAGGCTATTACACAGAAATATGGGTATTACACAGGAGGATGTTACACAAATTGGACATATCTGATAGATTTTAAAAAACTTTCTTTTTACTTCCCTTGTTTCTTTTCTATTGTGGCAAAAATTCAAGAAGTGATCATTGGGAAGAATAGGTAGAGAGAGATTTGAGGAGAAAGATTGGTGAAATAGTTTAATTTAAAACTATTTAAAGGTGTTTTAAACTCTTTAAATTCTTTTTAAAAGAAATACTTGAAGCCAGCAAGACTATTTAAATTCTTCTGAATTCTCAGACCCTCTCCTAAGAGAAATTTTTTTGCCAAAAGTTAGACAGTTTTCCAACTAGTTTTCCAGGGAATTAAAAAGAAACAAAAATGAACCAACCAAACAAACAAACCACCAGAAAACCCCAAACAACACAAAACCAAACAGATGAAACGTGTCTTCCTCCATTGACTCTTACAGCACAGAATCCAGATATGCAATGTAGTACAAAACTCATATTTCTGTTTACTTTCTGTAGTTATGTATTAAAAGGTTTCCTTCACCTGATTCTCTTCAAACTTTTCCTTTATACAGTACTTTTTATTCATTTAGTCCGTTTTTTCTTTTTTGCTAACTTATTTTTAAAGGTAAATGTTATTGCTTTAGAGTACACTACTATTAAACTCATCACATTTAAAGCAGGAAGCTGAACTCCAACAGGAGTCTCAAAGGAGGGAAAAGGCCTTGCTGCTATGTACATCCATTAAGCAGCTGTGCTTGCCAAGTCCACGTACATTAGCTACTTTTGTAAGTTTAACAAATTTCATCTGAGCTTTCATTCTGCTGACCTAATTTAACAAGAAGGAAATTCAATAACAACCCCTAATATTGAAGCATTATTTCCCAAGAGGCATTTAACAACACTTCGACATCAAATAATAATGTGTGGATAATGGAACATATATCCTGATGGCAACAAGAAAGTGAAAAAAGGAAAAAAAAGGAAACCTCCCCCCCACACGCACACAAAAAAAGAGAGAGAAAAGTAAATTCTAGATACCCTTTTCAAAGCTCCCAATAATTTTCCAAATTTTAGGGAAACTGAGAGAGAGAATTTCAACTTTGAATTTCATATGGTCTTTGAAAAGAAACATTTCTAATTATCTTAGAATAAATCTTAGCCCTCCTCTCTCACTCAGTATACCTTTGTCTCAAAAGAACACAAGTATGTGTGGTGATAAATAATTTCCAAGGTGGAGGACCACATCTCCAGTTTGTACATGCTGATATAATTCAGCATATGTTATTAGTAGCTTATATTAGAATGGATTGTTCTGTGCAGTAATCAAAGTTCACAAATCAAGTAAATTTCAAAATTTTAGGAGAAAGGGAAAAGGGGTAAATGAAATGATAAATAACTTGGCGTTTATTTAGACCAGTGGAAATGGGTATCTGAGTTACTAAGAACAGACTTGGGGCCGAAATCCTTAACAGCAGTGGCTTTGAGAAGTTGTTTGGACTTCCAAATGCTGGGAGAGAGGAGAAAATGTTCTCCTGAGTGAAGCTAACTGGAAGACAATAACTGGTTCCTGAAAAGAATCTGTTCAGTTATTAACATGCCTGCACACACACCTGCACACAGACACATGATTTTTAAACTACGTCACTTCGTAGTCTACCCACTTTAAAAATCCTGACATTTTATTATAAGCTCTTTTAATCAACACAAGCTTACTGGAAATAGCTTGAGTAACATTTTAATATCAAAGTGTAACACACGAAGAATTTACGAAATTTTTACACAGCTCTTCTTTGAAAAATAAAAATATTTAAGATGATAGTGAATTATAGTATAGTGTTATTGAAAGCAGAGCACATGTTACTTACCTATTAAAATCAGCAAAGAGGAGAAAAAAACAACCCAAACTTATTAGTACTTGAGTTTTTTTTGCCACATGTGGAAGAATATTCAAGGAAATGCAAACACCATCCATGTTTTTTATGGGTATGCTAGAAAAAATAGCAAAACCACCCCGATTAAAGTTTGCAGAAACTGCACCCTATTAAGATGACAAATCATACGTTTTTATGATTTACTGAATCAAGGAAACAATTACCAAATGGTCTCACTAACAAAAACCACAACTATTTAAATGCTGGGATAGAAGTAAAGTGAAGAGAACTTGGCTAAATTTCTCTTACTGAAATAACATCTCATGGTTCCATTAGATGAAGGAAGAAATAAAATAAAGCAAAGCAAAGCAAAAAACGAAAAGTAGAGACAAAAAAAAGGTGGGTTGGGAGAGGCTTGCCTTCTCCCTGTGATATCATTTCCCACAATGAGATTAAGTTCAGTATTTCAGGATATTTGGAAAACAGGCCCTCATATTTTTAAAAATGTGTCTTACAGTTTAAGGCTAAGCTCACATCACTCCATATTGCAAGACCATCTCAAGACTTTTTCTGTTTAAAAGTTTCTTCCTATCATGTTGTAGGTTTTCTGATGCATATGATATTCCCTTTTACCATTTAAAATACCCTGGAGAACTGGTGTTTTACCATTTGTAATTTCTAAAACTACTTTATGTTAGAGTTTCATGTCTCTTGATAATAAGAATAATAAAACACTGGAATTCTTGTAAATGAAATTGGGTGGAAAACATTTGAAGGAAACGCAGCAGTATTTAATGTGTAAGTTTCAGCAATATTAATCCACCAGTCTAAATAAAGAACACTCTTAGAAGTTTCTAAATTGAAATTTTTTAAATGACACTCTTACTTTTTTTTTTAGGAAGTATTCTGACAGCAGCTACCTAATATATTCAGTGTTCTCCCTATATGGATAACCTTTACATTTCTGACCAGGCTGCTTTCTGTGTCATTATGCTTTGTATATGAAGGGTACATTAGCAGTGATGTTGGAGACTAGTGAGCGAATGCATTTCAACTTACATTGTCTCTTCTCTGTTTACTTTCAGGATTTGGTTACTGTATACAGTTCAGACATGAGCTGCTGGAAACTGCTTGGCTACATCAGAAGTTAGAGACATAAAAAAACCCGAAGAAAAACAAAACTCTACGCTCCGTCACAGACCAGCTTGAAGAGCATCAGCAGTGGAGAACTATGACAATACAGCAAGTCCTATTACTTTTGCTGCTCTGGATGTGGCTGCCACATCCCTGCCATACAGAAATGCTGTTCAGAAGGACTCCTGATCTCAGACCCAAAAGCTTTGGAGGACGTGCTTCAGGGAATGATGGGAAAGCAATGCACCGCCAGAAGCGAGGCTGGATGTGGAATCAGTTTTTTCTTTTAGAGGAATACACAGGATCCGATTATCAGTATGTGGGCAAGGTAGGTTTCTCTAAAGGTTTTCTGTATAATTTCAAGAGTTCTTGTCTTTCCACCGAGCCTTACCTTCTATGTGTTATTCTAATGTGTAAGAAGCAGATGTCCAAGCAACACATACACTGTTTCTCCTACTAGAATCTAACTTAATGTTGCTAGTTAGAGCTATTGAGAAATATTTGAAGGAAACAAATGAAAATATTTTTGACAGATTTGTTCATTTCAGCACATCATACCAACCAGCAGCCCACTCAATATGTCTTTGTTATCAAAGCATAATATTTTATGAATCATTATAAAATAATTTTCCAACTCTGTCTCTGAATATTTCATGTTTCATACCAGATACTGCATCTTTTTCTATGCTCATGTTTGGGGAATGCAACTTATTTTGAAGAAAAAATATTCTTCCTCTTTACCTATCCCTGAAAATCAATTAACTGCAGGGAATAAAGTTCATTAGCAAACATGTGATAGAAATCATGTATTTAGGAAATGAACTGCAGTAGAAGACAGCAGAATGGTACGTGTGACTGCGTAGCTTGCTAGAGGTATACATAAAGGACACTGAAAGTATCCTTTAAATTATTTTGTGTTGGTGTTGTTTTCCCATGTGATTTATTGAAAAATATATAATGTATAATGCCACAATAATATTCAAACAGGTACAAGATATTAATTCAAACTGGTAATTTTCTTGAAAATGAAAGTTAGTGTTAGCAGTAATGGTACAACTTAGGATCAATTGTTGGTTCTAAACACAGAAATTCAATTTTCTATAAAGCAGATTTTCAGTATTTATGTGGTTTTGAACTTGAAAAGTACCACAGTGAAATTCTGACTTTTTGAAAAACATGGAATCACAGAGCAGCTGATTGTAAGGCATGTTTGGAGATCATCTAGTCCATCCATCAAAGCAGGATAAGCCTGAGCTTCCTCAGTACTGTGTCCTGTCAGATTTTAAATAGCTCCAAAGGTAGAGACTCCACAATCTCGATGGGCAAGCTGTTCAATTGTTTGACCACCCACCCAGTAAAAGGTTTGTTCCTATATTTAAAGGGAATTTCTTGTATATCACATTGTGCCTATTGTCTCTTGTCATGTTGCTGAGCACCACTGAAAATAAAATGGACCCATCTCCCTCACTTCTTCCCAACAAGTATTTATATACATTAATAAGGTCTGTGCTGAGCCTTCTCTTCTCCAGGATGAACAATTTCAGCTCTCTCAGCATCTCCTCATATGAAAAATGCCCTAATTCGCTATTCAACTTACTGGCCATTTGCTGGACTCCCTCCAGTAGTTCTTTTACTCTCGTCTTGTGGGGAGCCCAGACCTTGACACCAAAGTACAGACATATCTCACCAAGGCAGAGGGGGAAGGAAGGATCATCTCTCTTGATCTCCGGGTGATGCTTTTCCAAATGGAGCCCAGGGTGCTGATGACCTTTGCTGCAAGGGCACACTTTTGGCTTCTGGTCAGCTTGCTGCTCAAAAGAACCCCAAGGTCACTCTGCAAAACTGTGATCCAGCCAGTTGGGCCCCAGCATGTACTGGTGTATGGGATTATTACATTATAAAACATTTAGTGGAAGAATTAAGGACATTTGAGGATTTGTGAAAGGAAATGCTTATTAAAACTTACGAAATTTAAACACTAAGTAAAAATTTAAGAGTGCGGGTTTACAAATGAGTAAGTTTCCATTTTTGTTTCTTGCTTTGAGTCTGTAATATTAGCACTAGCGTTTAAATAATGCAACCACTTCCAAAGCATGTTGAGAGTCTTGTAAATAGTCCCTATATTTATTTCATCCAGTTCTCAAGTGTAAAGTCATGACTCCCAAGTGTTCTGAAGCAAGTTCCTCAGTCTGGATCAGGTTGATAGCTTACGAAAATTGACCTTGCCCACAAAATAAGAAGGGTCACTGTATCAAAACACTATGCTATTGTATTGAAAGTATATCGCTTACAGAAGTCCTAGGAAATTAACAGTTTTCCAGGGCACCTCGAACTTCATATTATTTAAGGACCTTCAGAAGCACGCTGATTACTTTTTTCCTATTGTATTATTTTTGAATACTTATGATTTCAAATCACAAATTGGGAGTGGTGTTACTTAATCATTTTCTTCCAGTCATAAATAAGTGAAGGAATGCTCTTTAGATGGGAAAGGGCTAACATTTTTTAGACTAACTCACCTGCATTAGAAAAAGAGAGCTGTTCATAAACATTGAACTACTTTGGCTGAGAGAAAATAAGTGTTTGCAAATGTGAAGTGATAAGTAAAGATAAATAAAATGACAGATTAAAAGTGCAGAACTGAGAGGAAACTCGATGAGCAGTTAAGACAGGCCTTTCATCTAGTTTGCTCTGCTTAGACTAAAGGAGTTGTTAACTTGAGAAAGCAAATTTAAAATTAAATTGAGTATACAAAGTTGCCCTGTAGCAATTTTCTGAAAAGTTTGGGAAAAGGATAGAAAACACATATAAAATGAAGATTGTCATAGCATATTATTTGTTCAGGGAGAGTTTTACACAAAGGAAGCTAATGGAAAGAGATATAATTATATGTGGAAATAAAAATTGATTGTTACATTAATTAATGTTTTAGTCTGATAGTCCAAATTCTCAAACTATTATGTAAATAAATAATTACTGATTAAAATTTTTCTATATAAATTTTGTAGTATCTACCTCCTTTCCCTTGTTTTTGCACTTACCTTTTCAACAGCCATCTCAGTTCTATACTCAAAACATTTCTGGATGTTTCCTTTTACCTGATTTTATCCAGAGATAAATTAGTTCGATAGGTGGGTGACATAAAATGCCACATTCTTATTAATTTCTCTGCAACATGTTTGGAGATGGTGTTTGGAAATTTTGGGAGATAATAAGAGCAAAAGTTAGAACTCAACGATTCATGGCCAAGGACTAAAAGAGAATTTTTGTCTAATGCCAGTGGAAGAATAAGCAGAACTTCCAAAGCTAATTCATCTGGGTTTACAGTTTACATCTTTTGCTTTCTGAGCTCATGATTGATACAATTTTTGTTGTTTCATAGCCTGCATCTGTAAATCTGTCAGGGAAACTTGAGAACTGTTGAATAACACAATACTCTTGAAACAAATGTCTGCAATTCACAATGCAATTTATGCATTCATTTATTCACTGTTTGGGTCATCTTGAGAATGTTCAACTAGAATAATACGATGGAAAGGAGGTTCAATGAATGAATGGGATACATAATCCCATAACAACTGCTGTATTCCTTCTTTAAATCAACTATCCTTGTGAAATGGTGGCAGAGTACATATTGACTGGTTATGGACTTTCCCAGGTTTCTTTAGATCAGTTTTTATTATTATCACAAGAAAGAGGACGGTCATCCTTTCCTTCATGTAATACACAGCATCCTTAAAGCAAAAATCAAAATTATGGAAGTGATTTTTGTATATGCAGAACCTCAAATAATAATTCCAACTGTATTTCTCGTAAAGGTTGAAGTTATAAAAAAGAGCCATGTTGAAAACCAAACCCATACATACATATTATACAATTTGTCTTTGAGGTATCTTTGCAAAAATATACTAGAAGAAAATCTGAGTAAAAGTGGTCATCCCAGTTTCAGATAAACAATGCAGGAATGTTCAAAAAGAAGTGTAAACCCTACACCAGAAAATCCACTTTATTATTATTATGGAAAGCTGATTAATAATTTTTATTTCTTTTCTTAGTATACAGTTCCAAGGCCCATTTATTACTTTTCAAATAAAGTGCTGCAATTATAAAGTATTATGTATTTTCAAACTTGTTCTGAAAAACCTCAATTTTCTTTGAGTATATCCAGAAAAAAAAATTATTTTAAGTCTAAACTTTACTTTCCAGTAGTTTTCACCTAAAGGAAGCACTACTGTGTACCAACAATATCTCAGTACTGAGTGATTCACAAATAAATTTACAAATAAATCCTTTATCCACATTAAAGTTCATTTTCCCTGCTTATTATCTCACCAGTTCTTGTCAATTGTTTAGTTTTGCAGGTATTTTCCCCACTTAGCTTTCTGAGATAGACATTGACTTTTTCTAGCAGTTTCCATTACAGTAGTTTTATTGCATAAATGATCAACTGACACAAATATTTCAGTACTTGGAGACTGAAGTTCTTAGTAACACTGCAGTGCTTTTTAGTATCTCAAAGGATAATTTACCATATATTTGCACATAAATGTATATAAAATTTGTGTGTGTCATATTAGAACTGTTACCAGAAAGGATTATCCTGGCAATATTCACTATCTCATGCTTGTAAGTGTAGTCATTATCTTTGATGGTGTAAAGAGCAGAACATGTCAACCTCACTTAGTTCCTTTCACTTCGAGAATCCCAACACAGACGTGATTCTGAGGAAAAGACTTAGCAAGCTGTGAGTGCATGACACGTTTTCAAGAACAGCAGTTACAGTTTTAGTAACTGTCTATTGACACTGAGGATGATATACCACGTAACAGTCATAAAGATGTAAGGCAGCAAAGCCTCAGATGTTGCTTGTATTTTTCTTTCTGACGAAGCAACTACCAAAAGTACTGGTTTCGGAGAGGGTAATACAAAAGATCATGTTTTGATTTCAAAGGATTCATCATCAGGTGTGACACATACAAAAAAGAGATCCCAGTGAAGTGATGCTATTGTAGTGGTAAGGTGAAGACTTACCAAACCCTTTTAAAAATCTCTGCATTTTGATTTCTGAAGAGTGTTTCTACCCTAGTTCTTTCTTTTGTAAAGACCTTTGCTGCTATGAGAGACTAGAAAGTATGATTTTGAATTGCAAGTGCTAATGTGCAGGCTTAATATTTGGTGTGAAGATCTGATTATGAGATATTAAATGCCTTTCCCTTCAGGTGAAGGTAATCAGCTCTGTGGCACTGAAGTTCTGTAGAGGTTGAATTTTCAGCTAGAGTGGATTCTTGTGACAGAGATCAATAAAAAAGAATGGAAAGGGAGGGAAGATACTCTGCCAACTGAATAAATGAATAGTGATCTGTCAAGGTGAAAGAGGGCAGATAGTCCTTTAACAGTTTCCACGTGAGGTGTTTTTGGTGTAACTCTGCTAGAAGCAAAGCCCAAGTTATTCACAGCTGTGTATCTTCAAAAACCTTATCTTATTGAAGATACTGCAGTGTGTTGGAATTGACATTTCAGACACAACATTTAGAAATTTATTTCTTTCTCAGCAGGACTTAAAACATAGGCTGTGAAAAGGGTTATTTAAGGCACCAATTCTTTTCAAGCATATGAAAGATTGCTTTTGGGGGTACATGTGTGGCCTCCTAGATAGTTAAGAACAGGTCAGCAGTGTCAGAGTGAAATATTGTTTTCCCATAGCATCAGAGACATCAAAAGCTTCCTGTAGGATTGTCCTGAAGGCTGATTGATTCTCAGTGAGTGCTGAGAAGGATGCATTCTCAAAGTCTTTGGGATTCAGCTTAGTAGGAAGTTTATGACTGTAACTGCTTAGAGTCATCACTTACTCTAAATTGTTAAGTGTGCAGAGGGTTGATATTTTCTGTTTGCAAAAGTACTATTCCTTTGGAAACCTCAGTGTAAGCTGGAGGCTCTGATTTCTTGCTTCATGAAACAGCAGAAGAAGGTAGTGGTGACAAAGAGCTAACCAGGCTGAATACTAAGGTTTTATTCTCATAAATAATGAATTGTTTGTTAGCTACTGTTCTGGATGTACCCCTGCAAGACATTGGGTTTTGCTGGATGACACAGAACGAAACTGACAGTTGTTGAGGAATGCAAAGGCTCTATAGTATCCACAAGTCTTTTAGTGATGACCAAAAAAGCCAGAGTTGTTGTGTGCCTGAATTCAAAGTCAAATATATTTGTTCAAAGACTGTGGCTTCACAGCCCTGGACAGATGTCTGTGTGTATAAATTTCTTTAAAGTGTTGTCTGCTCAGAAGGAAAGAGGGGTTAAGTCACTTGAGTAGGGCGTACTAAAGGGCATACTTAACCCAACTGCTTAAGGGGATGATTCCCAATATTATGATATTTTTGCTCAGATGTGCCACACACTGTAAATGAAAGACCTAAGTGAACACCCCCAGTTGCCTCTTAAGACTTTTAAAATTTAGGAAAGCATGAAGAAGCACAGAGACCTACAATGAAACTCCAGTGTTCGGAGTGAACGAATACGGTGCAATAGTACTGGAATGGATTACTATCTTTCTAGACTTCATTTCATGTGTGCAGGCCACATCCAACAGAGCTGAAGGTAGCTGTTCCAAAGAAATTTTGCCCTTCTTGAGGAGTCCAGTGTCAGTATTTGTTCTCTCAATGAGAAATGCTGGATGTGTTGAATGTCTCTGCTTCAAATTTGTCCTTAAAGATCTAACAGGCAGATTACTTGGAGTGTGCTTTTCCTCTAAAATGGTAAAGTCAACAGGACTCTTCATGAAACCAGCACCTGTTAGCATTTCAAGAGTCATGTTTTATAAAACCCGTAGGGCCTTATCAGATGCTGTCAAGGAAGGAAGGCAGGAAGGCAAGAAGACAGGAAGGCAGGAAGGAAGGAAGGATATAGGCAAAGATACCAAAATCAGAATGAAAAGGACAAAAAATGTGAAATAGGCTTACTAACATTGGTGTCATTTAATCTTTACCATAGCAGAGAAGATCTAGTTTGACAGAGCTGAAAGACAGCATGTCCTATATTTTTATAACTTATGACTAGGACACAAGAGAAAGACTTCAGAGCATGGCAATGCTGGTATGGGTGCTGATAGTGAAAAGACTTTCTGGCTAACAGTGTTAATCTACTTTTTATCAAATGGGAATGTCTTCTTTACCAATTGGTATCATGAGAAGAGGGAAGTTTTGTGGGTCCAGGTTGCAGCTGCCTGAAGTCTTCACAGGCAATGAAGTTTGTGCCAGTTTCAGGCTCACATCCCATATCCATATATAGGTAATTGCCAGACAACCTTGTGTCACACTCATGGCAAGTGATTAATTGGTGAATAAAGTGAACCATGATCCCAACATGTAAACCATGCTCTGAGATTCCAAGGCTCCTGTTATGATCCAATTAAGAGATATCTCTGGTCAAATCAAGGTGCAAATGAGACTATATGCCAAAGTCAACAGTATGGATCTTATTTACCGATATAATGCGAGGTAGAAAGATACAAAGAAATAGAAAAAAGAAGGGGGAAGGGGGAGAAAGAAAAAGAGAAGAAGAAGATAGTCACCACCCATGAATCCAGTGGCATCCTCTTGGTCCTTCTTCACCCTTGGCTTCTCAGTGGGAGGTCGCAAGGTGGTTCAAAACTTTTCAACACCTCTACATTTTACCAAATAAAGGAGCTAATGCTTATTGGCTACACAGTTCTCTCATTCTATTGGTTAAATTATTCCCTCTCTTCTAATGCCAATTAGTCCACATGCTGAGTCTTCCTTTTCTTTTGAGTCAGTGAGCTTTTTGAGTTGGTGGGTCATGATCTCCCCCTGCCAGCATTATGCTGTACACAATCAGAGCTGATTCAGCACAGTTGCTGCTTTGTCTTTCCTTGTGGTGCACAAAATCTGTATTCTTTGTGTCCAATATCAGTGATGTGTTCTTCTCTTCCAGTTTTTTTAACCTCCCCCTACATCTGAGGTAACACCCAGACAATACTACCACCTTTTTCTTATCAAGTTCCTGCTGTGGGGGCTTCTCTTACAGTCCAAGTTTTGGATATTCATGGAGGAATGTTTGGGTGGCCTTAGGTGGTCATTGATGGTCACAGATACTATCTATCCCATAACTTGTGATGCTCTTTGTTTGACCAGTGATATGTGTTCGAGCAGTTGCTTTACACCATTTGCCACACTGGGGATTTCTGCCTGGATGCATTAACCAGGATGAGCTAACCAGATCTCACCTCTGCCAGGCCTGGATTCATGCCATCCTGTCACTCCTTTCTGTGCTTATCTCATGGCAAAGTCCTTCTGTTGCTTTAACAGTGTTCAAAAGAGGCAATTGTGCTCTTTAAGTCCTTACAATTCCAAAAAGAGAAGCAAGGCAAAAAACATAGAAAAAGAACAGTAAGACACTAAATTGCTTAGGTAGACATATCTATATCTCAGGTAGACACACATAAATGTGCTTATAGACAATAGCTTGAAGTTAAACACTAAGTTTAGTAGAGGACCTTTTTCACTTCCATGAGTAGTTTTAGGCATACTTTGCATAATTTTAGAGGTCATGATAACTGCAGGAGGTACAATCAAATAAGTGGGATATCTTGTCTAAAATTATATTTGCTCAGCTTTTAAGCAAATACTAATTTTACAATCTGTCCTTATATCTCCTTGGCCTCTATAGGACCATAATTATTATACTTAACAAGTTTAACACTTTTAATGGTCTTTAATTGGAATCTGCAATAGATCTTGACAAAAATAAGGTGGTTTTTATTTTTTTCCCCCCTAAGGAAAACTAAACTAAAACTGAATGTGGGAGGTGCAAAGTAGAGGAGGATACTCATGGAAATTTTAAGTTCTAAACAAAGTTATGAATCAACTGAAAATTAAATGAATTTAATAGTTCTTCCTGACCAAAATGACCCTTTGCAGGCATTTTAAAGTTTTCTGTTTCAAGCACAGCTTTTGCATACTAAAACCGGTATGTTTAACTTTTGAGGTAGAGCACTAAAAAGTATTTCTTATTTGCTGTCATATGTCAGGGGCAGCATTGTGCCCTCCCTTGGCCAGGCTTTCCCCGGGGCTCTCGCCCGCCCGCCCGTGACTGAGGGGCTCAGCCGTGCCCTGCGCTGGGGCCGCTGCAGCCGCTGGCACCGCCTGGGCTCCACACAGGGAACGCCCAGCAGAGCCCCCAGTGCTGCCACTGCCACTACCCAGGCACCTGCTCTCTAGATGGTAACACTCTCAGCTCACGTATATTAAAACAGTTTTTTATTATTTCCTTGTCCATGTGTCAATAGTTCTCAGTATTGTAGAATTACACACTATGTTCATACTCAATCTGCTATGAGTGCTTCACAAATACCACTTTCAAAACAGTGTGGGTGTTTCACTTCACGTATTTCCAAGTCCATCCATCAAATTGCTTTCAAGTGCTTTACCCTTATGCAAAAACTTTGCAGGTCTACTCACAAACTAATGCCGATATGAGTAGGGACGAGTAGCTGAATATTGTTTCCTCCTCTCCTGTCAAGTAAATGGAAGCTACACATCTAATAGTATTGAGTGCTTCAAAGTAGCATGGTAAATGGAAAACACTCAGAATGTATGAATCGTAGAACCACAGAATCTCCTGAGCTGGAAGGGACTCACAAGGATTGAGTTCAGCTCCTGGACCTGCACAGAACTACCCCAAGAATCACACCATGTGCCTGAGAGCATTGTCCAAATGCTTCTCAAATTCTGGTAGGCTAGCTTTACCTAAATAATTTAATGAAGACTATCTAGTTTTGATACAAGAGTGAAGAATATTATTTGACTTATCCATTTTTCTTTCGCACATTGATACTTGAGTCCAAGACATTTATCAGTTTGATGAGAAGTGATAAATGAGACTGAGGGGTCAATATGGTTCTGCTAGTCACTGAGGTAGGTTTCCTGCCACTGGGTTTCTCAGTATCTGAGAAAACTATTTTAAAATGGGTAGATTTTAATTTTTCTTGTAGTAATCCCAGTAGCAGTAGTCTGCCATTTTGAAACTAATTTCTAAAATAGATAATTCTCATCTGTGCAAGCACAAAGTGAAATAACATCTATCAGTCGTTAGGAATATTTAGAAGGAAGATAGTCTAAATTATGGGCATACTTCCAGCAGGTGTAAAATCACAAATAGGATACATTTTGCTGTCTTTAGGAAGAACAGCTATAGCTGTCTTGGGAGGTTTTAATTTAGAGCTTGTATCTGATTATGCATTATACTTAAAACAGGATCATCCTTCAAAACAGTATAAGAAACCGGGAAATGGTTTAATCTGAACTCTCCAGTTCCTTTCAGTTCAATTCCTCTTTTGGTTTTAAAATTGTATCTCTTTGTGACAAAGAGATAGTCCAAAAGGGAAAAAGCTGATAAAACTGAAATGATTTATATTCAAAGCCACAACTCAGGAAAAGTAGAGTCCACTTCATCACAGTACATTCATTCAGTCAAGGAATTAAAAAACATAATAGAAAAGAGAGCTTTACAAATGTTTGAGCTACACCTTATTTGAAATTATAAATGTGTAAATAGCCAATAGTTTCAGCAGCAATTCAAAGGATGATTCTCCTTAGGGTTTTTTTTTTTCCCTTGATTTTTTTTTTTTTAAATCAGATGCAGATGACCTTTTAAATATCCTGTATACACAGATAACAAGGAAGATCTGGGAGTAATACTGCGGAAAAATTGGTTACTTGCAACAAAATACCCATGAGGGAGAGAGTTCTAAGAAGTTAAAAGTTGATGTTTACCCTTTTAAAATGTCTTCCTGCTGGAAGGTTTTCCTTATATTTATAAGAGTTCTTGTCTTTGAAGAGAATTAAAAATAAGCTGAAGTAAAAAGACTATAATGGTAAGTTCTTCCAAAGCCTCTAATACCTTCTGTTTTGAGGCAGTAAATATCTGAAGTCCCTGAAGACGGAGTAGGATTTGCTTGCAGGAGTAAATAAACATAATTGTCCAACTCATCAGTGTTACTTTCTCAAACAATTATTTGTTGCGTAAGTTTTTCAATAGCTATTCCTTCCAAGCATTAAAGAAGGACAGGACCACTGAGAAAAAAATTGTCCTTTAATTTTACAATATTTTGGTCTGTAACAATTTTAAATGTATAACCCAAGATGAGTTCCTGCACCCTTCAAGACTGAGAAAAGAAGCTATCTTGTTTTTGTTTCAAAGATTCAATTCACAGGCCATCCAGTTGCCTGAAAGGCAGGTACAAAGGTACCTTACACATCTGAACACACCTCAGAGCTTATAAAATTATTAGTGAATAGTTAGGAGGCTTGGTATGCTAAAAAGGCATGCGTGAAGAGATTTTTGCAAAGAGCTAGATGGAAAATATAAGCTGAACAAAGATAATGTTCTGGGGTATTCATGGTATTGTAGTTTTTAAAACTATGAAGTTGCCACAATTGCTGCCTGCACTGTAAACTCAGGTGACTGGACATGCAAAATCTGAGTGGGAAAAGATTCAGCATACTTGCAAGGACATATAACAGCTGAAGAAAACCTTGATGCCCAATAGCAATTCTGTTCCTCTCTTCTGTTCCCCTTATCAAGGTTGTAGAAAAGCCTTGCTTCTTCATATTGGCTTGCACAGATATTCTGTGCCTTTTTTCTCTTTCTTGGATCTGTGGTCTACAGTCCAGTTATGCTATCTGGATTTAGAATTTTTGTCTTACACACAATGCAGAACCATACCAAATTAACTTTTCTGGTGACATTTTTATTTAGGCAGTAGTGTAGGTGCTCTCCCTGCCTCTGAAATTTTATTCCTTCAGTCCTGCCTTTCTTTTAAACTTGCCTAAGTATGTATCTCAAAGTTGCAGGGGTAGACATAAGCATATTAAGCTTACTCTTGGTATAAAGTTAGGAGTAGTACTGTTCTTCACTGCCAATGTTTTGGTGATAATGAGTTTTTTTAGGTTCTGGTTGGGTTTTTTTTTTGTTGAGAATGTTTGTCCTTTCTTAATAATTCTCAAGCAGGTACTCTTTCCTACCGTTTAATTTAGAAACTGGTTTATGTTACCAAAGTGTTTTTCTTGGTTTTATTCCTAAAATTTTTTAATAGTTTTTTTAGTAATTGTATGTAATTTAGAAGTACACATGTTATGATATAGGGATTAATAGAATAAATTATATTAGATATGCAGAAACATCAAGTAGTAATACAGATTTCTTCTTTCTATATTAAGAACCCCATCCTCTAATGACAACATTTGCATATCCATTTCGAGGTATGACATTTGCTGTAAAGTATGCATAAATTCAAATTTCTGAGGCTCCATGCTGATGATTGTAAATTCCATCATAAATGGTATCTTTAGGAGTTAGAAATATTTAAGGAATATTTTGGAGTGAATATAATAATTAGCAACTATTACTACTTAGGCAATCTTGGATAGAAATTATCTATCTTAGTACTAAATTATTAAAATTATATTGATATTTTAAGTTTTGGCAGTGAGAAAATTGACTAATGCAACTCTGTGAGACGTGAAGTAAATAGGCAGAGAAAAAGAGAGTTCTGTTTTTTAAATTTTGCTTTAACGACTAGGAATTTAAAGAAATGTCATGAAAATCCATTTTGAGAAAGGAAACAGGAAAGAAAGATAGAGTAAGGCAGTGTTCCAAGCCATGTTACTAAAATTTAAGAAAAGTTTTAATTAAGTGAAAGCACTTGTAGATTGTGAAATTAATGTGGCAAGTAGAACATCTGAGCTGCAGGAGAGGCCACTTAGGTAGAGCCATACAGCAAATAAATACATCTATGAGGAGACAGGAAAAAACAGAACTTTTGTTAATCTATAGAAAATTTTTACTTAAAAATTACACAGAACTCTCCATTCCTCTTGTACTTTTAAAATATCTGTCCCTTGTAAGAACTACTGTGCAGAAATATATCCACATTTTTACACATTGCTGCTACTGAAGATGCCATAGAGGATTTAGAAATACCTCTAGCATTCAGCAGGATGTCTTAGGTCATTCAAAAAGGATAATGAGGCTGCTATATAAATAATACAGTTGGAATATAAGGAAACTGCTTAATTATCTATTTAGTTAGGTCAGGTTATGTGACAGACCATTCTCTGTGTGTCAGGAGTGGCATGTTGTCTATTAAAAGCCAAGTAAAATAAATGGAATAGTTAGAGGACTGCTGATGGCTGTGACACTGGAAAGAGCTGCACAGGATTAATCAAAGCTTATCATTTAAGAATAATGGAAGAGATTTCAGGAATACTGATGTATTTCCTAGGAAAGGATAATGACATCCTATAGAAAACAAAGTCATTAAAGGAGTAAGGAATACTATTTCAAGTGCCAGGTAAGTCTGTGTACCATAAAAGAGAATTAGGAAGCTTTCTAGGGATAGTTTAGAATTCTTTTTACTGTCAAAGGAAGAAAGTAGGAAAAAATAATACACAAGGCAAGAGCTACAGCTTTGTGAAAATCAACTAATTCTGGGGGAAAAAAAAGACAATATAAAGGATGATTTTGTTCTATAGACAAAACATAAAACCTCACACAAAGAAAATGAAATACCAGCAGCATAACTAATATACTATACTTTATTTGTAATTAGGAAAAGGGAGATTAAGTAAAGGATGCTTTTGACATCTTACAAATGTCAGCAAATGTCACAGAAGCTTTATGGAAATACTGGCTGGGCCTATTGGCTGATTACCATAGTTCACGTAAGTTAGAAATAATTTTTCATCAGTGATGTAGTCCACAAAACACATTTTTTTAAACCAGCAATTAACATTGCAAGGGAAAATAATTACTGTGGAGCACAGTTCTTAATTTGTATCACTGAAGATCAGGAAGGGCTTTTTGTCCCCAGTTAAAATATTTGAGGAATAGAGTTCACTGGGGCAGATGATGCTGTCTTTTACGTATACACACATAACAGGCAATTCTCTGTATGATTTGTGCCAGGATTTATATCCAAACCTGACTATTTATTTTGAACTCTAATAATGGAATAAAATAAGCTACTTCGGTAGGAAAAGTTTAAATTTTAATTATAGCTACCTACAAAGTGTTAATAGAAACATTATTGAATTAAATTAAATTTCCTTATGTGATTGTAATTCCCTATGTAGTTGAGGTGCCCACAAGGTGTCTACAAGGCACCATTGTGGATAAATCCCCAAACTGTCTCCAGTATGCTGGGATTCCACTCTTAAATGCCCATATGATAAAGCATGAGGTGTGGGGAATAAATACAGTGAGTTAAAGATAATAATATATAATATATATTTATTATATATTATTATCTTTAACACACTGTTAATAAATAATAATAATAAATAATATATTTATTATATATTANTTTTGTTTGGGTTATGGATATTTGGTGGAATGACTTCCTTGACTGGAGTGTTGCAATGGTGGGATACAGACTCTTTAGGAAGGACAGGAAGGGAAGACAAAGAGAGGGAGTTGCCCTTTATGTAAGAGAGCAGCTAGAGTACATGGAGCTCTGCTCAGGGATGGGAGAGGAGCCAATGGAGAGTTTATGGATTAAGATTAAAGGGAGGACAGGCAAAGGTGACATTATAATGGGTACTCGCTATAGGCCACTTGACCAAGAAAAACAAGTGGATGAGGCTCTCTAAAAACAGATAGGAGTGGCCTCTCATGCGCAGCAGGCCGAGAGAGGGGATCCCTCCTCTCTGCTCAACACATCAGGCCATGCCTGGAGTCTTGTGTCAGTTCTAGGCATCCCAGTACAAGGGATGAACACACTGGAGAGAGTCCAGCAAAGAATGATTAAGGCACTGGAGCACCTCACATATGAGGAATATGAGAGAGATGGATCTCTTTACACCAGAGGAGAGAGGGCTCAGGGACATCTTATCAATGCACACAAACACCTGAGGGGAGGGTGCAAAGAGGACAGAGCCAGGCTCTTTTCTGAGTTGCCCAGTGACAGAACTGGGGCAATGGGCACAAAATCAAAGCAAGGACACAAAATTCCTCCCCCATCAGGGGAAGAAGAAACCCAATAGGCAAGACGTTCCTCTGAACATCAGGAAACACTTTTGCTCTGTGAGGGTGACTGAGCAATGGCACAACCATTCTGCAATGTAACTTTATGTAATGATTTAAATTACAACTCTTTTTTTAGTTTTTATATCTATCGGGTATATAGATAGGGTTTTTCTTGAGAATACTATTCCCTAGAACAACAGATTTCATAATTTAGTAAAAGAAGAGACAAACTTGATGGAAAAATAAAAATATGAGTTGCATTTAAGAATTTATAGATATTCCCTGTCTCTTCTATCACCAATCCACATTTAATACCTTGACTACCAGTTTAGAATTATAAGATTTCCCTCCCAGATGCATAGTCTCACTGATTTCACTATGATATAAATGAAGTCAGGATTGATCCAGGACATCTGTATCCCTCATTGTTTTAATTGCTATGATTAAATATAGTATCAATTCGAATTCATCAGAAGTCTCCTGAAACATATGAAAAAATATGTCAATTCTCTCTCTTTGCCTCTCTTTCCTTCCTTGGGATTAAGTTTAATAATAATTCTATATTATCATGAATATCATTGTTTTGGAGATTGTTAAATGGGTTTTTATTCCTTGATTCTGAGATACATCCTCTGCTTAAGTTGACATTTTCCACATCCTGGGTTGACTGATGTTGTCTTTCAGTTCTGTGTAATAAATACAGAGTATACATGAGGAGAAAATACACACATCACAAAGGTAGAAAACCTTCAAAGCTCTTACCAATTTACATGTTACAATGACTTCAGAGGGAAACACAGACAACCTTGTTTAACATATTTTTAAGTGGCCTCCAGCAGTAGGTGAAATAAACTAAGCATCAATATTTTAAACATGTTCTGCTTTTGCTTTAAAAATTTCAATGCTTTATATGTATAGTGCAAATTGTACATTAGGATATATTAAAAGTAACTCTGTTTTAATGGTTATTTTGTTAATAACTAGGCTACTTTAGGAAAATATATATATGAGCTATAATAAAATAATTCTTCTTTGCAAAAAAACCCCAAACCTACAATTGGTTCTTACAACCACTTTGTTGTGATTAATGTAGAGAGCATAAGGATAAGTCGTGACTTTTCCTTAAAAAAAACCTTAAACTAAACAGACAAACCTCTAAGTTTTCAAATACATGAAGCTATTGTGAATTCTGTAAAAGTATGTGCTGTTTTAGCATATTTACCTTCCTAGGCTGTTCCTTGGTGGAGTAGGGAGATTGTTCTGAAAACTACTTAATCCTTTATACAATATTTAGTACAGATTTTTATTTTAGTCAAAAACCAGCCAAAAACATAACACATAAAAATATGAATATTTAAAAAACCTCCAACGAAGTCTGAGGAAAATCTTACCAGATATATTTCCATTCTGAGACCACAGGATTGTGTACAGAGACTACTCGTAGAAGTAGGAATGTAGGCTTGTGCCATATCAATTTCAGCAGGAGGAGAACCAAACAATGTTTCTTTGTTCAGTCCAGTGTTTTAATGAATGGGGACCAGAAAAACTGCCATGGGTCAGGATTCTTTTTTCTCTTTAACACAAGAATTCCCTTCTGCTTACTCATACCCAGACATTTATTGGAGGTGCCAGGAAGTAAGGGCGCTTCAGGTCCACTGGCACTTCCCTGCTTTCCATCTTTACTTGATGTAAAGACTGTATTTATTACATTAAAATTGGAAAATAATATGCATATTGGCTTATGAAAGAACTTTTTGGTGTATGAAATTCAATTAGTCTTTCATCTTAGCTCAATGCTTGTGTGTCTTCCGGAGTGGAAGCTGCAACAACCTAATGAAGCTGAAACTTTCTTGTTCTAACTCTCTGAACATCAGCTAAAGACCTGGGAGTTTGGCTATTGGTACATTGATTTAGTTCATCTATGAAAGACCTTTTGCTGCTGCTCATATGATGTGTCTTTAAAAAAAAATCCTGCCTTTCTCACCTGAAATCCTAGAATATTTTGTCAGTGACAAGACCATCTACCTGCTCTGGACTGTGACTTTTCCCTGTAGAATAAGCTACAGTAATAGGAAAAAGACACAAATCTACTGATGAAAAAATATATTTGCTGTATGGTTAGTTTCTGGAAACTGAGAATCTTCAAGATTATATCCACAGTGAAGATTGAAGGGAGCTGTGAAAATAATATTTCTATTTTTGTGATAGATATTATTACACCCAGGGATATGGACAGAAATGCTAAAAAAAATTACTAATTACAATTTATCTCCTACCATTTTAAAACATTGGTAAGAGCAAACACAAATTTTGAACAGCAAGGAACTACTGTCATCTTTATCAATAAAAATGGTGGAAAATATTTTTATCTTTCCTTTTGACAATGACTAAAGTTAAGCAAATACAGTCTGAAAATGCATTGCAGACTGCAGTTTTTCATTTCCGTTTCTTGCAAAAGAATTTCACAGTACTCCTCATCTTACATTACTTGTTGTGCTGCCATTTTAGTTTGCTCACTCCTTATCTTTCCCAGTCTCACAAAGCATTCTTTCTGAAATCTGTCTTTTTCGTTTCTGCCTGTCTTCTCTTAAATTGCACACAGTAGAACAGTCCTGGCAAACTGACGGTATAACTGAGTGAGAAAATTTAATGTGTGACATGTCTCAATAAAACTTAGTGCAAATTACAGAATCACTGAAAAGAGTTCCTTAAAATGTTACCTTTCAGATAAATTTAAATAAGTTAACCTCTTTAGTGAGTAAAATGTGGCTTAAAGTCATGACAGTTAAATCTGCCAGCTGAGGGAATAATTCACAGGATATGAGCTGGTCTTTTACAGCTTTACTTACTGAAGATCTTTTACAGTAAATGCAGCTAATGTTAAACAACTGCATCATTTAATAGTTCATGATGCTTAAAATAAACATCTCCATTGTGGGAATTCTATACCAATTATTTTTTGTTGACTTCATGTCAAATCTGCCCACTGTTGTGATTTTGTTTACAGAGACAATCATTATTATTCAACTAAGTATCCAGTCAAGTTGCTAATATTAAACGTGCACTAGAACACTGAGTGAAATGGCAAATGCTTCCATGGCGTATTTTGGCTTCACATTGCTAATATAATTACTTAGAGAAAAGCTAATAGGTTACAATTTGCCCTGAAATTTGTCCTCAGAATGAGGAGACATTCAAGACTTATTTGAATAAAATCTAAAAGATAGAGTAATTTAAGAGTGTACTGAGGTCTCATTGTTAATGTGATACTTGGATTAAATTGAAATATTGACACATTGCAGAAGAAAGTAGAAAAAAATTGCTACATTATACAATTAAAAATGGCTTCTATAAAGTAAGAGACTAAGAGTGCATGTAATAAGTTAATATTAAAATAGTGTGTCATTTTGCAAAGGCTGCAAAAACTTTAAACTGCATTGGAAAATGTCCTATACATTATAGCCTATTAAATTAAGATTAAAAAAAACACTTGAACTGTATTAATGCCTACAGTAAGTTTTCTAACTAAAGGGAAGTTTCTTAATACAGTCATATCTGGTGTCTAGTTCTTTGAATACCAATCACTGAAAAATCATAGAGGGACTTCTGAATCTGAAATTCAAATAGAAATAGGTGTGACAAATCTTAAAGTCTTTATCTGGGATTGTCATAAATAATTTTGAATTCCACAAATAACTTATGTGATAGATCTGACTAGGCCAATCTTCTTTCTGTTTTTCACAGTAACATCTTGTCACTTTTTGGTGAAAATAGGATTAGCACTTGGTATGCTATTAGAAAAAAAGTCCACATATTTTATATTCATTTTGGGAGATTTCAGAATTGAGTGGAATTCATGGGTGGAGGCGGGGAGAAACCCCAAATTCCTGAGTGGAGAGGTTTAATTTGAATCACTGGATGTCAATTAACATGGATTTCCCATGTTGTAATTTTCGAGTAATTTCCGACATGGAATGATTATGTTGTTCAACTAAAGTATTTTCAAAGTATTTTTACAAAGGTCTTTTACAGATCTAAAAAGTTATTGAGCTGAATTTGATTGGAGCATCTTTTCATGAACTCATTTTATTTATGGTTGCACTTACCCTAAAGAAGAATGTAATATGTTAATTAACTCTGGGGTTTTTTTCCCTCAGTTGAAGAAAAAATAAATCTATCTCTTAAAACCTGTTTTTGTCTCTGCCTTGGATTGGCAATTCAGTTAAGTATTCACATAACACTCCATTTTGTGGCCCTCTGTAAATATTATCTTCTGTTTAACAAGGCCTTTCTTTTTTATTTATATGAAATCCTTCTGGATTAAAGAGTTCGTTCAACCAGTGTAGATAGAATAATGTCTTTCATGGTAATCGCAATTTCTGTATGATGAAACACGGCTATGTAAAATAATACCAATTGACATTCTGATTTCCTATAAAGTGAGAAAAAAATGTACCTAAAATACGTATACCAGTGCAGCTGAAAAGGGAAGTATTTCTGTGGAAGAACAGCAAGAAATTCACTGAAACAGGAGTTTGCAAAATATCAGTGACAGATATGAAAACAAAACCACATCTTCACAGCTGATCATTTTGTGAAATGAAATTGCTAAATGAAACAGATGTCTTTCCATTTCTCAGCTTGGCTGACATGAATCACAGATGCCCATTAGCCAAAATAACTATAGGAAACACTTTATACTAAAAGTAGCAGAGAAATATTTCACAGAACATTTTTTTAGTACTTGAGTAAAATGAAAAAACTGCAGCGCTGATTGACACACAACTCATGCATTTCAGAGCTGGGTAATGATTCACTGTAGAGGGCTGTGAAGCACATCGGGCAGTCTTTAGTCACCTTGATTCCTCTAGTAACATCTGGATTGAATTAAGAGCTAAAAAAAAAAACCAAAATTAGAGGTATTCTCTTTCCTTGTTTATATATACTGTGCATTTTCACCCCTTGAATTATGTCTGGAAGACTTGCTCATGGTATCTATAGCTTGTGTTTCCTGATCACCCAAAAAGACTTTCAGAAATGTTATTCCGAATTTGAAGTTTTTCTACAAGAACTCTGGACTCCTATGTACATACATATAATTTAAATTGGATTACTGAAGGTGTTATTAACATTTTTTAGACAGCCTAGTGTTATAGCTTCAAGTGTTCTTCCAAACTATGAAGGCTGGTATTCCTTTTAAACACATTATTGTCAAGCGCAACTCTGAGCTCCCTTGAAGTCTTTATGGGGATGTCTCAAAGTCTTATATTCAGCTCCCTTTCCAGGCTTTTGGCTAATATATGTGTGGGGAAAAACAAACAAACAGACAAAAAATCCCCAAAAATCCACACAAACAAAAAAACCGGCACAAGTATAAAGTTTGAATTTGGCAGAGGTAATAGTTTAAAGATTTTGTGGGCATAAAAATAATTTCCAAATCACCTTACTAAGATTTACACATAGCTACAGGAGATGCAATGGAAAATCATCAACAATGATAGTACCTTAAATATTAGACAAATAAGTATGTTAAAAGATCTTTACGTGCTGAATTGGATCTAAATATAATTGTTCAAAAGCTTCATATTTTTTAGTTCAGAGGTTTTCTTAGTTTTCTGATGTAGTTCTCTTCGCTAGTCTGTTCAGGCTTGTAGTGCCAGGCAACATTTTAAGGCACCAGAACATGGTTATTAGGATTGCTAAATTATTTTACAAGTTCCTGGCATGGTTTTGCTAGCTATCACACTCCAAAACAATTTCCATGCATCATTTGTGCGTTAAATTTGTCCAAGCACTCTTGCTGGGAACTGTTTTCATGGAGTTATGCAATTCTGGAGATAATTTATTAGAATGGATTTTGCCAGACTGCTAGCTGGTTTCTGACTCAAAGAACAGACATTGCAGCACTGATACACTCTTGTCAACTTTCGTGAGAATTTACCAGACCTGGCTTTGGAAAGCATCTGGGAAAACTGCAATGTGCCCATTTAAAGATCCTTCTCCAACAGGACCTTATTTTATATTTCTGTCACACATCTAAGGAAGAGCAGCCTCTTACCATGCTCTTCATCACTCTTGCTGTGAAAATATTTCATAGAGTGGTCATGGACCAGCAGTGAGTTCCTAGGACCAAAATGTTTTTGAAGATGAAATTATATTCTAGGAAGACATGGAGAAGGAAACACTTAAGGACTACTTACACTAAATGACATTTTTAAATGGAACACAGCCTGGAAGATACTGTGGAGTCCCTTAAAAAGAGGGGTGAAAGGGTTAATTGCAGGCGTGAAAGGTCACAATTTTTGTGGGCCATCAAGGGAGGAGCATGAGGAATTAAAGTTCACTTTAAAAATTCATTCCTCAAAAGAGGTGTGAGAATGGCTTGAAACCTTTGGTTTGAAGTCATCAAGAGAAACAGAAGCAAAGGAAAGAAAAATATTTATTTGCAAAAGATTTTTCTTAACATTTATCTTCCTACTCTTTATGTTTGGTGGAATTTGCTATTTTTTTATTTATTATAGAATGAAAAGAAGCAGTAAGAAAATACTTTGTAAACATACATGTGTGTAGTGTAAGCAAAGTTTAATACGTTTAAACACTTTTATGTAGAAAATCAAAGTTCAGAACATGATAGTATTCAAATTTCTACCATGAAAGGTTTGATCCAAGATTCCCGGTGAGTTCTGTCTATTCCACATATTTCAAGTCTGTGGTAAATATTCACTGTTTGAAAATTTTTCACAGCATGGAAGTTTACTGTTTGACTTCAGCTTATCCTACCAGTCCACTCTGTATGTTTGTTTTCAGCACAAAAGACAAGGAAAGACACATTCAAAACCATAATATTTGAATATTTTTATTTCTAATACTTTAAGTGGATGCTATGGAAGACAATACAAAGGCATCATAGATGAAAAAGAGAAATATATTCATGGCTGCATAGCAAGGGAGGTATTTATACTATGCTGCATGTATAACATCTTTCATTATCTGAAATGTAAGCTTAAATTAACAAAAGCTCTTCACATGACTGAATATAATCTCACTGCAAATCTAATCGATGTTGTTATTATGTGTTTAAATAACTATTTCTAGAAATAAAAAAGGCACTAGTTCTGTTTTAAACTTTTTGTAATATTCTGATATTTCTTGAGTGTGATTTTAAAAATGTTTTTATATTTGCACTTCATTTTTGTGATAAAAGCTTCTCCTTGATTTGATCTTTCCATTGAACTCAAAAATAAGTTTACAAAAAGAATATATTTCACAGTAAAAATAAATCTGAGTTCCAGATTCTTTCAGTTAATTATGAAATCAATGAGATTGGAAGGACCTTTCCAACAAGGTAATGTGAAATTATGCTAACTGCATCCAAAAGATCAAATGAGCCATCATCCACACTACTGTACTGAACAACAAAACATAATTGAATAATTTTTTTTATAAAGGCAGTCAAGACGCCAAGTTGTATATGTGATGTCAAGCTTTACACAACTTATGTAACGGGTGTTAAATCAATATTAAATGCTTGATAAATTTGGGGTTTTTTCCTTTAGGCTATTTATATTAGCTGATGGAGTGAAAGTGATAATGACTTAAAATGAAGTGTTCCCCAGTCTAGGAGAACTATAAATAATATGAAATTAGATTTTAAAAAATTTATTATTTCATGAAACCAGTGGTTCTGTTTTCCTTAATTGTCTTGTATTTAGCCATGTTCTTTATCTGCTTAGTGAATTTACAACTGGCACAGCAGTTGTGAATTTTTAATAGGATCTCTTCAAGGAAAGAAAAGGTCAGTATTAACATAAAAATCTTCTTTAAGAACTGTGGTGCAAAGGTTTCTTAGCAGAGAACAGGTGTTGCTGCAAAAGCAAAATCTGCCAGAACAGTCAAGTTAAAAGATTCTTGGAGCTAAGTTAGGAAACACTGCCTGTCAGTCAGTGGTGAATGCAAATTACTTTCTTAATGGTATTAACCACATTTTTTGCATACAGAATAATGTAACATATAATAATGGTTTTTAAAATTCTCCATCCTTTTCATTGCTTCTAAACAAAATGCTGTATTCTTCCATTTCAGCTTCATTCTGACCAGGATAAGGGAGATGGATCCCTCAAATACATTTTGTCAGGAGATGGGGCTGGTACTCTTTTTATAATTGATGAGAAAACAGGAGACATTCATGCAACTCGGAGAATTGACAGGGAAGAGAAAGCCTTTTACACCCTGCGTGCCCAAGCTATCAACAGAAAAACTCTGAGGCCAGTGGAACCTGAATCTGAGTTTGTCATCAAGATCCATGACATCAATGACAATGAACCAACATTTCCAGAAGAAATTTACACTGCTAGTGTTCCTGAAATGTCAGTAGTAGGTGAGTTCTCTATACTGAAGCACAAATGCCTGTTCTCCATTACTTGACAAGTTATTTCCCCATCCTCTCAAAAGTCAGTCGTGCAGAATTCTACCTGATGAGTTAAGTAATTTTCATTTTGACTTGTTTGTTCAAATACTGAAATTGCATCCAGAAACAGATTTTTATGATCTGAGATCTATTTCTACTTGGAATATCCAAATTATTAGCTTTGCAGTTCTTTGGAATATAAATATTAATAGATAGTAGGTAATAGTGAATCATCCTCCTCCTTAAGAACTGTTAGAATAAGATGACTAAGTTAGCCTATTGAAAGCTCAATAAATTTTTTTCTTTCATTTTCACTGGAAGTTCCCAGTGGTGATAAGCACTGAATGGAGAGCTGTCTCCACTCTCTCTGTGGCTGAGGAAAATTATATATTGACTCATGTAATGTTGATGCACTGTCTGAAGGTAGACACCGTCTTTATTTTCGTTTCTTTCACTTTTTTACTGTATAGACAAATGCTCTTGTACTTTCGCATCCTCCCTTAACCCCATGCATGAATGACACCTTCAACAATATTAAACAGCTCTTTGAGTTAATCTTTCTTCTGTTTGCAATGTATTTTCAGTTCCTATCTTAACTACAAAGCTGTGGCCTGGATCATGCCAGGTGGTGAATGTTATAAACAATAACATTTTGCAATATGAGCTATTATTAATATTAGTGCATAACATTCTTTAGGAATAATTTTGAAAAACTTAAAAATATATGAAGTTTCTTTTAGAAATTAATATTAATTTATTCATTGCATAACTAACTACTATAATGTTAAATTCTAAAAATTCAGGAAACAAACAATAAATTCAATATAACTGTTGGCTATTATTAGCATTTTAATTACTTCCACTGCCTGAATAGATCAAACAGGCGTTTTACATGACTAAATTAGCCTGTTGAGATGATTAGTTTTTGAGATGTTTTATATATACAGATATTGAAGATTTAGTACTTACTTTTCTGGGCCTTAGAAAATGCTAAAAGAGCAAGAAAATACATAACTATTGAAAGAGAATAGCCTCAGCAAATCTGTGCAGCAATGTAAGGAAGGCTAATACTGATAGTTTTTTATTCTTAATATTCCAATCTGCTCTCAGTTTGTGCTTAAACAATTTTTAAAAGTTCCAGCATTCAGCAAGTGGTTTTTATTATAAAGGAAAATAAATTTTAAAAAAAGAAAGACAAAAAGCTGACAGATGATTTTGTAGGCCTGTACTGAAATCTCATCAAATCAGTCCACATAAAGAGGAGAATTGAAAAGTCTTCCACCTTTACTGTTCCAAAATCTAACAAAATGTAGTACCAATTTACTAATGGACTGATAAGTTCGAAATTTCCATAAACATGTATAGCTTTAGGCATCTTGAAAGTGCATCCTAAAAGAACATTGCTGCACTTGCTAGAGAAGCATATGGCAAGATTACAGTAGGGTTAAAAAAGTGTGTCTTAGAGTTTCCACTTTATTTTGCATGTTCTTTCTATAAATTCCAGAATGCATTGTTTAAAATGTGATTGGAAAGATTTAAGAAAGTTACTCGGAGTTTTCATTAAGTATTATGTAATTATGTAATATTCAGTTATAATCTATTGATTCCTAATTTCATCAGTCTCAATTCCATAAATATCATCTTTCTCTTTAAGTGTTCTCAAACATTCACGGCATTATTTCAATGATTCTAAAGTATTCAGATTGCAAGATTCCAGTGTATCTGTACATGTGTACGTAGATCATAAAATTTTGAAACTGCAAAATTTCAGCATTGCAATAAGAACAAAAAAATAAGAAAAATGTATAGAAAAACAAAGAGCAACAAAAAAAAGCTTGGGTGCACTTTGTGTGTTAACCTTGTGTCTTGCATAAATAGCTGTGCTGAAACAAATGGACTTTATTCTGTCAAAAAAATTGAAATAATTTAGAGAACTATAACTCTGTTCAAATCCATCATGTTCCTGGATTTCCTAAATGTAGCCATTCAGCTGCTGGAGTGACTGACTGATTACCCAATGGGTAGAATTTTCTTTTACTTTTATTACTTTTAGCTTTATGCCTGATCCCTAGAGGTATATGTTCATCTGTGGTCCATGAGAGAACGATGTGATTTGATAAAGTATTCATCAAAGTTCATTCATTTCTTCATAACACTAATTTAATTCTCCAACTTAAAAAAATCTACTCAGTAATCTCAAAACTAAAGGCTGAATGCAGAAGGAGAGAAATCTTCTAAAAGGATAAGCTGCATCAAACTTCTGAGAAAAATGGAATTAATTAGAAATTGTGAAGTCATTAGGTTAAAATTCTTCACAAATTTGTACATTAATAATATACTATCACATCATTAATTACAAAATATTTTTAAATTAGTATTTTTTCTGACATCATACAATTCAAGCATTTTTAGTACAGCAACTTACATGAGCAATTTATGAAAGAAGAAACAATTATATTTTTTATGACAATTGCACTTCCTCATCCAAAGTAAAATAGGAAGAAATTCCTGTGTTTCCCTATTTTTCTCTCTCCAGATTGCTTTTTTTTTTTTTAGTTATAGTATTTTGAGCAGCCCATTATTTCCCCAGTACTGTTGGCCATGGGCTAAGAAAGTGTCAGGCTTGATGTAAGGAATGCAGATAGAAATTGCAGTCTTGGATGTAATTGCACTGTTGCATTGAATATGTCCTGTAGTACCCACTTCTGTGAGAATGTAGAAGCATTTAATGTTTCTATAAGTGTCTGGAAATATTAAGCAGCATTTAGGATATAAGTATTTTCTCAGTGATAGATAGGTACCAGAAAGAGAAATTACAAAGCTAAATTACTATGGCCCTTACCTGTGCAGGTATGAGTTATATGATTCTATAAAAAGTATGATACTATCAGGACTGTAATATTTTCATTATCTAATTCAGCATAGTCAACATAGTATGGCACTGTGCTATACACTGGGAGCCTGAGAAAGAGAGATATTCCTGGAACCGCACCCTGCCTTTCCTGGGTCAGACCTGTCAAGCAGATAGAACATCATGTGAAGGATTCCCTATCCTCACCCCGTTCCACTTAGCTGAGTGCAGTGACTTAAGGGACAGGGGAGAGTGGTGACAAGTTCCTGCCCACTCCTGCAGGTGCATCTGCTCCGTGTCGCAGGTGCCCTTCCATAACAGGCAGGCAAGGTGCTGATCTCGCCTCTCTGCTGATTTGCAATAGGACACACGAAAATGGAATGACACTGTGTCAAGAGAAGCTTAGACTGGACATTAGGAAAAGGTTCTTCATTGAGAGATTGGTCAGTCAATGGAACAGGCTCCCCAGGAAAGTGTCAGAGTGTCGTGAATGCTTCTCTTAGTCATATGGTTTAATTTTAGGTAGTCATGTGAGAAAGCTGTACTCGATGATCCTTACGGTCCTTTCCAATTCAGTATATTATGTGATTGTATGATAGAATCATCCACTAAAAATACATCATTATATTTATAGAATGACTTGCACTCCTCCTGCTATTGGTACATCCAAGTTTGATAGTTTACTATTATTTAGGTACTAAGGCTGGACCACTAGAAAGACACACAAATATACCCAAACAGTGTTTTTTAAAATTTCAGTTTATTCAAACCAACTTCATAGACAAAGACCCTTTTATATGTAAGTAGGATGGTGAGTGGCAATAGTAAAACGGGGTGAAATTCAAAATAAAAGACATGTCACTTTCATTATCAAAGGTGAAAGAGGACCTACTGCAGACAGATGGTAACAGAGATCAGATGTCATGCCTCTTATTGGAGGATACAACACTGGAACAATTCTCTTTGTTCATTGTTTCTAGTTCCTGTAGATGTTCTCATCATCTTTTATATGTATTTTCACCACACAAGCGATGTTTTATAGATAATAAATATTCTTTTTCTTTGATTTGTTATACTTTAAATCCATGTCAATCTTTAATATGACTAATAACTTACAACTTGTATCTGTGCCTTTTATTTATGTTATTCTGCCACTGCTATCTCAAAACCTCTGCTATGACCCGGTGACTGCATTCTCAGTCCTGGTACTGAATATCAATGTTTCAAATGGGCTTAATCTTATCTCTACTTTAAGAAGTGTCAAAAAACCAAAACGTCAAAAATTCTGCAGTTTTGCCACTCTGTTATCTATTTCTACACATCTGCACTGGAGCCACAATAAGGAGTTGTTCATATGAACCCTGTATGCACTTATCTGAATACCAGAAAGAAGATAAACACAGTATCACATAATACAAAAAAAGAATGAAATGCTTATGTTACAAAGACTTGAAGTGATTGAAATCTGTGCACCCTTGGAGTACAGGGTTTGCTCCATCCTGAAGTGCCCTGTACTAGAAAGAACTATAAGATGAACAGGAGGTCAGAAAAACACTATTAAGTCGTTATCTACTCCATCTGCCTCCATGTTTAAGGTAGCAAATCGTGATGTAGCCATACACCAGCTACAAAGAGACCACAAACAGCAGTTTTGATTTCTTCCTCAGCCTGTGGTACCAGATGGGTACCTGAGAATATGGCTATTTCTATTATCAAATAGAGTGTCTTGACAAAGGCCCATAAATTCTTTGTTGTCTTGTTCATCTTTCTTCCGTTGCTCATTAAACATAGAAAAGGCAGAGATAAATGGGCCAACTTCAGGATCTTGCAGCTGGATCGATATCCTAGAAGACAACTTATTCTCCAGAGGTCTTTGTACTGATTATTGGATATTTCATCTTCTTTCACTCTTTCCTTTCCTTACTTTCAGAGTTTATGACCCAGAATATTCTTATGGTTTTGACAACAGTCTTCTGCTCTGTCCATTATATTTTTCACCTATCTCTTTCTGCTCATTTGGAGATTTCTTTTCAGAACTGCAGATGGTCTATTTTCCTCTAGATGGATTTTCCTGTGGATTTTGCCTATTAGTGTATTTTAGTAAAGTTTCCAGAACTTTCTATTTAGACCTTTTTATATATTTATATATCTTCACAGCCTGTATATTCTCTAATCATTCCTTATCCTTATTGCATCTTGTAAGTTTTCTGTTTCTAAATTATCAACATATGCTTCAGAAGATGTAATCTCCTTCTGGGTTTACATGTGATGTAGAGGGTGCCCTGTTGGCCTGTCATCTCTTTCTCTTTACATGCTTTTTCTTTTTCTTTGGACAGCAGTTAGAGCTGCTTAACTTTCTACCTTAGCTTCTTACTAACTCCCCTGTTAGTTCTGTTCTCCAATTCCCAATGCTTTGTCCTCTCTGCCATGGAATTCATCTTACAATGCTTCCTTCTGGTTTCCTATTAACAAAGATATTTTAATATCTTTTTTTTCATATTAAGTTCTCTCAGCAAACCCTTTTGCATCTTCTTACTTATGACATTTCAAAAGCCCAAATTATGATATTTTTAGATTTTGTACAAAGTTTGATTTCACTCTGCACACAAATCCTGCCATAATGAGATGGGACAAAAAGTTAAAAAAAAAATAAGACAAAGCAAAAAAAAACCAAGATAAAATATTATTTTTCCTCTGAAAGGACATCCTAAAAGAGTTGAAATTATACACTTGTTTACAACTTATTGTTTTCTAAGTGACAGGAGTACCATGTAGTCAAAGATCTTTCTGACATTGAGTTCTCTGAAAATGCAGCCTTTTTCAGTTCTTGTCTGTATTCTGCAGCTTGAAATAGATTATTTCAGGGGAAAACATGTGTCATTATTTCCAGGGAAAATAAGTGACATTATTTCCTGTCTTTTCCACTAGAAAGAGCAGGAAATTTCTATTATTTGGCTTGTTATTTGTATGGATAATTTACTATGGAGGGCACTTGCTCTAGTTAAATATCACATAACTCAGCTGGGAGTAAAGAAACCAAAGTCTAAGTTTAGAATCCAGCTCTACAGTGAATATTTTGTGTATTCCTTTTCCTAGATAATTACCTCCAGTGATTTTTATCTAATATGTATGCATCACAAAATGAATTGTGAGGTTGAAGTCATTAATACTTGTATTGTGTTTGAAGATGCTTGCAGCAAACATCAGCAAGGGCCAAATGTATTAATTACTGTTATAGTCCTAGACCCTAGGGAGAGTCAAACACTATAATTAAAGTTATGTTAAAATATGCCTTCTGAGAACTACAATAATCTGACAAAAGACTGTTTGTTTCTGGGCCAGGTTTACCACTGTTGAATTCTAGTTCATGGTATTGTAAAATTGGCGATTATGCAAGGAGAAAATAACAGAATTCACTAGTGTGCTATTAATAATGCAGATGGTGCCATATTCATAAATCCATAGAAGGGTCTGAGTTGGAAGGGACCTTAAAGATCTTCTAGTTCTAACACCCACTAGGCCAGGTTGCTCAAAGCCCCATCCAGCCAGGCCTTGAACACTGCCAAGGATGGGACATCCAGAGCTTCTCTGGGCAATCTGTTTCCATGTCTCACCACTCTCACAGTAAAGAATTTCTTCTTTGTATCTAATCTAAATCTGGTCTTTTTCAGTTTGAAGCCATTCCCCCTTGTCCTATCCTGCATGCCCTTGCAAAATGTCCATCTCCATCTCTCCAGTATGTTATCACTGTCTCCTTTATGCACTCCTATAGAGTTCAGATCAGGCTTTATATTCTGAAGGTCAAAGACAAACTTCATCAGAAGTAACCTGTGACTATGTAAAAGAGCAAGGCCTAGACCAAGTGATGAGCACTAAGTGATCCCTATACTGTGGTTTTTAAGCCCTGTCACAACTGATCATCTTCAATGCCTTTGGATTTCTGGTCCAGGTTTCAGACCAGAACAAACATATTTGTTTTATTGAGCATCAGTGGTCTTCAGGGTACTGAAGCAAAGCAAAACCAGCTGGTGGTTTGACAGCTGATGTGAACAATGTAACTGATACAGTGATAGCACTACTCCTGTTCTCTTCTTGACATGGCTTCTGTCAGGTTTTTAATAGGATTTGCTGATCCCCCTGTGGAAGCCTAGGGAACGCATCTCTTTTCCTCTCACAGCAAGGGCCAAGATCAAAGGGGAGTTCTGCATCCTGAGTGGCACTCGGAAGTGTAGTGGTGCCCTTGCACTTCTCCTGCCAGGTACCTGACCCATAAAAGGCAGAGAGCTGAGGTAACATTAAAAAGCAAAGTTCATCCTTACTGCTTTTGGGTAATGGAGTGTACATTGTCCTGACCATAACCCACCAATTGCACTGTGTGATAGTGATGAAATTAAGGAGCACAAGTCTCTTCCCACAGACTTTAAAGTGAATGGGTGCAAATCTACAGGTTTCAGAAGTGTCTCATAGATTCTTTGGGGTAGATACATGCAGCCATGCTCATTGCAGCTGGAGAGAAGCACAGATGATATAATTTGCTCTGTTTCATGTGCATGTGTACTGAAATAGTATTAATTAATATATGTTCATTATGACACTCAAGGCAGCAGTAACTGTTAGACACATATTATTACATTTAAAATGGAATTATTTTAATATATTTTAAAGTTATTAAACACGTTCTTCAGTTTCCTTCCAAATTATTCATCAAAGTCGATTATCCTTATTTTTTTAAACTAAAATGAAATAAAAGTCTCATACAGTTGACCTATTAATAGATACATCTAGTTTGCACAAATGAAGGAAACGTGATAACTAGAAAAAAGAAATTATTCAGTTTCAGGTAATAGAGACAAAGTATTTTCTTTCATGGATTTGCAATGTAGAAGTTTCTGATTAATACATCATGCTGTTATGACAGATGCCTTGATTATGACTGTTCTCTGTTTTTATGGTTATGAAATGGAGGAGTTATATATTTTTCTTGTATAATTCCTTGTTGGTCAGTGTACTCAGTGGCTTGGGAGTTTTTTGCCTTTCTTTTAAACTTGCAGCACTTCAGTTACTGAATATGATTTGTCTTATCCTTCTTTTACACAACTCTACTATTTCAGAGAAAATGTTCTTTAGGAACAAGTATACATTCTAGCACTGCAGTTTGGTATATAGTAGGATGGTCCAAAAGTACATTTCAGAATCAAGGCAACACTCCTCGGAACTTAAACATATTCAACAAAAAGGCCTATTCACCTTTAAACAGAAAGTTGTATAGACATATATCTACAAATGGACTTCAGTGTGGCTGAAGACATGGGACATTTATGAATCATAAAGAGACAAAGCTTTTAGAACATATCTATCATCCCTACATTCTTATTTTTTAAAAAATGTTCAGATGTTCAGGTTCAGCCATGTTCCAGATGGTCATTAAAGCAATCTTTAATACAATAGAAAGTCATTTTCTTTATACTTGTGTAGTAATTTTTATTTTTTAAAATTTTGTGTTTGGGGCTTTTCTCTGTTAAGTCCGTGATTCATTCCATTTTAATATGGAATAATATAACCAGGAATATGCCTCTTTTGCCTTCTTTATGAAATGCCAGTACTTTTAGGGACTCACTGAAACAAGTATTTCTGTTCTCTAGCAGTTGAAAACTGAATATTTCTGAGAACTCATCTGTTTCAACAGTTAGGCACATGCTCATTCCCTTGATATTTATGTTATGATTGAACAATTTACTTGTAAAAAGCATATTTGTCATCATGTCATGAAATCCCAAATAAATGGAGAAATAGCATTTGTTCCTGCTTGTTTTTCTATGTATGTTAGAATAAATACGTAGTATAGAAAGACAATGAAAGGGAATAAATAGCTGTGCCAAGGGCCTTGGATTAACAGGTGCTTTATTTCATATTTGGCAGTATTTGGGGAGAAAGGAATTTTGGAAGAATTGGGATAAAAGGAGAAACAAGTTTTAAAGTCTTCTGATCCCCAGATTAGCTCATGGCTAGCCAGTCATGTGCATATGATGATGGTTTTTTGCTTTTTTTTTGATTCTTTCCTATATGCTTAAAATAGTCTCTGCACTTTATGGATGCACAATAGGGGAGATTCTTGTTGATGTTTTATTTCTCTGATGGAAGAGTCAAACAGGATGTAGAAAATATTTTGATTGAGGAAAAGCTGTCAGTGGTAATGGCAAACATTTCATATTTTGAAGGACTGGTATATTCTGCCAGAATTTAGAGAAGGTCTTTAAGGTTAGGAAATTTTCTGTAACCTAAATAATCAGTAGATTTCAAATTTCATATGGAAATGTTTCTTCTGGTAGCATCTATCTATAGTAACACTTAGAAAGCAGGTAGAACTGATGACCTGTTTTGCACAACTTCCATTGACCTGTTTAATCATCTTTTTCTGTCATGTTCCTGCATCTGTAGTTTCATATCACCCTGATATTATTGAACAAAAGAAAAGAAAAGAAAAAAAAAAAACCACAAACCCATTATAGGCAATGGAAAGCAGGTATTTATTGCAAGTAAAAAAAAATTCTTCTGAAAAGAGGATGGGAATACACAAAATTATTCTAACTAGGTAAGGATAAGAATTCAGCTCAGACATAGCTATTGTTTACACTTGCTAATTAAATCTAAATCACACTTTAAGGGAATTAGGGATTAGGGAAGTTTAGTTTCAGTTTATGTAGAAGGAGACCCAAAGGAGGGAAGAGTGTACCTTATGTTGATTATAAGATCACAAATATATTTGGAAAATCTAATCGATATTAGCTGAAATTTTCTTTGGTGTCTGTTGGAATGGAAATTGATGCTCTGAGATCTCCACAGAGTGTCATGTGAAACTAAGTTGGCTTTGGATGTTTCAGGTACTTCTGTGGTCCAAGTTACAGCTACTGATGCCGATGACCCTTCATATGGAAACAGTGCCAGAATAATTTACAGCATACTTCAAGGGCAGCCCTATTTCTCTGTGGAACCAGAAACAGGTCATAAAAATTTTCATTACTTTTATTTACCATAAACTTTAAAATTTTCCGTCATTTAAAAGACCTTAGATCACCAAAAAATTTTAATTTTAAAACCTAACTGAAAGAACATTTCTTGCATTTTTCTCATTATTTGTAATTCTTATAATACGTATAAAGATTTAAGAGTTATTACAACTGAAATTATGACGTATAAGTAATTTTACAGTGGTATTGTTTATAGATTAAGATCTAAATGACAACTTTTCTGATAAAAGCAAGAATAAAGGTTTGTTCTTAGAAAATATTGTTCTTTTTTCCCTAACGATTCTACTTGGATTACTAAAAGGTGATCTTTCTCTTAAACCTTGTGCATAAATATCTTGAATCATTTTTAGCATGAAAGTGGAAAGGGACTTGTGATGTAAAACTAAGTATTCAACCAAGACATAGCCTGTACTAAAGACTACTATAATTATAAGAAGACTACGATAAAACTTATGGACAGAATTTTTACCCTGAAACATTAAATGAATGTTTTGGAAATATATTTCGGGACTAACACAAAAAAAGATGCAGCAGATTGCTTCACATAAACAACAAATACATTATTAGCGATTTTATTTTTCAATTTATTTCTTTCAGGCATCATCAGAACTGCATTGCCGAACATGAACAGAGAAAACAGGGAGCAGTACCAAGTCGTTATCCAGGCAAAGGACATGGGAGGCCAGATGGGTGGATTATCAGGGACCACCACTGTGAACATCACACTGACTGATGTCAACGACAATCCACCTCGCTTCCCCCAGAGTAAGCTGCATTTAATAGTTGACTTCTGCTGTAAGAGTTAAGCAATCACCATCTGGTTTAATTTAGAGTAAATCTAGATTATGGGGCACACATAAACAAAAGGCTTATGTGCTGATTATTATTATTATAGCAGTATATTAAATGTTACAGCATTTTTTTTTGTTAGAAAACAGTTACATGATCAAATAAAACTGCAGTAAACCTGGAATACCTCCCAGTAAAATGGGAAGCAATAGTAGGTGGACTCATAAGAGCATTAGAGCACTGTTTTTTCTTTCCTTACCTATTGCTTAAATCCTACATGCTCTCCCACCGGAGAATAAAACGTTGTAATTCTAGATACGCAGAAATGTCTGAATTGAAGTATCTGCTTAAATATTTAATCATGAAGAACGTGGAAAAGAAATTACTTGAAGGGAATCAAACAGATTTGTACTTTTTCAGCTACGGAGCTACAAAACATCAGAAATTTTCCCAAATTAAAGTAAATGACATTTAACTTTTTTACGGTTTTTTACAGCCTTAGTGAAGGTTTTTATAATGCTTTTTGCTTTTAATAATACAGCTGTCAAGACTTTGTATCCTCAAACTAAAATGTAAAAATGTTCTTAGTCTCTATCTAATATGGAAATATTAAACTATGTAACATCAAACTTGTAACAGTTAAGCATTTTAAATACATTTGAAGCCTTTTGCATAAATTGAAGATGCAATATTTGCAGGATGATTTAGACTTACTTAATACATAAAGGATTTAGAGTATCCTCACCACATATTTTATACACTCTCTATAATTCTAGTCAATCCAGTAGTTACTGATGCACTCTTCTGGATCAAAATAACAGAATCAGCTGCAAATTATGCTCCTTATGGCACAACTCGAGTACATAATTTTGTTCAATTTAATATTGCACTTAATATATACGTGTTTATGTAAGATGTTTCTCAGCATGTCATTTCATATACACACTTGAAATAAAAAAATCATGTATCATCGAGTAATTAGAATTTGTGTATTTCCACAAAGGTCCTGCTCTGAACAGAATTTATTGTTAACTTATAATTTTATTTTTGTTGTTTTCTCACAACTTTTTTATTTATTATTTTTATTTTTTCCATTTGTATATAGAAGATTATGGCATTTCCATTGGTGTGTAGGAGATGAATGCTGTATTACTTCTCTCTGGAAATACTGAAGAAGACTATTCAAAGAGGTGTCATGTTCAAAGCCTTACAGAAAAAAAAAATAACAGTTAAGAGTATAAAAGCTTCAAAAGTGCATATTTATTCTTTTCTTTTTTTTTTTTTTCTTGTTTCTTAAACAGTGTGTTAAATTAGAAGTCAGAATGATGGAATCAACTTTCTAGACTATTTTTACTTACCTGGGAGTCCAACATAATATTTGAGTGAGAGGAGGATTTGATGTAGCATCTCTGCATTTTTGTTTAATGTCAGTTTAAATCAGATGTGTCATTTGCTTTAAGGAAACTTAATTTTACTCTCATGGGCTTTTGTTGTTGTTGGGTTTTTTTTCTCTCTACTTTCTCTCTGACAATTTCTTTGTTAGATATAAATGTATGTTTCATTGGAGATGAAAACTAAAACATTTATAGAGATGACACATTTTACTAGATACATGAAAGTAAAAATAGCTATTGACTTTTTAAAAAAAAATCTTTATTTTTAATCTCAAAACGCGAATAGACATTACAATGATTCATGATTTTAACAGAGTTCAATGAGACTGCTGGAATTGAAACTGATTAAGTTAAACTATTCTTATTCTATTCCATCAATAAAAAACCAGATGTATTAGGTTCATGAGACAATAATATTCATATCAGATTTATAAATTACCAGGCTAAGTATTAGAATGCCCATTATGTTTCCATAGGACTCAGCATTTTACAGCTATAAGTTTCAATAAAGTGTTTAATAACAGCTTAAATGTCTCCCACAAGAAACTCATATTAAAATTGTGGAAAATTCTACATAATGTATTGTAACATCCTTTCTCAGGAAAAAAAAAAAAAAGAACCCCTAATTCCCCTGTTGTTAAATTATGAAGCAAGGATTCTTCAGAATATTTTTCCTTTCTTAAAAATATACTAAAGCCCACATAGATAACAGTGGTAATGAGATTGAGAACTTTTTCAAGGTGCTACTGAAAGGTCTTCAAAGACCTCAGACGTTGGATCTCTGTTTCAACTGTAATATTTCCAAGTGTTCTCAAAAGTAAGGAGATAGTGTTGATCAGTCATAAACGGAAAATTTGATTTATGGACTTAGAAGCCTGAGTCTGAATGAATCTCAGTCCACCTGAATTATGGCAGCCCATGTCTCCTGTGAGACTATAGCCTGTAGTACTTTATAATATTTACCTTTACATTACATGCCCATTCAAGAGTGAATGGGAAGAAGGGTAAACAGAAAAATAAGATTGCTTTTTCATTCTTTATGACTGACTGAAGTATTTGCTATCCCAAGTGTGTAGACTTTAATCTTCGAGCTGATTTCTGCTCTCCTTAGTATATGGAAAAGTATTCCTTTCCTTGATCCTTCCATTTCTTTTCCTGACAGACAAATGAAAGGACATCATTTACTGGAGTAAATGCAAAGAGTAAACTACTTTTCTTGAGAAGAGAGAAATAAGATTGACAGCAGAGTTTTGCAAGGATAATTCTACTTTGGTGTAGTTTGTATTCTGATAGCGTCTAAAGCTGCACTGCATCCCATATTTAGTCAATGCATTAAATGTCTTCAGTGGCAAAAAATAATAAAATGAAGTGTCTCATACTATGGTGGAGATTTCTATAAATGGATAGGGTAGATTAAAAATTATCTTTTAGATGATAAGTTTCTGGTTATTTTCACTCTCTGTTTCCACTACCTTATTAGCAATTCATGATATGAGCTCTTACCACTTTGTAGACTAAATTAATGACTTGAGTATTGCACTGGGAGTCAAAGTAGTGTCCACAAGGCATAGCTTGGGGATGTAGTTTTAAGCACTGCAGAAAAAAAAAAGTGGGGAATAGTTGACACCTCATAAAAATAATTATAACATACAAATATTATTTGGGGATTAAAAAAAAAAAAAG